>CM046851.1:22785704-23239243 GCA_025618425.1 Heliocidaris tuberculata | reverse complement strand
TTAATGGTGATTGTAATGGTGTTGGTGATTGTGACAGTGAGGATGATGATAATTATGATGATATTGATAATCTTTGATGATGATTACAATTGAATTCTATTTCACATAATGGAAAATATTCATGTACTAGTATATGCTAGCTATGCTTGCATGTAAACAACCAATAACATGTGAATTGTAATATCATCATCAATTAGAACCAGCGAGCCAGTCACAATTCACATTGAATTATGACATCAAACCAGGTCATTGAAATCGAGGGGGCCAAACTCTTGGTCATCGGAGTATCTAGGGATTTGGCGCACTGGGCTAAATATGAAGCTGCGCCCCCGGCAGAAACATATCTATGTTATTGTACAAGCGAGGGAGCAAAGCGTTGCACTTTTAACCACCCAAACGCAATTTATTATGCATTTTACTCCAGACCTGCAAATTTACAACTGAGCACTGCAATCGATGGGTTGAGATTCGACTTTTGAATATTGATAAACGGTTTCTATTCACTTCATTTCCAAACGGGGCGCAAAATTTACGAAAACCCTTGAGGAATATTCGAGGAATTTAGCAAGACAACCAAATTTTGAGATTCTTTCAAATGTTGAACCTTTGCAAATGCTATATTATACACTTTTCCTGTATTGGGGGCACAATATTTTAAAAGAGTCTGATGAAACTTCGTGATAGCGATCAATGCAACGAGAAGTACTTTTTATTTATAAAATTCTGAAACCCTTTAAAAACGTTATTTTAAAACTGAATCCTATAGGCCTACTGCGGCGTAAAATGATAAGACCCTGGAGCGACATAAGCGAGGTATCCAAGCGATCGAGCCTTAGAAAATGTTAGCATTTTAAACCATCAAAAACTGTATTTCTAATGCATTTACCCTGCAGATTAGGACGCATAATCCTTGATGATGATGATTTTTTTTCTTAATTTTCTCCTCTTTTTCTTTCTCTCTTTTGCGTTTTTTTTTTTGCGCCCCTTCAAATGCCGTCCGAGGCACATGCTCCCTGCCCCCCCCCCCGTAGATTCGCCACTGCTCTTGGTATAACGTCACCTTTTTTGTCAGTGGACAACAAGATATTTGCTCTTTGCTCACATTGGCTATCTATTCTTTTTCAAAATATTGTTCAATACCATTCAAAATATCAAGAGTGGTGAACTTTAGAATTCAGACAATAGACCCAAAATACATATACTCTACGTAGCTCATCTTAAAGGGAAATCCTACCTTAATGGCAAGTTTCTCTGGAAGAAAGAGGAAAAATCAGAGAAGCAGATTGGTGATAGTTTGAACGAAATCGGACAAGCAATAAGAAAGTTATAAATTTTTGACTATTCAAATTTCAAATTTCATTACAAGTCATGGAAGAAAGTGATATTCATCTTTCATTTTAGGCTGTGCATTTTCGTATCACAAAAAAAAGTCAATCATGTATGTATATAAAGTGCGAGTCAGAAAAAATGTCACACTTTTTAAAATGTTTATATTACAAATACGATAGTATATATATATATCATAATTCTTGTACCACCTTTAGACAGATTAACTCATACCACATTTGTGGAGAACCAGTAATGAATTTACTGGATATGAACCAATCAATGTGTATGGGTGAAAATCCATTTGCGCCAACATCAACAGCGCCTTGCCGGATTTGGATTCACTGCACAATGAGCAAGGAAGCCTTTTGTAATGATAATTGCCTGATCTGGATTCACTGCACAATGAGCCAGGAAGCCTATTGTAATGATAATTGAGTTGTTCCAAATCAGGCAAGGCACTGTTATCATACGACTTGGCGCAAATGTATTTTGACTCTCTTTCAAACAATGGCTGTTGTGCGCTCAACTGTAACAGCAAAATTGAAACAGATTTTACCAAGCAACAAAGGAATATATGCTCTCTCCATACATGCTAAAAACATTCTGTCAATCCCACATTTTGAAAACAATACTCAATTTAAAAACTGTAACCTTTTTCTTACTCGCACTTTAGAAACATGATTTATGTCTCCTTGGGATCAGCAGCCATATAATCGTGTATAATATAAACCACGAGTAGTTTTAGAATGTAAGAACAAAAAGAATCAATCAGCCATGTAAACAGCGTTACAGCGCCATGGCAATTTGACGCGATCCCCTGGAGTTATGGCAACTAGTGAATTCAAAGTCCTTGCGACACTAGTCAATGGCATAAATCATGGCAAATGGGGAATAAAAAAAGATTTTAATCAATTTGTTGCCATCCCATATTGCATCACAAAGTACAACGCACACATTGTATTGAAACGGGAATTTCATGGTAACAACATGATATAATAATATCTTATTGATCCAAACGTGATCATGGAGATGCATTTTTGATAAACGAGTCTAGTTCCTGGATAGTGTATGCCTGCATGGTTGTACGACATGATCCAGCGACAATTGCTTCCGAGTATTTCCATACACTAACCAAATTCATAACTTCAGGTCTGGACCCAAAACTATACCCAACCCTATCTTGAAACCTAACCTAAATCCCAATAGCCGCCCAAAACCTAACCCTATATCCTTCATGAAATGAAGACCTGGGCAAACGTCGGATCATACAATACACGAATTCTAATATTTACAAGAGATGACTACGTTATATAGATTACGTTTACTGTCATCAAACACTTCCAGAAATGTGCCTATTTTATCCAACTGAATTAACCTGCCCGTAGGTGTTTGAGGCGGGGGGGGGGGGGGCGGGCTCGAGGGGCTTTACACCTAGATTTTTGAAAATACCATTATTCTTTTCATATTAGGGAAGTGGGGTAAAGAGTCTCGCATTTTGTATAATCTTATCTCTTATTGTAATGGAGACATCACTTTGAAATATTATAGATGGATATAAAAATGAATTTCAGTACAATTTCAAGTCTGCGAAGTTGATATTCAGACAATAATTACGTAAGCCCCGATTGCACAGTTTCAGTGGGCTATTTGCTCGTTTATTTTTGTACCTTACAAAACAAGTGCATTCTCTTTATTCTAGATGAAAAACCCTAAAGCCTCTTTTTTTTTTTTTTTTTTTTTTTTTTTGAGGGGGCGGGGGTTCGTTATTTCGTAGTTTCACTGCAACTTGCAACAAGTATGTGTGAAAAGAACGTTCACATCTTCATAAGATCATGATGACTGATAGATTTGTTTCAAAACTCTATTATTCACAACAGTTTAATCATTAGCGTGTACGTAGCATATTGTGGAGCTGGTGTACACCCCTATCCTAATCCCAGTCGCCAGGCCCATGAAATAATGTACAACTTTTAACTCTGCGGTGTCATATAAATGTGACAAAACAGACAAAGTATTTTCAATCACACATTACTTCACCAAGAAATAAGTATATGGTGGTCACTTTAAATCAACGTTATGGTATATATTAGCACAAGGGCGGCGCCAGGGTATTTAAATAGGGGGGGGGGGCAAAATGACGCGTATAGCAACGTCGCACGTCGAGGGTCTTCAAATAACAAATAGGACTATAACAGTTATGTCATAATTGCATGGCCTAGCCTTCTCTTCTCCATTTCCCCTTCTCTTTCTCCTTTTTCTCTCCTTCTTCTTTTAAAAATTTTTTTTTTGCTCGCTTGAAAAATGATAGGGGGCGGCCGCCCCCCTGCCCCCTGTAGCGCCGCCCCTGAATTAGCATTCTAAACATCTCAGAACTACTATGGTATTACTGACATTTTGGAGAAAATTTCAGATTTTGTACAGGATTTTTCTCTGAATCTGATATCAAACTGGTAAACAACTGGGGAAAGAAACATAAAGGACTTAAATGAAATGAAAATAAAATGAAATACAGTAAAGGAGGATTTTTTTACATAATGAAGTAATGAAATAAATGTTCTACTTCTTTTGCATACTAAATTTTGTAATACAAGACATAAAGAGGTGCAAGCATTGAAAAGAAAGCACCGCTCATGTTTTAGTAAAATCTCGAAACAACCCAAACCCCATGACTCAGTTAAGATAAAAGAAGTCGGAGTCCAGCGTAAGCCTCAGGTCGCACAAATGAGACTAACATATTTTTTAAAATAAAATCATCCCCAAGTTTATTATTGCTTTTTTAAAAAAAGATACACCTGATGGTAGTAAAACCTGACGGTGATATAATATGAATATTACCGCCTGGTTTTGCATGGGGATTTACAAAGATTGAGAAAAATAGGGGTGACAAAGGATAAAAAGAGATGAAAAAAAAGAAGAAAAGAAGAGACAAACAAAAAAAGGTGAAGTTAGAGACAGAGAGCGAGAGGGGGACAGAGAGAGAGAGCGAGAAAGAGGAAAGGAGAAACAAAAACAACAAAGACAGTGTGTGTGTGTGTGTGTGTGTGTGAGAGAGAGAGAGAGAGAGAGAGAGAGAGTGACAAAAGAGATGACAGGCAGCAGCAATATTTTGGAGAGTGTGAGAGTGGGTGAAAAAGAAAGAGGAAAGTACATAGACAAGAATAAATAATTCAATAAATAATTTTTTTTTAAAAGAGGAAAGAGAGAGAGAGAGATCAATTAAAATACAGACAGGGTTAGAGACAACGAGAGTGCAAAATAAGAGAGAGAAAAAAGAAAAATTGACGTGAGAGACAGTATCTATAAAAGAGAAAGAGAGAGAGAGAGAAAAAAAAAAAACAAAGACAGTGTGTGTGTGTGAGAGAGAGAGAGAGAGAGAGAGAGACAAAAGAGATGACAGGCAGCAGCAATATGTTGGAGAATGTGAGAGTGGCTGAAAAAGAAAGGGGAAAGTACATAGAAAAGAATAAATAATTCAATAAATAATTTTTTTTAAAAGAGGAAAGAGAGAGAGAGAGAGAGAGATCAATTAAAATACAGACAGGGTTAGAGACAACGAGAGAGCAAAATAGGAGAGAGAAGAAAGAAAATTAGACGTGAGAGGCAGTATCAATAAAAGAGAAAGAGAGAGAAAGAGAGAGAGAGGGTGTAGACGAAACGTAAGGATATTTGAGTATGCGCCCTTTCATTATAATGCACGGTATTGCAAGATGGTGAAGATACACCGCAAACAGCCCTAATAAAATTCCAACCGTCACATACACCGAAATTCTAAAGGAATTATACCGTTATAGAGCACTTAGCACCACTCTCGACTCTCGGCTCGCCACAAAACGGGTTTCCCCCTATACACTTTAATTTTATTAAGCTTTAAGATATACATGTACATTAACAGTTAAGTGCCGAGGAGAGAATTATCATTGAAAGGGATATTTGTCATGTCGGAACAAAAGCTCATGGCATATGATACGAGGGATGAGTGACGCATTGCACATTTCATTATTAATAGTATCAGCCTAGCTTAATCAACTTTTCATAATAATTATGTTTGACAATGTTTTTCTTCCAGGAGGTGAAAGTTTGATAAAACTGAAAACGGTTTGTTCTCTCGGTAGCATTCCATACCAATGTTTGATGTTATATAAAGAACGCAGTATAATTTCGTCGTAGTGGCGATGGCGATTCACAACGCCATATTTTGAATTGCTATGGAAAGCTCTTTATAGATTTAGGCCTACATCGTTTTCCATTCACCCTGACAACCATTCTGGAGTACGATATTTGGTCCATTATGCTTTCACATTCAATACATGCCTTAATTGACGCGCTCCATTATTGCTGGTGGGAACGAAAAGCAAAATGGTTGTGACCTTAACGTTATTCTGTCCTTTGATTTTGTATTTCATATAAACTTCCCAATTTGGTAGGTTCTTGATCTACGTATTATTTCATATTGATGTTTGTATAAGGTTCTAAATTGTGCTTAATAGTATCCCCTCCTGCTGAAATACAATTGGATCATCTATACACTCTAGGTTTTACGTAAGGTTCGTTTGAGGCCAAGGACAGCAGCATCTCTGGGGAATTTTCAAAGAAGAGATGTGTCAATTAATTCAGGAATACTGCTCCTATTCGTGTAGGGAAGATTATGAGAACAAGATTGAAAAAAATGAAAAGAGTATATATATTTTACAGCTTCATTATACAGGGTGGCCCAGAACGAATGCATTATCTGAGATCTACAATTTCAGTGACATAATTGACACAATATCATTCATTTTTTGTTTGTTTTATTGGGTAGAAAATTCTTTTCCGAGTAAAAAGGACACCAAGATCATCAATTCTGGGTAAGGCATTTTGATTCTACATCTATTTTTGTCAGGCAATGTCATTTTCAAAATTGGCTATTTGTGCAACCGGGGTCATGCTTGGAGCAGCTAGAAAGTTGCTAATGGCAGGTTTCCATACAATCTGTGTTTCATTCAAGTTGTCTTTGTTTTCAAAGCAAGAGCAGTCATGCATTTTCAACAAAGGTGACCGTATTGAAAGCCGTCATAGGCAAATATATCGCCGCTTCAAGTATGACCACGGTTGCAAAAGTAGCAAGTTTTGAATATGACATTGCCTCGCAAAAATAACCGTAGATTCAAAACGCCTTACCCAGAATTTATGATCTTGGTGTCATTTTACTCGGAAACTTTGTTTCACCCATTAGAAAACAATCTATTAATATTGTGTCAATAATGTTGTTGAAATTTCAGATCTCAGGTGTTGCATTCTTTCTGGGCCATCCTGTATATCATGTATATTGTTCTCGTATTATAACATTTGCATTTCCAGAGCAAAGAGGTAAAGGGCCTACATGATAACAGTCCACACGTTTAATGCCTGAAAATAGATAAATCATTAAAATTACTTAATCATAGAATGATAGCAGTAATTCTCTCTTTCTCTCTCTGTCTCTGTTTCTTCCTTCTTTCCTCACCTTCTCCCCTCCTCTCTCTCTCTCTCCCTCTCTCTTTCTCTTTCCGTCTTTGTCACATCCTTAATTCCGACAGAGAAAACTACTATTTCACAATGCACTGCAGTATGCGTTTTGGCCCTGAATCAGAATTTTGAGTCGTCACTGAACACTAGCGTTAAGGCAATCGGAATATAGTACACCTATATCAATAATGAATGGACGTATACACCCCCCCCCCCCGACTTGATGTAAAAATCTTGTTTCCACTATTTCTTAGTAACGATATTTTAAAAAAAATTGTAAATTTTCACATTCTGTCAGCAACTGAGAGAATGTTAAATTTTTCGGCACATTTGCCATGGCTTCCTTCAAACATCACAAGCTTGTTACGCATATGACATTGTTGGATAATTACGTACATGACTATAACTACCCTTATATTTAAGATCACTAAAGGCCACCGCACACCTTACGATCGGTCTGCTACCCGATTTGTGAAATGAATCGCTGTGGCATTAAATATTTGCATTTTAACAAATGAAATCTACCCTATTCAGGTTCTGAAAAGTAATATGAATACTAAACAAAGGGTTTGGGTGAGCTGTCAGCTTTCTACAGGGAATAAGGGCAAGATTAGATTCAAATCGTAGGCAGTCGTGAGATTTTTGTGACGTCACTACGACTCGGGGCCGATTTGGCCATTCCGACGACTAGAAAACTCGGCAAAGGCCGTATTATCGATTTTACTATCTGTATGACTATTCAGACCCTCAATCAAAAATATTTTTCGTTTTTAAATGATTTGTCAAATGATAATTTTCTTCTGAAATCGGATTGCATACCGATCGTAAGGTGTGCGGTGGCCTTAAGAGATTTCGTATACAATAAAGCAATTTTCAGGGACATTAAAACGCTTCAGTATCACTATAGGCTCACGGTTTTATTTCCAACTAAACCCTATCTTGCTTGAAAAAAACTTTGTTATTCCATTTTGAGTTAAATTGTCTGAACTAATCCGCAAAGAAGGAAACCCATGGTGTTACTGTTGTTATTTTCTCCCACCCAATGTGGTGTAAGCAGTCAAAACTGAAAGAGAATGACAACGATAACGAGATTTTCAATTAAAGGGACATCCTTCTGTATGGTGTGTATACGTGTGGGTATGCTCGTGTCTGTTAACAGTATGGAAGTTTTGTAGGGTACCTTAATGAAAAATGTAGTTATTGTTATCGGACAAATGTGACCTGAACTCCAACAACATGCTATAGGCCTAAACACGTTTGAACATAACTTCAAGGGCAAAATAATGATACGATATCGCAGCAAATCAAAGGAGAAAACGGTTGCATCTAATCGTCTGCAGGGGTCGCAGGACCTTTTGTTGCGTGGCCAGAATTTTTTAAAGGGGGTGTTTTTTTTACTCCAAAATTCTCTGACAAACAAAAGAAATAAAGAAGGTTATCAGAAATTCTAAAGGGGGTGGTGGTTGTTTTAACATATTTAACATCAAAATAACACCAAGGGGGGGGGGGGGTGTTTGAACACCTAAAACACCCCCTCGGTACGCGCATGGAGTAGACACATTTCATAATATTTATGTAGAAGAAAATAATATGCTCGTTCGCATCCTCCCCCGCCCCCCCCCCCCCGAATTTAAAAACACTTTGTAGCACGTGCACTAAACTGAAAGACGATGAATGGCACGCGGAAATTTCACTTCAAATAAGACACGTCTGAGCTTTTTAAAATTAAGATTACAATCTTGTAGACACGACATTTATGGAAATTGTACTATCAGTGTCCTTCGTTCTTTTTTTTCGCTGAGATATAAATACCTCTTCATTGTGATGGGCAAATACTTTGTCTCCCTCTGTAAATTTCCTGGATGCTCGGGTTTAACATAATGTTGAGCTCGGGTTACAAAATTTCTAAGTATAAGACTGGAAATTATTCTGAATAGTTGCTCATGTCATCATGTAGTAATAATAATAATAATAATCAAACATTCTTATATAGCGCATTACACATAAGCAAAACTGCATGTCTCTATGCACTTTAGGAGAGGAAAGAAAGGAAAGATGCACTGGGTTCATGATTCTGATTAACTATAAAGTGGTGAAAAGGTATGTCTTTAGAGAATTAATGAAGTTTTCATAGGAATTTATACTTTTCAGATATTCAGGCAACTTGTTCCACAAAAGAGCGGCAGAATATGTAAAAGACCTTTCCCCGTATGATTTTGTCATTATTTGTGGAACGCAGAGCAGGGACTTGGAACTGGAACGTAACATTCTATCGGGTTTATATGGAGTTAGTACTTCAGAGAGATAAGTAGGAGCCAGCTGATGTAAACATTGGTAGGTTAACATAAGTATTTTAAATTGGATACGGGACTTGATGGGCAACCAGTGTAGATCTCTTAAGACTGGAGTTATTGATTCATGTTTCTTCGTGCGTGTAACAAGTCGGGCTGCAGAATTTTGAAGGAGTTGTAGTCTTTGAATTTGAGAAGAAGGGAGACCAGAAAGTAAACTATTACAGAAATCAAAATGGCACATAACAAAAGCATGAATTAATCGTTCAGTGGTTGGTTTGTCTAAAAAATTGCGAATTTTACCTATTTTGTATAATCCAAATGAAGCTGCGCGACACTTTTGTGAGACAAAATTTTCAAATGTGAACTTATCATCAAAAGTAGCACCTAAATTTCTGCAAGTTCTGGTTGCATGAACAATTGTACCATTTATGTTCAATGTTGATATGAGGTTGCTTGACCTATGGCGTGAAGAAAGATGAAGAAACTCAGTCTTTGTATCATTGAGCTTTAAACCATTTACCTGAGACCACTCTTTGATTGATTGCACACACTCTGATATCTGTGAAGTGACATTAACATTATCAGTTCTCTTAAATGTAGTAAATAGGAACAAGATGAATCTCCTATATGCCTCCGCCTAAATTAAATTAGTTTATGGCTCGAACTCTTTCCTGAAATGTAATGTAAAAATTACATATTAATTGACTACTCTGACCTTTGACCTAACAAAGCACAAGTCTGATCACTTTATCTCATCACAGACATGCTTGATTTTTTTTTTCATGCATAATGACCTCTATGACCTCCGAGCTTCGACATACTTCTCCCAAAATCTACTCAGTTTGTCTCACTATAATGTTGCATACTAGCACCAAGTTTAAAGTTCAAACCTCAAAGCGTTCTTGAGATATTTTGCTAACAAGCCAAGACATGACATTTTTAATTTACCTCTACGACTTCGATCTACGTGCCCAAAAAGCTGATAAGATCGACTTCCTATGGTGATACATACTAGCACTAAGTTTGAAGTTCATACCTCAAATTGTTCTCGAGATATCGCGTTAACGAAACTATAACGTGAAGTTTTGCAATTTGACCTCTGTGGCCTTTGACCTTTGACCTACATACCCTAAAATCTAATCAGATCGTCTTCCTACATTGATACATACTTGGACCAAGTTTGAAGTTCATACTTCAAACAGTTCTTGAAATATCGCGTAAACGGAAAAGCGTGACGGACGGACAACCCGAAAACAATATCTCCGGCACCACCGTCGGAGCGAAGGCATAAAAATAAGTATTTGGAAGCATGAAAATTATAGATTATAGATAGATCGGACTGAAAATCACAAGCAATAAAGAGCACAGAATACCGAGGTGGGTATGGACTACATAAACATGTGGCATCATAATTTCGTCCAAAATTTAAAACTATTTCTAGTCATAAACTTTGAAATATGTAAGAGCATTTCAATAACAAATCTCTTCAGGGGTCACATATACCTATTATAATATTTTTCTACATGGGAATAAAAATATGTGAAAGGTCACACATTATTTTTTACCTTTCCCAGGAAATAACCTTATCTATAAAACCTGCAGTAGACAAACTTACGGAGTAGAGTGTTTCTGGGATACAGTCCTTGCAGAGACTAAGGATGATGACGATGACTGCCCAAGGAACCCATGTGATGAACATGGCTACGATGATAAACCCAAGGGTTCGAATCCCTGTAGGAACGTAATACAAATACTTTAGACATGAGGTATGCCGGACCAATACGAAACAGATATTTATCGAAGTCAATATCATGATGAAATAATAACGGAACTCAGCTCCGTTTTATTTTGTGTGACACTAAGAGCAATCTGATGTCAGACGTCTTCAAAGCCTTGACATGGTGAAGATTACTGAGATAGTATTATAGATATACAGAGTATTATATCTATTATGATCTGCGAACATTTCACGGTGCGATATTGAACATTATAACAGAGCTTTGTGAGACAATGACTATGGATTCGTTCCGTACATTGAATATGAGGTGTAACCCATTGTTTAGTTTAAACCATCAGAGGAAGGAGCTTACCTTTTGTGCTTTGTGATCGCAGGCGTCTTTCAGTCATAGCATTTTTCACGTCTTGGGACATCTGATCTTTGTCATTCAGTGACAGGTCTTGCATATCGCCATTAGACAACGTCATTGGATCACCTATGTCATTCAATGACAGGTCTTGCATATCGTCATTAGACAATGTCATTGGATCACCTAATGATCCTGGATGTACGTTGGTAGTTTGTGATTTCAAAATGAATGTACCGTTACTACCCAAATCTTCTGTTTTGTGCTGAGCAGCCACTTTGTAATCCTCGTTTTGTAATGTGAATAGATACTTTCTGCTAGAGGCCATTCGCTTAGCATGTTTGAAGCTTCTAGGTTCGGAGCTCTTTCTCAAGGATGCACCGTCTTTTTCAGTCACTTCATGCAGAGCATCGTTTTCTTTTGCCTCCTTAATTTGGACATAATTGTTCGCCAACTCTTTTGACATATGTCCATTTAAGTATGTTACCACATCGTAGTTTTCCTTATGAAGGTTGTCCACGTTTCCAGCTTTGGTCGAAAGAGGTTTTTGCCTTTTTAATGAAGTACTCATATCTTCATCTCTCGAAGCTATGTCTGGTTGCTGGTTATCTGAGTAGAGAGTTGCTCGTGATGATTTGTCTGTATGATCATTCGGCGTAGATCCCGTACTATGTGGAATACCCAACTCTTCTGAAGGTATAATATGGACATAACAACTATTCCCATGTGCAGTACTTAATTGAAAAGGTGTCACTGAGACCATAACTGCTTTCCTGGACATTTCAACGTTAACATAGGTACCTCCCGGAGAAAGGCTTTTTGTGACAATTTCTTGATCAGATACAAGGGAACTAGTCCTAAACCTCACCATCTTGCCATAATCGCGTGGGTAATCGGAAGTATCATGGTCACAATCCTGCAGATGTGTACCACTCAAAACTTTGGTATGTGGTGCGGTGGTTCTACTTGGAATATTGCTTGCTTTGTCTCGAAGTTGTTGGGGAATACTTGCTGTAATAAGTAATATCTTACCGGAATTTCTAAAGCCTTTATTGGCATCTTCGATCTGTCCACTTAGTTCACCTGTGGGACTGGCTAATATACCTTCTGGTTTATAGCCAAAACAGTCCAAGACTGCTGAGGCGGAAAGAGATCTGTACCTTGGAGGGATGTGTTCAAAGGACATACTGGCGTCTCCGCAAGATGTGCTCAGTGACTGTTCTGAAGCCCATCTGCGGGTCAGGGGAGAATGTAGTGGTTGATCATTAGAATCATGTTCAAAGGCACTATTCACAAAGGCAAAATCTGAAGGAGATTCGCCATGAAAGAGCGCAATGGGTCCTCTGGTAATATTTTGATTGAAATTTTGTGGTGATAAAGAATTCATGCTCCTCCCTGAGTCAGTCTGTTGCGCTTGTACTTCGTTTAAACTTATAGTGGATGGCTTTGTGTCAACAGGGTCTAACGAAGTATGATCACCATGCAAATAGGACTTCTTTGTGTAAAAGCGTCTGCGTTTGTTGAAGTTCTGACTCGTCCTTACATTTCCTTTCCTTCCCATGATTTCGTGAATGACGCAGTATACCTTGACGTAGAATAACGTTGTCACTGTGAACGGAATCCAGAAGAATAAAACCGGAGACACAATACTGAAGGAATCACTCACCAGATAATCAGGCAAACACTCTTCAGTGGTGACAGTGGTCTTGTTCTCGCCACCACTATGCACGTAGCCCCAGAAGAGAGTAGGAGGTGCCCATGTTATCAAGGGTACCAGGAACGCGATCGAAACAAGAAAGAGGGCTTGAGACCGATGTCGCCAGTAAGAACGATGGTGGAGAGGGTATACGATAGCGACGAAGCGATCGAGACTGATGAGCATGACAGACACCACGCTGATGTGACTGAAGGCGTGGTCGCAATAGGAGAAGATGTCACAGAATGTTGAACTGAACGGCCATCTCCGCAGGATAAACACAACTCCGAACATCGGCATGCCCATCACACCGACAAGGAAGTCAGCGATGGCTAATCCAAGGATGAAGTGGTTATTGTACGTACGTAATCGACGCGTCGTAAAGAACGCGACCACCACTAATAAGTTACCGATGACGGTTGCTGCGACAACGATGCTGACAACGACAGCGACGATGACTGGAGTTACAGTGGACCATCCACCATCTAGCTCAGTTGTCGAGTTAAAGTTATCCATCTGCGCATAATACAAATTAGCTTTGATTTCAAATCCCTAACATCATGTCTTTGATACTGTCTTCTGGTTTATGTAGTTGAGGTTGTGAAAAGATTTTCGATGGGGAACGACGAATAGCTTGAAAAAAAATATCAAAAGTCAATTGACGAGTGATAGTACCTTTGCTTCGGCGTCACACGGAACACAATATTTATCACCATACGAAAAGTTTTCCTTCTCTATTATAAGTACTTATCAATGGCAATTTGAAATCCTGTCATTTTTCGACAAGTTGTCTGTGAAACTGTTTGAAAGCGGCGATGCCCTGTGACAAATAAAAACATGTATTGAAAAGATCGGATTGTTTTCGGTGACCGAACGCTGTAAATGTATTTCAAGCGTATAATCAGGACTGCGTGGAATAGATTTTATTTGGAGGATAGTGATACAATTGAATTAAAATTAGGATATACTTCACCTTCCCTTATTCAAACTTCTCTTTTGCTTTGCTCGCAAACCACCAAGAGCTGTAAATTCCACTTCATCTCATCTGAAAATGACGTTGATCAGGTGGAGTGAAAAGGAAAGGTTTCTCCTTAAAACATTTGGTGAAACGATTTTATCCTCTCTTATTCTTTGCAATGTCGCTCCAGCAACAATGTCTTGTTTATGCTTCTAGTTTTTATTTTCATCAATTCCATATTGTCGTTATCTCATAATTCTTCAAGTTTGTTCTTCAAAAGCTTCCGGTAAGCTCCTCCGACGTACTCTTCCTTCAATGTAAATCCGGAAATGTATCCTTGTGGCGTAGGTAATTAATTTATGTTAAATACTGAAACACAAAAATGCTACGAGTTCTTATATCTGCTCTATTCTAATCAATTGATCGATCAGAACTTCTAGTGGTCACTTCCCGGAAGTACTAATAAGTTAATGGTAATCAATTCCTTTTTGTCAATTATATACTATTTAAAGCCTTCTGATGGCGGAAAAATACACGACGATCAAAACAGGCGACCGTTACGGTCAATTGCAATCTGACAAAGTATACCAATATGCAGATGTATTCAAGCTCTTTAGTCAAGCGACAGATTCGTTGACCGAAATTGAATGATAAATCATCGACCCTTGCACGAATCGATAAGAGATCACTACGCTCTGTCGCATACACGAGAGATGATACGATCATAGTTCACAAAATGGACAATCAATCAGTTTTACACTTGGGATGTGGCAAATCAGCCGTATGATATATTTCCCGCAATATTATGCTAGCCATTGCCCTACACCACGCCGTGGCTGACACTCAACATACTTTTATAGGTCGAAGCAGGTCGAAAGTGCGCATGTGTAAGAGCGGGGGCACTGGGAAAAAAAGACCATCCACTAAATCCGTGACAATGAAATATCTATAATTATTACCTATACAAGGCATTTTAGCTGCAAAATAAAAAGCCGTATTTCGAATCCGTTGCTGGAGGGGGCAATATTTTCCATATTGCCCTCTTCCGGGTTTCCCCCATCGACCACTGTATGATGGGGGTGGGTGGGGGGGGGGGGGGCCTAAAGCTACTCACTTTGTTTCCTGCGGCTAAAAAGTCATTTTTGCAATGATTTATGCGAATTTCTTTTATATATCTTGGTTTTACATACTCTGAAATTAAATTCCTGAGAAAATTACCACGGACAAATGTCAATAACATCAATTTTCAAGTCGATTAATGGGGTCCTGACATTTAAAAAATCATCATCAAACTGTGCAAGTAACCTTAATTCAGCGATCAAATCGCACTGCGATCATGGTATACGCACTTGCACAAAGTAATATTTTACACTTAAAACATGGGGATCGCAGCAAAAATTAACTCTGTCCGTGGGCATAGTTCATTTTTGCCGGTATAGCTAAAAACACGAGTGCACTTTCAACCAATCAGATGACAGGATTAGGAAAGATTCTTAAAGTAAGGTATATAAATTTCAATATCTCAAGGTTTCGTGACGAGTAAAAAAGGCGAATACGCGTTTAAATACGCAAAGGTTAAGTCAATGGATGTATGCACGCAGCCCTTTCAAGATGCTTAGGTAAGGACAAAATGTTTTTCTACCTGTGCTTTATGTTGAAGTCAGTATAAAAACATAAGGACATGTAATGGTTAAAATTGAGGAAGTAGGTCTCATACAATTATTTATATTAATATTGAATTTTTTTTTTCGTGGGACGCAATGGTATATCGCACTCGCTTTGAAAATATTTCACTCGTCGTGCCGACTCGTGAAATATGCCCATCAGCTCGTGCGAAATACCCTTGCATCCCACTCAAGGCCATTCAATATTATATAAGTATTACACAAGTGCTTGAAGGAGGTATTGTCCTTTACTTTGAGATTTAACTGATTTACCAAATAATACTTTAAGATGATCAATATTAAATATCAGCTCCCCAGTTAAGCACATTTGTAACATACTTTAGTTTCAATGAAAAAAAAACAGAAGGAAAGAACTCCCTAACGATTACTTGCGACGAAGTTGCAAACTTTGACGTCGTAAATTTATATTATTCAATCTTGTCTTTATGAAAGAGAAATATACAATTATTGTCTCAGGCATGGCTATTGTTCTTATTAGTCGCTTCTGCTTTAGATAAATTGCTTTCGCAGGGGAAATGGCGGGTTGAAACTATATAACGCATAATTGGGCCATAAATGGGCAAACTCTTTTTGAGAGGAAGAAAATTTGCAACTTAAAGGCCAAGTCCACACTCATATAAAGTTGATTTGAATAAACGGAGTAAAATGTAACAATGTTCCTAACAATCTCGTACTGCGATCGTGATTTTATTATCTTCTGCATGAATTGAATAACCTAAAATTAGTGAAATGATTTCAGTTCCACTTTTCCTTAAAAATATTATCCCTCTCACCCCTTTTTTCTTCATTTTCCCCTGCCTTTGCCCCTCCCCCCTTCTCTCTCTCTCTCTCTCCTCCCCTCTTTTTCGTTTTCTTTGGCCCGAATTCACAAAGGAGGTTTAAACCATGACTAAGGTTTAAACCTCCGTAAGCGTACTAAAATAAGCGTAAATAAGCGCACATTGTCCATGCGCGCGCTCAAAGAAAATATATGATTGGATCTGATTCCGTGCGCACGTACGCTTAAAAAACCCAGGAGGGGGTTTAAACCATGGTTTAAACCATGGTTTAAACCAAACCTCCTTTGTGAATTCGGGCCTTTATGTTCTTTCTACCCATCTCTCACGTGTTTCCAGTTCCTCCTTTTCACTCACCCATAATTCTTTCTTTCAGCTCTATGTATGTTACATCTTTGTTGAAAATAAAATTATCAAGTGAAAAAAAGAAAATTAATTGAAAAATAACGACGTAATTTCCACGTGTTTTCAAACACCATTCATTATAAATGAGACGGATATTGCCAACATCATCCATCTATTGTACCAACCTAATCATTTAATCAGTATTAATTTTGTTTTTTTATAAATCATCGAGAAGGGGAGAATAGACCGCTTTCGAGACCAGCAACCACATGATTACACCATCGTGCAGCACATATTGGTTGAGCCAATCTGTGGCAACACCTGATAAGTATTGCCTACCCAATCACTCGCCAGGAAAATACGAATGTTCCTTAGGGTCAAAATTTTCGATTATTGTGGCACGGCGACAAAAACACCATTTTTGGTGTGAAGCTTCCTTAGGGTATATAAAATATTTTAGTCGAGGACTAACCATGCCGTAACCATGGCAACAGGCAAATATCCAAAATAACCGCCATTTGTGCTAGTCTTCGGCCACGTAAGACAAAGTCCTATTTCATGACGCTCAAGAGCAACATTTTTGGTGTGAAGCTTGCTTAGGGTATTTGAAATGATTTTAGCCGAGGAGCCCTCTCGAAATATGTTTGGAACCATGGCAAAGGGCAAATATCCAAGATAACCGCCATTTATGCTGGTCTTCGGCCACGTAAGACAAAATCCTATTTTGTGACGCCCAAAAGCAGCATTTTTGGTGTGAAGCTTCCCTAGGGTATATAAAATGATTTCAGTCGAGGAGCCCTCTCGAAATATGTCTGTAAAAATGGTAACAGGCAAATATCCCATGATGACCACCATTCTAAGCTGGTCTTCGGCCACGTAAGACAAAATCCTGTTTCCTAACTCTTTATTACAGAATTATTTCTTATTTTTTCACTCAAATCATGGAAGACCTCTTTGTTGCAGTTTTAACCAACGAAAAAAAAAAAAAAAAACAACCAAAAAACACGAACAAATAGAGAGTTGCCGTGGCAATACTAAGTTCATTTTCGCTGTCTTGGAGCCGGTTTACAGCATAGGGGCACTGGTCTTCGGCCTCAGGCACAAACTCAATGGAGCGTTCGCGCGCTGAGCAAAATGCCAGCGGTCCAAGCAAGTGTCCAACGCCAAAACTTCTCACATACACTCCTGTCAAAATCCAGCGCAGCGATATCAGACACTGACATTGCAATACATACTGTTGACGGAATATCAACTTTCCAGTTTTCAAAATAAGATAATTTACTATAATAAAATAATGTTTTTTCGCCATCAAAAATCATTAGATAAGATATGAGAATGAGATATTCGGGCACCTCGCTGCCCCAATATGAGGTGATGATTGCCCGAGTAGAAACTTTGAAAATCCTTAGATATAGGGTTGCGCCCAGCTCCAGGCTTCCCCGCCCCCACTGCCTCATACCCTATGCTTTTAGTCTGGTTCACTATGTAAGAAAATGGGCTTTCGTTCAAAATTTTTGGAGATTAGCAAAACTATACATTTTATAATCGTTAGAACATGGGAAATTCTAAAAATTGATGTTGGCATTTGCACAAATCACCAGCATAGCGGCCAATTTAGATTTTCAAAATGGCCGCTATGTGTAACTCGTATTGAACAAATTAGAAGATATTTTTTTAACAGAGCCTCATTTTACCATATATGTATCATCATATTAAAGGGCATTAAATTTTCTACATGATACCACATTTAATGAGTTTGGTGATGATTTGCGATACAATTCTTGGCCAAGAATATGATTGTTTACATAATTTTTTACAAATACGAATTTCTTCAAAATACGTATTTCTCATTATTTCTAAAGTTATTTTCACTAATTAGTTCAAACTTTTCACAAAACTGCCCATATGTACGGTTAATATCAAACTAAACAGTTATAGCGCTCTAAAGTTGACACTTTGATATTAGCTAAAGTAGAGAATTGATAACAAAAGTGGTTACTAAGTGCTGCCTTCTCCCTGACAATGGTAACATTGGGAGATGTGAAATGGATTATTTCAGTAGTACATGCTATTTGTCATGGAGATGAATATTTTAACCCTTTCGAGACAATTGACCACATTTTGTGGTTTGGCTCAATAACTTTTGATTCAGAGCTCTAAAAAATATACCAGATGCAGGAGTAGAAAAAGCAAAAATTTCTACACACATTGTGTTCATTTTTGTTTCATGACCATATTGCGTTTGATGCCAGGAATTTCAAAAAGGAGAATAAGCTTCATAATCCTTAAATTGGCAACACATTGAGAGGTTCAAAATCACTATTTTTTATCAAAATTGGCAATTTTTTCAACTTTCCGACTAAGTTTCTAATGATGTATATTGTTTTCAAAGACATTGCATTTTGTTAGAACCATGTAGCACTAAAAGAAAAATATTATTGTAGCCAATTTGAAGAGCGAAATGTGATCAATTTAGCCTTTAAATAATTCCTGTCATGAAAGGGTTAATAGGAAGTGTGCTGTCAGATGATTTAGTACGATCATATTTTAGTGATATACAATTGTTTATCAGTTCCCGTTGCTATGATAAAAAAAAGTGCCTAATAACCGATGATGTGTGTTCAGAAATAAAAAGGCTAACTGTCCAATAATATATATGAGGAGACCTGGTTTTAAGAGATAATCACGATTCACACTCCAACACACGTATTATAGGGTACAGAACTTGCACCCCTACATGTCCATGCCTTCCCCTCCCCCTTTCTGCTTTTAAAACGAGACTAATTGGTACAAAGTAATACTTTGGATAATGGTAAGAAAATCAATGAGCCTTGACAAATCATTAAAATCTCATGGTTACTGGAAAAATATCTGCTAATGCCTTACCCTTCTTCCCGCCCCTTCCCCTCTAAAGTTTAACTTAAAACAATACCTACAAGTATTATTGGTACAAGGAAGCAATGGAGGCCGCCAGTGAAATAACATGGGACCTGTATTCACGTGATAGACAAGATTTAAACTCTGAAACATGTAGATACTTGATGATGGGGTTCAAAACTTGCGCTCGCACCCCCCCCCCCCTTCCCTCAGTTGTACAGGGAGGTCCCCGTGGACATATTGATACCAAACAGTTTTTAACATCAATCCAAGTCTGGTTGACCCCCAAAATTGGGTCCCCTGTAATATTTCCAAGCACTTTCAATATTAAAACCAGCATAGTCTTACGAGGTGGGGAGGGGTGGGGACTATGGGCTGAAAGTAAAGTTTACATTCGGGCAAGAGGCGTCAGCCCCCCCCCCCCGGCTCAGTTGTAGATAAAGTTCATCGGTTGGTCTCAATCAGCGCATTTCACACCTCTATAAATTTTGACTTTCTTCATCAGCATTGCAAAAATCTTTTGCCACGAAAGATCCTTCTAAACTTAGGTGACATTTTGAGTAAAAATTGATTTCACACAATATTTCTTGCTACCACTGTTTATCTTTTTTTTTTTTAATTGTCTAACTTAAGCTTTACTATTTACCTCAAATAGAAGAACTGAAAGCAAAAAAAAAAAAAAAAAAATGTGACCCTTCGAGATTTTTTCTCTGTTTTTGTACAAAGTGGTTAAAACGCAATATTTCTTATTCTATTTGTATATCTTTATTTCTCCTCATTTTTGTTATTAAGCTTAACTCAATTAAAAAGCAGAACTGAAAGTAAATAAAGTAAAAAAACAAACAAACAATATGTCATGTAGGAAATGAGCATTTTAAAGGTTGTGAGCTGTCTGTGCTGTAATGGCGTGATCCTATATGTATACAATTTTAACAGATTAGCCTAACTGGAGTACCTAAAACGTCTTTAGGCCAAGTAAAGTATGTAATAAATATTTGTTGTACTGTAAAATACAATTATTTAGTTTGCACATGCTGATCGACCTATTAGAACAGGAAGTCTGTCTCTAGTTTGATACAGTATAATTGAGTAGTAGGTTACAATAATACAGCTAAAGAACTGCACTTGGTATTTAATTCAAGGGGTAGTTATCCGGGGGAAGGGGGAGGGGGGGGGGGACTGTCCAGTGATGATAGTCGATGGGAAAGTTTGTAGACTGAAAAATAAATTTAAAGTCGTTAAAAGTGTCTTTATTTCATTTGCATTCAATGTCCAATGAAGCGTTGAGATTAGAAGTTTAATTATGTCACTAATCGTTTTCCTGACCCAGGAAACAAAGTACTAGCATATTCTGTTAAATTGCTATAGGTTGACTGGAAAAAAAATATATATATATACATATATATGTGTGCCATTTTCAAAATACACAATGGCCACCGTGTGCGATGACGCATTAAGATTAGAAGTCTAATTATGTCACTAATTGTTTTATCGACCAAGAAAAGGATTAGAATATTTTTGCTAAGTTCCTAGGTTGACCAGAAGCAGAGATAAGGCAACTTATATATTACACGTATGCCATTTTGAAAATCCAAAATGGCCTCAATATGTGAGGCCATTTTCAAAATGACCGACATACAATGCATATTTTGTCCTTTCTCTATGGTCAACATAAAAATTACATGAAATATGTTAAAGGAAACCAAAACCTAAGGAGAGAATCATTGTTATTGGAAAGTGAAAATTCAGAGAAGCAGTTTACAAAAAGTTTCATTAAAATTGGTTAAAAAATGAGAGAGTTATGGAAGTTTGAAAAGTCTCGTTTTACTTTCTATGGGGATCCTCAAATTGGCAAAATTGCTTCAAAATGGCTGATTTTGTGGACAACTCTCCATTTGTTTTGTACACAGATTTTCAGATTTTCCCCATTATCTTTCAAGGTGCAGTTAATCTCCTTCTGAGCTCAACATATATAATGGGGAAATGTATTTTACACCACATATGTCGAGTTCAGGAGGAGACAAGGAGCACCCTGAGAGATAATGGGGGAAATCTGAAAATCTGTGTACAAAACAAATGGAGATTTGTCCACAAAATCAGCCATTTTGAAGCAATTTTGCCAATTTGAGGATCCCCATAGATAGTAAAACGAGACTTTTCAAACTTCCATATCTCTCTCATTTTTTAACCAATTTTAATGAAACTTTTTGTAAACTGCTTCTCTGAATTTTCACTTTCCAATAACACTGATTCTCTCCTTTGGTTTTGGTTTCCTTTAACATTTCTCATGTAATTTTTATGTTAACCATAGAGAAAGGACAAAATATGCATTGTATGTCGGTCATTTTGAAAATACATGATGGAAGTCACATGAAGCGTTGAGATAGGAAGTCTAATGACGTCACCAATGTTTTTCCTGACCCTGGAAACATAGTATTAGAATATTCCAATGTTTCTAGGCTGCCTTGAAGCAGAGATAGGGCAATATAATATTTCATAGCGGCCAATCTGAAAATCCGAAATGGCCGCCATAATGCGATGAAGCGTTGGGAGTAGAAGTCTAGTAATGTCACAGATTTTTTTTCTCGACCCAAGAAACGTTGGATTATCATATTTCATTCAGTTTCTATGTTGAAAAGAAGCCGACGTAGGGGAAAAAAATTATTTGTGGCGGCCACTTTGAAAATTCAAAATGGCCACCATGTCCAATGAAGAGTTAAGATTGGAAGTTTAATTATGTCACTAATCGTTTTCCTGACCCAGGAAACAAAGTACTAGCATATTCTGTTAAGTTGCTATAGGTTGACTGGAATATATATATATATATATATATATATATATATATATATATTTATATATACACATACATATATATATATATATATATATATATATATATATGTGTGTGTGTGTGTGTGTGTGTGTGCTATTTTTAAAAATACAAAATGGCCGCCGTTTGCGATGACGCATTAAGATTAGAAGTTTAATTATGTCACCAATTGTTTTATCGAGCAAGAAAACGGAGGATTAGAATATTTTTTGCTAAGTTCCTAGGTTGACCAGGAGCAGAGATAAGGCAACATATATATTACACGTATGCCATTTTGAAAATCCAAAATGGCCTCCATATGCGAGGAAGCGTTAGAAGAAGATGTCTAGCGATGTCACCATTTGTTTTCTGCACCCATAAATAGTAGGACTGGCCCATTTCATTACGTTTATACCTTTAAAAGAAGCCGAGATAAGGCAAATTATGTATTTTATGGCGGCCATTTTTTAAATCCAAAATGGCCACCATGCCGGTGTTTGTGCAAATGCCAACATCATTTTTTTGCTTATTCGTGCTCTAACGATTCCGAAAATGTATAGTTTTGCTAATCTCCAAAAACTTTGAACAAAAATAGATAGTGAACCTGACTAGAAGGCAGCCCTGGGCATTATTTCTTTGTTTTAGCAAATATCAAAGTGTTAACTTTAGAGTACTATAACTTTTTTGTTAGATAAACAATAAACTTGTAATTTTTATATGATATTGACCCTGTATATGGTTGTTGTTCTGTAAAGTTGGAAGTCATTAGTGAAATGGACTTTTGAAATATGGCGAAATATGTATTTTGAAGCAATTCATATTTTTGAAAAAAAAATGATAAAAATCACATTTTCTGCCCAAAAGTGTTATACAAATCATCACGAAACCCAGTGAATGTGGTGTCATGTTGTAGAGAATTTAATGCCCTTTAATATGCTACCACAGAAAAGATAGAAAGAGGTTCTGTTACAAAAATATCTTCAAAAGTGTTTAATATTAGTTACATATGGCGGCCATTTTGAAATCCAAAATGGCTGCTCGGTCAGGGTTTTGTGCAAATGCCAACATCAATTTTCGGTTTCCCTATGTTCTACCGATTCCAAAAATGTATAGTTTTGCTAATCTCCAAAAAAATTTAACAAAAATACATAGTGAACCTTACTGTTTACCCAGCTTAATACAGCAAACACACATGCAATATACATATATTATATTTGTAATAGTAACTTCAATAAGGTATTGTAATTTATACCTATCAATTATTGATTCGATTTTCAGTAGTGTGCAAACAGTTATACAATAAATAATGATAGAGAGGGAGAGGGAGATTTTACTGGGAAAATGAATAATCGCAGTCCTAGGACTTAATTGACATGGATTACATTAAAAAGAATATCTTCGCAAAATGACAAATATATTGTAAAAGATGCGATATGATATAAATGATAGAAATAAGAAAGAGCTCTCCCTCTCCCTCTCTATCCCTCTCTCTCTTCACTTCAACCTGCTACTACTCAAACCATCGCTACTCAAGCCATCGCTACTCAAGCCACTTTCAGCTCATCTCATCTGGTTTACAGTCCTTTTCAGGACTTCACTCATTTTCAAGAAAGAATACCTCTATTTTCCTCTCCTCATCCTTTCTCGTCTTTCCATTTCAATTTTTACCTATATTTCCTTTCTTCTAACTACACATGGTGAACCGTAAACCTTCTCCACGTTATAAACTCCACCATGCAAACCTACAAAGATTATCAGAGCTAGATTACTTAGAAATTAAGATATCAGGGGGGAAAATCTGCACTATACTTCAAGTTCATCATGACTCCCAATAAAAACTGAAATGTTCGTGAAAGGAGCATCACCATGCGTTCTGTTATATCTACCACACTCATCAGTGACTTTTATTACTGTTTGCAGAGATTTATTACTGTACTTTCATTCACAAACTAAACAAAATGTATGATTCATGTCATTCGGAATTCACTGGACAGGGAAGGCCTACTAAGAGGGAAGAATTGTAATATCGTTCATATTCCCCGATGCAATCGTACAGTGAGTATGAAATCCTTTATTACATGAAGACAAATTTATTTGTTCCGGAGAGGTATTTCGATTTCAAATATAAGATATGTCATGTATAAGTTAGTCACATGGTAACCTTAAATACCATGTACTCGCAGTCTGTTTGCTCATTAGCCAATCTCTTCTCTTTTGCGGCGGCAAATAAAAATCAATTATTAGAAGCATCAAGACTGATCGGGAAAAAAAAGGAGAGTAAAAATATATCTCATTCGTGACTATAAAAAACACCTAGGAATGAGTAGAATGCTTTGCCAACGATTCGGCTGTATTTTTCATTTGATTTCCTAGCTGAAATGCAGTTCCTTTTACAGTGACTGTTATCCAAGCAAAAATTTTATCCAAGTGAGGGCGCCCTTCACAGATATTATTTTAAAAATCATTTGATGGGCCTATAAGCAGGCCCTGTATTTTTAAAATGATAAGTGATGTGATATGATCTCAATAATTTCATCTGACAACAAATTTATGCTTCCTATGAAATTATTTAACCCGAAAAGATTGTTTATATCATTTTGGATGGCTGCCATTTTGGATTTTTGCATTTTACCCGACCATCTTCGCGAGGGCTCCTCGACTAATATTGATAAGTAGGCCAAAAGGAGTGTTCATGCCAAATTTGGTGCTTTTGTCCGCTCTGTCACAAAAATTTCCTTAAATGACCCCTCTATAGTTAGTCATTTATGATACATCGAAATTACTTAATCATCTTTTACACTGAAATATTCAAAATAAATGATTTCATGGATTTAATGTTTATTGTTAAGCTTCTGAAACAGTACACGTCAAACAGCTCTACAGGCTTCACTTTTTACTTTAACTACCAGTTTCTGCTCAATTTTTAAATATCATTTAGTTCGTATAATCATATCTAGTGACTGAGTTTAACTATAAGAGTACAGACTTGTTCATATAATTATGACGCAGTAAACTGCGGTGGCAATACAAAAACTATTAAACTGTTAACTGTTATGTGTAAATACATTCACGTAGGGGTAAGAAATAAAGGCGTTATCACTTATCTATGTGTCATAAGAATGACGTAAAGCTTCTTACGCCTATGTAATTTAATTTTGTCGCCGCGATTTCTTTCTTTCTTTTTTGTCAATGTGGCAAGTTGATCATCCCTTTTTGCTCTCTGCATATTTAGCGGCTGAAGTATTTAAGATAGATATGAATCATGATTTATGAAATTAATGTGAGAAAAATATTTTTTTCTGTACAGCTTATCTGGAGCCCAATATTGCCCCCCTCCCCCTCCCCCCCCCCCCCCCCCCCGCGTGGTAAAAATTGGGCAGTACGTTTTGTTGCGTGTTGAATTTTGGTAAAAAAAAAAAAGAAGAAAGAATTCCCAATGACAAATTAGTCACACCCCTCTTCCTCCCAGTATATTCTTTTCATTCTTGATGTAGCTTACTATATGCAAGATAAGCCTTGTGGATTTAAATTTACAAATGAACAAGAAATTATCATTATCCAGGCCCAATACTGACAGTCATATGAATTATGCTTTGAAAGTATTTTTGAAACACATATTCTCAAGAAAAAAAAAAACCCATTAAATGTACACTAAAGATCAGAAAATGCTGTTAATTCTATATTTTGTGGTCACAATATCAATAAACATATTAAACATTCCGGATATTACAGAACATTTGAAGAAAATACTTTGTCTACATGGTCAATAATCATTATTACTATTCATGTTAAATTTCAAACCGCTCCCTGTTGAGAACTAATACGACATTCCCTAAAGTTAACATTCTTATGACAAATTATCACCATATTCCGGGGGAAGGTAGTCATTGTTGCCACTGATACTTTGATATAATCTCCAAGCCATGAATCTCCATGGCCAAAAATATACGTTTAATACTAAAATTCCAGCACCTAAGATTTCCGGTAGCAATGCTCTGTATCAGGTCACATTTTACTGTAAATCTGTAACTGAAGTGATGGGTTTGCTACAATTCGGGCATTTAGGAATGAGATCAGCAATGCTTCTGATAACATCATGACCACAAGAAAAGGAGATTTTCTTCTTGACCAGGTGTTCTAGTGTCTTAACCCTTGACTGGAGGGCTTCAAGTTCTTCATCTTTCCGCTGGAGCTCAACTTGCAATGGACTCAGCTTCCCTAAAGATGCAAAATAAAAAGCATAATGATCAACTAAATTATATTTCTAAATTATATCTATATATATCTATATATATATATATATATATATATATATATATATATATATATATATGTGTGTGTGTGTGTACATATATATATATATATATATATACAGTGCGTCCCAGAAAAAAACGAAACCCTAAATCAAAGGATTATTGTGACCACATTATGTGCTCTATGACAATAATTTTTATTTTCCATAAACTAGAAGTATTATGCTTCTAAATGATACCTTGATGGCATCCATCCATACATGCTTTACCGAGCAGCAGCATTTTGAAAATTGACATGCAAAAACTCTGTTGTGCCGGATTTGGGTAAAACCGTGAAGACGTTAGTATCACATGTATGGAAAATGACTAAATAGAAATACCAGCTTTAAGAGATATGGTACGTGAAATTCCTTCGTGCGATGGCATGCATTCAGTCAGAAATTTATACAACACGGGTCAATACTAATTTCCAGTGGTGGCAGGGGCATACGCCCCACAAATTTCCAAAATCAATAAATATCCCTCAAAAGACGACAAAATGCCCTTCGTGTGATGGAAAAGGTGCCCATCGTGAGGTGGGAAATTGTCAAAATCTTGCTATCTTTTCTGTCTTTTGTGCCCTTTCTACTTTGTATTTCCATCTGGCAATGGAAAGTGCCACTTACCTAACTTTTATGAAAAATATCACCTTTCTTTCTGCTTAGTTCTTATGAGAAACTTCACTGAGTTCACAAAATGCAAATTTTTTTGCTTCGATTGCAGTTACAATTTCAATACAAAATATGCCCTTTCTTTACCTCCAACATTAACAAAATATTGACCATCCTTTATTTGATGATGAGGGTGTTATCCTTACCCTAATTATTGAAAGAACCAGATAAAAACAGTCTTCTAATAAGGTTTCAAAAGACATTTTACATTTGGGTCATGTTCGCCGGTGACCAGGTGATCCTCACGTTTTCACTGTTTTACCCGAATCCGGCACAACTGAGTTTTTACATATCATTTTCAAAATGTTGCTGTTCTGTAAAGTATGTAGGGATGGATGCCATCAAGATATCATTTAAAAGCAGAATACTTATAGTTTATGGGAAGAGCACATAGTGTGGTCACAATAGCCCTTTGTTTTAGGGTTTTGTTTTTTCCGGGACGCACTGTATATATACATGTATACTATACACACACACACACACTTGTGTATTTCTAGAGCCAGTAGTCACATTTCACATTCTAAAAGTACTTCAAAGAATGTATCAGGCATTTGGTAGTTTTCATCAAGACCCAAATGAAGTGGTTGCTTCATTATATAATACAATCATAATCATATCATATCTGTTTGGAGCTAGCAGGGCGTTAACTCCATACAAAAGATGTGAGTTAACGCCCTTTTGGCTCCAAAAAGATGTTATTATGATACTACATTTCAACCAAATTTTATTAAAATTTTTAAGATTTCCTTCATCCTCTTCTATTAAATTAATCTAAAGTCAATTTTCGTTTGCCAACAGACACATTTCAGTCCTACCCTTTCTCTTGTGCCTGCTTGCTGTGCAAAAGAGAAGTCTAAATCTCTCACCACGTCAATGGAATAGACGTTATCTAAGCACTTTTATGCATTATGCACACTTATGACATTAATTGAATAGCTGGATAAATAAAGCATTAATTTCTATTAAGATTACGTTACCATTTACCTGTGGTATTAACATTTTGGACTCAACAATTCATTCAGTAATATGTACCTGATCAACTATTTCTACCAAATAAATAGTTTGGCAAACCTGGTGTCTTCTTGGATTCCTGTGCACTACGGTTCCCTGCTTCTCTCCCACAGATATTTGTAGATTCTTTACCCAAAGATTTCTGCTGGCTTCCAGAACTCCTTGACCACTTCTCTGAGGATTTCCCAATGCTTTGTTTCTTTGAATCTTCCTTAGCATTGCTCTCCTTCAGGAGCGATGACACAGAGTTGAGCTGGGTCTTAGTTTTATTTGTCAGGTTACGCAATGGGCGATTGGCTGTGCTATGCTGTCGAGCGATATCTCTCCTGAAAGCGTTTTTGATAGTTTTAATAAATACAGATTTTATAAATACAGCTTACAGATTTATAAATACAGTTTTGATAAATACAGAGCAGTATGTTCACATCTAAAGCTGAAAAAGTAAACCCAAACTATGTTTATTTGGAAGAGACACATACTTTCTCTATACATGAATACTAATTTTGAGAGTCCAGATTCAAAGGGAACCTGGAAACTCCAAGTACAGGCGATCACGACATTACAAATCTTTTGATTCTGTCAACAACAAAAAAATACTTAAAATACTTCGGCAAAGATGATAGTTTTTAGATCCAAACAGGCAAATTCTTAAATGGAGCTTGTTTTGTATTTACTTATTGGATTTTTTTTCTCTCTTGGTAGCAAATTTGACTGTCATTCATCCTTCAGTTTATTTTCCTAGCCACACCCGTTTTTTACATTAAAACAAATGTTACTACCTTCATCAAATCCACTTATATATACATACACACATATATAGTAAAATGATAGATCTGCTTCGAACTTGCAAAGTTACAGACAAAATAGGAATGAAAAGTCCGTATACGATGAAAAAATTCGAATTTTCGGCCATAGGCCTTCATCAGGAAATGATGAAATTTATTAGTAAAGTACACAAAAGAGCGTGAAGCGCAAAAAAACAAATATATATATATATATATATATATATATATATATATACAGTATATTATATATTCTTTACCCAAAGAATTGTCAGAGCTGTTGTATATGTTATTTCCTTACAATTATATATATATATATATATATATATAAAGATATCAATAAATTATTGAAATATTAATTTGAATAGAAATCTTTTATGGTTATAAACCGTAGAGATCGCATGAATCACATGAATATTTTTTTTTTTTTTTTTTCTTTTTAACTCTGCATACATATTTTTTATTTCATTAGGCTAGTTCACAAAACCTTCATGTTCTTGGGCTTGAGTACCTTTCGTACTTAACAATTGCTTTAAATGAATCAATATGATACCTTTTTTGAGACTGTATTTCATCCAGTGCCTGTATTGTAGGGTGTTGATAAATGAGAAGCACTTCTCGTATTGTGATGTTGTCGCTGTTGTATGCATTCAGGTCGCCACCATGAGACACAAGATAGGCAAGGAGAGCATCTCCATTTGTCTTGATACCAATATGTCCCCACTTCTTCTTCATCTGTATCTCAATGAAAACATAGCTATCTTTAATGTCTTTCATTTTACCAGAAAGTGCAGGGGCGAATTCAATATATAATGTAGAATATAGGCAATAAAGGACAGTACACTTATACAGAACTTCACGCTGGAAAGGGTTAAGATTTAAAATGTCATATAAAAGCACAGAATCTATCAATACTGCTCAGATCACATCATGTCGACACATTTGCCTTTTCAAAATGAAAATAATGATTACTTTATGAAATGTTGGAAGAAACGGTAATTACTCGAATTCATGTAGATCTGATATTATAAGGAATTATGATTATAAGATGTTGTTTCTAAGTTAGGAATCTTAGGAAAAAATCCCCAAACAGAAAGTACAGACAGCAATTTAAACTGCTTTGTAGTTTGGTATAGTCGGTTTGTAATATTCTGTCAGTTTATGCCATACCTCAGCCATGTAGGACTCCTCCTTTAAGTATTGTCCTTGAGGTTCGTTGACGACGTTGACAGCTATTTGCAAGGATGTGTTTTTAAAATGATTTGGAAGATTGGGATCCGCTCCGTTCTGGATCAAGATATCAACCAAATGGAATTGCGTTTGGGCAATGGCTGCTGAAAGCGGACAGAGACCAGTTATGTTTTCCAGTGCATTCACATTACAGTGTCCCTGTGAGGATGAATTTAGATAATTGGATTCATACAAATACACATGATTATTTTAAACGTGTAATTGTACATGATGTTTTAAATAAAAGTCTGATGCCTGTCTGACGTACCTTTTTGATCAAGAGTTCCGCAGCCTTTAGGGAGCCTGACTGAATAGCCCGGAAAAGCGGAGTACAGCCAGCGAAGTCTGTGGCTTCAACCAATCTTGGGACCTTGTCCAAGAGTTTGGTAACAGCACTGTAGTCAATGTAACAGAAAAATTAGAGAAAACAGGGGTCAACTCATACACCAACCCTGGGAGAAATATTCGGAAGAACAAGGAAATATTATTTCTTTCCTTTGTGTCCAGTACAGGTCTTGAAGATGGGATATAATTTTAAATCCCCATTACTACGATTCTAATGACACCCTTTTTTTCTACAGAAACTCTTATATTTTTAAAACTTACATTTTAATTGTTCATCCTGTATGAAAATGAGAATCGATTGACTCTCCGTTTGCTGCTATACATTGGTGAAAATCGAAAAAGATTCTGGTGTAACCACATGTCGTTAGGGTCATAGGAAATAACAGAAGAGTTGTCTTTGTAAAGACATCTAAACTAATGGACAAATTTTTTTTTTGCTTTAATTGGGCTGTTTTAAGAGTAAGTCCAGCAACAAACCATATAGAGGAAAATACTAGAAAAAAGTAGTAAATTCTATAGACAATTTGCCACTTATTGCGGCATTAATCTTACAATTTGTTTTTGTATACAGTTCTGTCATAGATTTCTACATTTCTACAGTAGTGTACGTATGACCGAGTTGGCAATTTGTCTTTAGCAATAGGGCAGATTTCAAATATTCGCATCTTTCGCATTATCAGTCTGATATTTCTCAATTCATTTTTTATAGATCTATTTCTCTATTTTTTTTTCTGTTTTCACTGGAATTTTTGGTACTTTCTTTGAATTAGTCTACATCTTTAACGATAATGAATCAGATCAAGATGAGATCTCGGGTGTTGCATAAATTTAATCAAGAAAATAGACGACTGAATAGATGGACTGAACTTACTATGGATTGTCTCTGTCAGCAGCATGGTGCATGGCAGATACTAGTGCCTTTGAAACTGTCTTCAGGTCTGCTTCCTTGCGGTCCATAATGAGGTCCACTATGGTCCTACCTCCGCTTTCCACTGAAAGCAGTAGAGGCGTAATGTCCTTGTCACACTGTATTGTAGATATTCCGTAGCATATATGATAAACAGTTGGGTATGTCACGTTTGTACAAAAGACTTTGCAACGTGAAACACAGCACCAATTACTAATATAGCCATACTAGCTGATATTATGGTACTTGAAAAAGGTTTTTCTTTTAATCAGGTAATATCACACTTCAGTAAAGAGTACAATCTTTTAATGCATAGGCACGAAGACAGAATTAATAGCTTTTTTTTCAGCGTAACTGTAGTGCCCAATGGTGCTATTAATATGGAGCTATTAATAACATATCTTGGACTTAGATTGAGAGGGAAGAAACAATAAAGTGATTCACGTACTTCAGCAAGGGCCCCTTGTCTTGGTTCATATTGAGGGAGGGAGCATGGGTGACAAAAATGTTTTTTAACATGGCTGGAGGGACCATCACAAAAAACAACAAAGAAAACAAAACAAAACACATATTTTTAAGAGATATAAAATCAGTCATCTCTGATGAATGAGTTGGCAGTTGACAAATACAACACAGAGGTGAATTTGTTTTAATTCATCTCTTTTCAGAAAGCAAATTATGGTAAAATATATTACAATATTTTTTTGCTAATCTCATTATCATGCCGTAAGAAGAAGGAGCATGTCCAACCTGTGAGTGGGCTATGCGAGCAAACATAATTTCTGACGATTTAATATTTGAATCCCACCGCTGCCACCACATTATAGCTGATCTTCTAGTTACAGCCATTCTTATGTTCAGTAAATTAACAACACTGAACCCTTTCGATCCTACCTAGAGTGTCTATTGAGACAATTAATTACACAGTGTTCTCCTTACCTATCATAGACACATTTTAAATTATGTTATACATGTATAGTCTCATTACATATTACTTTAAGACATTAATTCATATGCTACCACTGCCACCATTCCAATATTTAAAAGATAACGAAAGTATTTTAAGTGTTTCTATTTCCCTTTTTGTTAAAAGACATATTTGCACTGCAAACCAATAATATTACTCTTACTAGTTAACAATCCACATAAATATTAATAGATATTCATCACCTTATGATTTATGTCTGCACCATGCATGAGTAGATAATGAGCACAATTAAAGAACCCCATGGTGCATGTCAAGGAGAGACTTGTGTGGCCTTGGAGAGTGGTAGCATTGACATCAGCTCCTTGCTCAAGAAGGTACCGCACCGCCTCATGGTTGTTACTTCATGATTGAGTTTTGTTTTTGTTTATTGCGAAAGAGCACATGAGTGGAAGGTTATTTAGAGAAATAGCATAGGTGTGGCAAGTAAGCGGGGTATGTAAAATGAGATATAAGGAAAATAATGTATGTGTAATCATAGCATGGTAGTCATGTTAACCATTTTGTTTTCACATTGAATAAACCAGACTAAGAACTAATTCACCTGGTAGATTACGGGATTAATACAGGCAAGGTTATTTTATCACTTTACAATGCGTGTAAAAATATTACAAAAATATCCTCCAAAAGTAAAAATTTCACAATATCTAGATTTTATCCTAACATAATTTAGGTTAGTGCCTATTTAGTACCAAGTAGCAACTGACTGTGCTCAGTCAGCTTATAACAATTGATTTGAACAACCATTTCATCCATGAACCTTCACCTAGTCGCACATTCCATTTACCAGTCGTTCTTGAAATATAATGTGAATATACGTAACTGAATTACAAAATGGAAAAAGGGTATCGAACCTGAAGATAAGGCATTGTGCTCATATTTTTGGATTCCCTTTAGTTAACTATTGATATTTATACATATGAGGTGGTTTCAGTTCAAGATTTTAAACAGAATACTTTAAATGAAATATTCATTATTAAACTTCAATATAGTTACTGATAAACAATGTACATTTTGTAACAGCAGTTAAGAGACAATTATGTATGTTTTTGTTACTGTACACATTCAAATGTAATTTGCTCAAAACTTCAGCAATGTAAAGATCAAACTCACAAGAAAGAATTTCGTGAAAAAATGGTTTCACCTTTATGAGTGTTTATTTTCATAATTTTTGTTTGGAAATAGAATTGGTATACAAATCATACTTTGCTAAGTTTATCATCTTATATGTCGCAGTGCCGCGGATATTATTGTGTTGTATTCTTCCTTCAATATTTACATGAAAAGTCATGGAATACTGCAAGTATCAATCTTATGTAAAAATGATTATGTTATTTTTTTATATATAATAAAGGAATCATGTGGAAGGGTACATAGAAAAATGCTAGAGTTCCATAAAAAAGCCAGCCTTCACTTAAGCATAAAATATTGTCATTATCCGTAGCGTCATTCGACTAAATAGACCTTAACATGTAACCAAAAAAAAAAAAAAATGTGTAGAAAAAAAAATCATGCAGATATTGTAAAATTATCATTTTGTAAGATATTTTCAAAGTTTGTACTTTTTTATACGCACTGTATAAGTAACAGAATGACTACAATCACTTCAATTTGAATTTGATTGCATTAAAGCTTCAGGGATTATCATTCCCTTGATACAAACAGCACATCTTTACCATGACAATTTTTTAATTTTTAATTTTAATGTTTTAAAAATCTTTTTTAAATTTATTTATTTTATTTATTCATTTTTTATTTTTTAAATTTTATTTATTATTTATCTATTTATTTTATTTATTTATTTTATTACTGTCACGGTTGGATTGATGACCTTAATATATTAGAGCTTTTATAGAGTCTGGAGATTAAAGTCTAGGCCAACACTTTCGTTAACGTTTCGTACGCAAAATATTTGGTCTCATCTTTTTGTTAGGGAAATGAACTACGCCCTGATATCTGACTGCGTTCTTGTACTGTACTAATTCGGGCATTACGTTCTGTTGATTTTGAAGGGAGCAGACATGTTTTATCCCGTTTTGTTTTCGCCTTAAAGGCAAGGCCAATTTCATCTTATTTTTCCATTTTAGCAGACTTAAATGGAAATTGTTTGTTCTGCTACATCGACATGTTAGTCATGTTTATGCTGCTATGTCAGAAAAGGAGTTTTGATGATTTCTTTCGTGTTTTCTTAACCCACATATGTGGGTTTTTAGTTTCGAACTTCGTGTAAGAAGAAACGAGCCGTATTTGTAGAGCTGAGGGTTCTTGCATGAACAGAACGACGTACGGGACAGGAGCTTCGGCGAGCGAATCGTCTCCATAGTGACGTCACTGACATGAGTCATCGGTGTTGCCGGGAGTACTCAAACTTGGATACATCACTGAGCGACACTCGTCGATTTCTCGAATGAGCCCCAACGATATGATATCAGCTAAGGACTTTTTTTTTATTTGAATGAGATTGTTCACCATTTTAGTTATTGAAAACCATGCATTCCATTACACAGAGATAATGTGAAAGTTGTTAAACTTAAATCTTATTAAAGATATTTTCTTTTGCTTTTGTAATCCCAATCCATTTTCTACTTTAGTAATTTGTTGTGTGAACAGTACGTAGGCAATTGTTTTTTTTTTCTCTAGAGTATTTTTGTCCTTTGCTTTTGCACTGGGCTTGTGACAATTACTTTTTTTGGGGGGGGGGGCGGGAGGGGGAGGGGAAGTTTAGTGATTCCGAAGGTTGATAATTTCAAAACACTGTATTCCCATACCAGGGGGTTAATACTTCGGAAAGTGAAATAGGATTTTTTAATTCCGAAAATTTGTTTCATTACTCCGACGGTTCATAATTCCGAAGTATCGTTATTGCGAGTTTGTTTATCCGGAAGTTCATAATTCCGAAAATGAAATGGGGTTCGTATTTCAGAAAATGAAAAATGGTTCGTAACTCCGGAAATGCAATAGGGTTCATTAATCCGAAGGTTCGTAATTCCAAAAAACATGATGTAGGGTTCTATTACGTTTTTGGAATATGAACCTGTGAAGTAACGAACCTTCCGAAAACGACATTTAACCAATGATTTAAGTTAAGGTATCAAAATATCTTACCAAACGGCTGCTTGTATAAGTGGCGTGGTGCCTGTCTCGTCATAACTCTCAATAAAGGCGCCCTTCTCTACGAGCAACTTCACCATATTTGCGTGGCCGCTGCAGGCTTGGAAGAGAAACGTTTTGCCAGGTTTGATCTCGTAATGCACCTGGATATACATGTAAAACGGATAGAAAAAATGTCTTCTTGCTTATCAAGTTTCGCTTGATCTCCGTTCATATTTTCTACACATTTCCATGTCACTTAAGTAAATGGACTTTTAAACATTTCAAAATGAAAAGGTGGCTTAACTAATCTACAGTACTGTCAGCATCAAGCTAGGACAACAGGATCTTCATCTTATTGATGACGGATGATATTTGACCTCTACATTTGAATAACCTGTGTTCACATTTAAACGATTTTTTTTAATCAACAATATTCTTCTTTGAATTTCTAACATGAATTAACCAGTGACAAACAGATAATCTCAATTCATATTTCCTTTCCTACCAAAGTGGAATGACACAAAACTCAAAAGACAAGATAGATATTGTAAATGTTCTCTCCATATTTTTTTTCAATTGACATTTTGACAATTTTTTTAATGCAGAATACTGCTTTTGATTTAATTTAATTTGATGTCAGTACTGACCCAGTCAGGGTGTGTCTTCAAGATGCTTTCCACAGCCTGGATATCATCACAGACTACAGCAGATGTGATGCTTGATTCAGGGTCCTCCATAAAGTGGCGCACAACGGCTAAGACATTAGAAGGTTTGTTAAATATTATCATTCCAAACACAACTGCGAAGCAGAATTTTAGTGATATAAAAATTTTCAGATTTAGGAACTTTACTGTGGAATAGACTACTTTCCAATGTAAGTGCATCGAAACTACTCCATTTAGCTTCATGGAATTCAAACTCAAATAACAGTTTCTGGGGGGAAAAAAGAAACAGATCATTCAGTGTCAGTTTATAAGCAGCTACATGAAGAACGATGAGTTTGATATTCTGTAATATGTATGATGATGGAAGAATTTATGGAGGCCCGAATTAGTTCATAAATAAAACAAAAATAATTATGTTTGAAAAGTTGTACTGACACTCATGCATTTTAAAGGGAAAGAACTTTAGTTTATCTAATCTTTATGAAAATGATAATAATGATGATGACAATAATTAGGCGTTAGTCCACTCGCGTCGATCGCTCCAACAATTGTCAAATTCAAGAGAATTCATGCTGTGAAGTAAGCAGTGAGCAATAGGCCGGGGGATGCGATTGGCCTCGCTCGTATACGAAGATAAGCATTCTTTTCATTCCTTGGGGTGTGTACATATGCTATGCTAGAGATGCGCTTGAAACTTGTTTCTGCTCTGCTAAAGAAAAAACAAGTTTCGAGCAAAAAGCAGCGTAGTATGTACATACAGAAACCCAATGGATGCGGCCAAACGCTTGTTTTCGTATGAAAGCGAGGCCAATCGCACGTCTGGGCCAATTGTTCTCTGCTTACTGCAACATGAATTACATTGAATTTAACAATAGTTAGCAATAGTTAGGATTGATCGACGCAAGTGAAATAGAGCCTCGTGTGAGTCGGGCTTATTAGAGAATAACACAGAAAGCCCCTACAGAAAAAAAAAAACAAAAAAAAAAAACGATCAGTTTTTATTTGTCTGGTCTTTTTTGTCATTTCATATTGCACTTGATCAACAAGATTTCAGTGGTTTAAATGTTAGTGCACTGCATGATAGGATAAAGAGATTAACAGACCAGTAAATTTATTTATTAAAAAACCATATGGTACACATTCTTTAAAAAATCGCCCTTGACACCTTTAAAGATTGCTAGAGGCTTGCCTGAAATGTCAACAACTTATGTATGCAAATTATATTACATCTATAGAGATGATAGAGATGATATCAGACACATGTGGTGAATTAGATAGTTGGTTACCAGGAGTTCTGTGAATTCTAATATATCAGTATGTCTACTGGAAACTATTTCCCATACAATCCTCATGTCATATGGATTTCTATCAAGATATTCGTAGACTTCTTTGTTTCTGTGACTTTCTATATTAATGTTGACCTGGGTTGTTACAATATTGTTTATAAAAAAGAAAGAAAACAGAAAGAAATGAAATCTTAATTTTTTTTCAGCTGAAATCTTACTCTCGACATTTTCTGTCACGCACTCCTCTTCTGGCATATCTGGAGGGGGAACACGAGCTCTTGCCGGAGTCAGATTAGCTGAATTGAAGATGAATTTGTGATCGTTGACCTTGACGTGAATATCCGATCCGTCTATCTCAACAACCTTCCCGACTTTACCGATTGCCTGAACATAAACATTATCCCGATTATGATACATTACTACTAAATGTGCAGACTTTTAACCTATAAATTAAACAAGATATATTAAAATCGATTAAAAAATAAATATTGATTGAATATCACAGCGGAATTTTTTGCATTGCCATTCACACTTTGGAATGCACTTATTGTAATCCATCTTCACCCGTTGTGATGCACCTGATATATCTTAGGCTGGGGTCTATGGAAATTATGTGCTACATCAAAACAGAACCTTATTAAACGGTCAAAGAATTCATTGAAAAAATGCAGACACCCAGAAGAATTTTTTTTTTTTGATAGCTCATTTACCTGTTGCAATAAATGTGAACGCCTTTTTACTACAATTACTCTTTGGTATGTATAGTTGTCAGCTCTATGGCTCAATACATTCCAGATTTATGTGAAAACTTTAAATTGACCCTAGGCTTCATTACTTTTACACAATTTGCAAAAAAAAAATGTCTGTCTAAAGTTTCTCTTTGAACTATGTCTCAGATCTTATTCTTCTTTCCCTATCTGTTTCCCTACAATTTCCAAAAAATATTGGTGTCTCAGATCTTCTTCATGTTTCCCTATCTGTAAGATTATTATTGATTATAAACAAACTAGACAAAATCCAACAGAAAACATAGACGGCTGCCTAAGCTGATTAGATACTTAACTTGCAATATCAGGTCAAATATATTAAGTGTCTATCTATCGTGGTATCTTCTCCGGGTTCGGAGGTTGATTACAACATTTTTCCACACATCTCTGTTCTGTGCCATTCTAGTGCACTGCTGCAGTTTTTCTACTCCATGTCTCAATTTTCTCTTCCCAGTTGGTTCTCAGCTTCCCTCTTGGTCTAGTACCTTCTACTCTCCCCTCCAACACATCGTTTAAGAGACTCTTATGTCTTTTGATGTGACCAAAGTATTTTGCCTTTCTTTCCTTAACTATTCCTATCAGGGTAGGTTGTTTAAGCCCTGCCATGCGCAAAGTGTAAGTCTTATTTTTGTTTACATGTACCATGTGTATATTTTTAAATGCCTGAATAATATATGTAAGTATACCATTCTTTTTTATTTTCAAACTAAATGTTTAAATCACCTGTTTCATAGCTGCCGTCCATCCACCATGTCCAAACTGTAATCTTTTGACCGTCTCCATGTCATCATCGACACGGACCAGCTTCCCAAGACACAAACGATGAAGCTTTCTGAGAGCTTTAGAGTTCATAGTGAATGTTTCTTGGCTGTCATTGAAAGTCACTTTGAAATCACCAGTATTTGTTCTTTTGTTCACAAATCCCTTTCTGCGAAATGTCTGTGTACAAAGAGGAAAAAATCAAGAAAATGTTAGCATTAATGATTCAAACGATGCATGCTTCGTGCACAAGTAGAAATACTGTATATGATATCTAAATATTCAAAGATCCATCTGATATTTCAACAAGGCAATAGCCAGATTGTGCCTCACCCACTTGTGACCAAACTACATGAACGTCGCAAAGAGCATCCCTGATGGCCCAAGCTTAGTTGCACTTGGAACAATATATGCAAAGATAATAGTCAAAGCAGAGTCTTGTGGGTAAAAATTTATTATGACCCCCAAATGACCTTTGACCACAGCAGGTGACCCTGGACAGCAGCATAACGTGAAGGTCCCCCAAGTGCATATCGGACCCATTTGGGTCACAACAAGATTAACGGTAGCCAAGTCGTTTGTCACAAGACAGTCTTACAGGTAAACTTTATCGTATAACCCTAAATGACTAATGACCTTAGCATGTGACCCTCGACAGCAGTTTAACATAAAGGTTCCCCAGGTGTATCTCTGCCCCGAGTTTGGACACAATAGGATTAACGGTTGCCAAGTTTTTTAGTCACAAGAGAGTCTTGAAGATAAACTTTGACATATTGACATATGACCTCAAATGACCTCTGACCTTACCATGTGACCCTCGATAGCACCAAATGTGAAGGTCCCTCAAGTGCACTCGACCCAAGTTTGGTCACAATGAAATTAACGGTTGCCAAGTTATTTGTAATAAGAGAGTCTTTACCCAGATGGAAAATGAAAGAATAATTTGATCTCATGATGCGTCGGCAACTGGGCTTGGGGCTGTTCTTCACCAGAGAAATGGGGAAGGCGAGAAGCTTCCAATTGCCTATGTCAGTCGGAAATTGCTGCCACGTGAACAGAATTACTCGACAATTGAGAGGGAATGTTTGGCCTTGATATGGGGTATCAGTAAGTTTCAGGTCTACCTAGAAGGTAAGGAGTTTGTCCTGGAAACTGATCACCGGCCATTGCTCTATCTCAATCGCACCAAATGCATCAACAGTAGAGTTATGCAATGGGCACTGGCCTTTAATACAGCCATTTCGCTTCCGAATTGAGGCGATTCGCGGCTCTGAAAATGTAGGAGCAGATTTCCTAAGTAGAATGTAAGAGAACATTTCAGTTCAACTTGAAGTAAATGCCAGAATATATATTTCAAGCAGGAATAATCTGTAGAGAATTATTCATTTATTTTTCTTGAATTTAATTTTTTTACCTATAAAAAAAGGAGGAAAAGTAACGTTAGGAGAGATGTTTGACACATTTATTCTGTAGACGTTTGGAAATTTAACCTGTTAGTAGTTAAAGGAATAGTTATATTTGATAAAGTTTTTTTTTTCTCTCTCTCTCTCTCTCTTGAATAAGATTTAACTCATTTTGGGAGAAAATGTGATACATTTCCTTGAAAATGGGGGGCAATTGTCAGAATCGTATTCAAATTAAGGCAGGTTTGCAATGTATAATTCTTTTTTTTTTTTTTTTTACCCTAGTAGCCATGGCAAGATATGTGTGTCAGGTGCCTTTAATAGGTAGGCCTTACTTTCAATAGCCAGGGTGGGTATAGATAGCAGAGTAGGTTATTTTCAGGTGTATGGCATTGCAGACTTTTTGTAAGGACATATGTTTTGTTAGGTGTGGCAGCCAAATAGCTGTAGCCAGCTCACTCTGACATATGATTTTGGAGTGAACTCCAGCAGCCTGCAATTTAGGGTGTTTTCCTAGTAGGCGAGCAACAGGACGTGGTATAGCCATGCAACCCAGTGCCAAGGCTGATGTTGCCCTCTTCTAAGAAGCCAGTTTACGGTGGACACCGTTTGGTCACCGTTTAGTCACCGTTTGGTCATCATTTCGTCACCGTTTGGTCACTGTTTGGTCACCTAGGATCACCCCTTTGGTCAAGAAAGGATAAGCATTTGGGTTGATCTTCACAGTCAGTAGTCACTTTGTCGTCATCGTCATCATCGCAGTCGCCATCACAGCCGTCTTTCGAGACATCCTCCTTCTGCCGGCCATCGCTAGTTACAACTAAAGACTCTCGCGATTTTTTTTTTTTCATCCGCCTTAGGTTTGGTAGGGTTTTTAGTAATATTAATGTTACAGAAGTCTTTGTTTTAATTTTAGACTTCTTTAAATATTGGAAAGTTATAACCGTTGTCATATTTTCTTTGTATATCCTCGGACATTGAATATTTTCTTTGTAAGCAATAACCTATAACCAGTGATAACTTCTTTGAAGTATATAACCAATATTAAATTCTGAATCTTCATTTATATTATTGAGTTCAGTGATCTTTCTTATTTGGAGTTGTTAAGCAGTCCATTTTATAATAATATTTAATTCACGGAAGTATTCTACTTCGTGACAGTTAGTCTCCTGAGAGCCAGAGGGGCGTTAGTTCTGTGTTTAAGTATATGACTTAACTTCCTTCAGGCTCTCAAAAGACGAGCTAGGCTTCATGAGATCAAATTATTCTTTCATTTTCCATCTGGGTAAAATGGTTTCTAGGTTGTTGGATCCCAATCTACTATACATGAAGGCACGGCGTCTGTGACGGGAAAGAGCGCGAATTGATTTTTTTTTTAAGTTCACGCTTTGGTCTAGTAGCATTAGTAGTCTTTGATGATATCACTACAGACTCTGGAGTAGTAGGGTACGAATATGTGAAACTGATGGCTCAAAATCGTAGCAGTTGGAAACACTTTTGCTCTAGAAGTTAATTGGGCCACTGAACCTGACACCTGACAGACCACCACTGATGATCTATTAGCATGGGTAGAGTCTTCAGCCCGTGACAGATTATCAAGAATGTCAAAGAGAACCGTAACATTATTTTATCAAGACAAACAATTACAGATTTATCCTTACTTTGGACATGTTTGGATCCCACAGTCCTCTCATCTTGTGAAGTTTTTCCAGTTCTTCAGGAGTTGCCGTTACCAATACGTCGTCTCCTTCATTCACTCCCTCCAGATCTCCTGTAAAGGACACGCATACGGTAATTAAACATAAACACTGACCACAAACTATGTTAACGTCTCAACACGTTTGTTTTTATTCAGATTTCATGTTTCCATTTTTTAATGTTAGGTTTTCCTATGCATGGAAATTTTTTTTTCTTATAGTCCACTTGATGCTAGATTCATGACAAAATTAATTTTCGTTTTTCGCCACTTTTTTATTTTAAATTTGGACTGATAAGAGTTAGTAAAGGAGCAGATGCTGTCAAATATCAATATACCCTTTCAGCAGTGACGTATTTAGGTGCACTTCCGGCCCGTGACCCCCTTGTAAATTGTACCCCCTTTTAGAAATGATAACCTTTTTCCTTTTTTTTTTTTTTTTTTTGCTTGTCAGGAAAACTAGACCAAAAAAATCTGATGACTCTTTTTCCTTTTTTTGCTTGTCAGAATATTTGTGCCCCCCCTTTACAAAATCCTGTATCGGCCCTGCTTTCAATAACCTTTAGAGCTGGTGGAGCATGATAGTAGAAAAAGAAGATTCCATGAGGACTAACTTCTGAACTAATTTTATGGACAAGTTGTCCCGACATGAAATAGAGCACGAAATTCTCACCTAGATTTGGTAGGTGTCCGTCATACAAATAACCTCCAGACCCTGGTAGTGTACAGGCAATCTTTGTGAAGTCTATCCTCTCCCGAGTAGGAGAGAACTCTATCACCGTCTGTACCTTGACTTTATCTTCAGGAGTTTGTTCAAGCCTAGCTACTTTCCCGAGCTGCTTCTCTGTGAACGATATCGAAATACAAGTCCCATGCCTCCTCTGTCACTTGTCTATAATGGTAACCTCTACATATAAGATTTCAATTTCTTAAGTGATCAATCAAAGAATGTAAGTGATTCCATGTAGAAGAACCCGAGTAGAGAAACCATTATTTTTAACCCTTTCAAGACAATTGACCACATTTTGTGGTTTGGCTCAATAACTTTTGATTCTGAGCCATAAAAAATATACCAGATACATGAGTAGAAAGAGCAAAAATTTCTGCACACACTGTGTCCATTTTTGATGCATGACCATACTGCGTTCGATGCCAGGAATTTCATAAAAGAGAATAAGCTTTAAAATCCTTAAATTGGCAACACATTGAGAAGTTTAAAAATCATTGTCTTTTATCAAAATTGGCAATTTTTCAACTTTTCGTCAAAGACCCTAACCATGTATATTATTTTCAAAGACAATACACTTATAGAACCATGCAGCATGAAAAGAAAAAAATATCATTGTTGCCAATTTGAGGAACAAAATATGATCAAATTTTGCCCTTAAATAATTCCCGTCCTGAAAGGGTTAATACAAGTGGTCAATCGATTTGCCAATAACACAAGCCCAAACCTGTATATAAACGTCATGCGAAATTGTCCACTGGCAATGAAAAATGCTCCTCTTGTGATGAAAAAATGGTGGCTATCATCAGGTGGAAAATTGCCACACTCTGATATTTCTCTGCCACATGTGCCTTTTATACTATTCTTTGGCATATGATGACAGTGGAAGGTGCCCTTTAATTTTTATAGAAATATCACACTGCCGTCCGCTTAATTCTTAAAGCCTATCCTTACTGTAGGGTCATTTTGACCCCCGCCCCAACCTGTATGAAATACACGAGTGCCGCGCAACCGCCGCAGATCGCGCCACAACGTTGTATGAAGTTTTTCTTTCAACTTTTGAGACCAAGATAGTGAAAATCAGACAATCCATTGCGAGGGCACGTAACATTTTGCAGTCGCGTATCAGGCAAATATTAAAATAAATCATCATTTTGCTTACGTCGTGTACAAAAACAACTCAGGTTGCTTAATTTTCATGATTTTGCATGTCTTGAAATATATCAACATATATTTCTTGAAAAAGAAAGAATGATAAGAACAGCAGAATATAAGAAATTCACAAAACAATGAAACAAATCATGATTTTTTATCTATATGTATATATATATATATATATATATATATATATATATCGGGAATGAGTTTTAGTTAGCTGTAGCTCGGGAAAAGTGTTAACGACAGTTACGACACTAATTACTGTACATGCCATATGAAAGCCCATTCCTGACACGTTTCTACTCTCATCGGTGGCAAAAAACCTGCGAAATTTGAAAATGACTGTATTTTAAGAAACGGGCATAGAATCAAAATTACTTTACGAAATTCAATGATCTTGATATCATTTTCTTCGGTAGAAGATGCTTTACCCAATGATGTACAATATATATATACTTTTCGAAGGCAAAGTACTGAAAATCCGCCGTTCCGATTTTTGGGGGACACCCGGTATATATATATATATATATATATATATATATATATATATATATCATACCGTGCGTCTCAAAAAAAACTTTTCACTTTTGAAATGGCTGCCAAATAAAAAATATATGATTCTGTGGGAAAAAGTTTATATGTATGGATAGCTCATGGACTCAACTTTCATATGACACCAAAAAGCCCGAAAATAATTCATGCTTGGGTGAGCACTGCTCACTTTTGTAAAGGGTATGAAAATTAGGTTGCGCAGGAATTAGCCTTCCAATTTGTGAGAGGTGAGTCCTTTGGAGCTTACAAAATTAAGGTTGATATGATAAATGATCAATGATGAAATAATGATCATGATCAATTGCGATCAGTTTGGGTTTGCTGAGTGAACTTTATGGTTTATTAAATCAAAATTATATGCATGAGTGAACAGGAATTGCATTTATTACTGTAGCATTGTAACTTTCCCTGGTAGACTCAGTGGTGTGTTCATGGGAGTCAGGATGGGGTGATGGTACATGTTGCAGGGGAGGTGAGATAGGGTAGGACTTTGTTGGGTGGATGGGATAAGGGTCAAGAGGACATTATGCCCCCCCCCCTCTCTCTCTCTCTCTTCCTGGATGTGCTGGTGCATATCTTGACAATTCATATGCATTGGTCTCCACTCCAAAATATCCAGACCACCTTCCCTTATCCCGAATTCTATCATTTCCCAAATTTTGACTTGTTGCTATTACCCATTGACCTGAAGAATAAGTAGCCAACATCTGTGACATTCCTTTTTTTTCAACAAACCGTATTTGAATATTACATTTACATCATCCCCACCTGGGTATTAAGTAAATCAATGAGATGTTCAACTAATCTTACAATAATTGAAATGTGGCGTATAATTCTTCACTATCCATTGAAGGTTTTTATTCAAAGTCACAGATGTAAAAAATAACAGTGTGTAACATGGAAATGGGACATTACTGGATTAAGAGCTATAAGTTGTAGCTCAGTCCTCATTCATCTTGGACTGACAGCCAAAGATGGAGAGGCCTCAGTTTTCACCACAGCAGCGTTCTTTTATGGTAACAGAATACCATCGTAGTAACAGTGTTACTGCTGTCCTTCGGAGGTTCCGGCAAGTCTTTCCGAATGTAAGATGCCCAACAAGCTCAGCAGTCTACCTTAATATCAGGAAATATCGGGAAACAGGGTCTAGTCATAACCAGAATCAAGGAAGGTCTGGGCGGAGAAGAACTGGAAGATCAGCGGACAACATCGCAGCTGTACGCCAAGCTCTTCAGGATCACCAGGATAGAACAATTAGCAGTCGCCGTAATGGAATAGGGATTCCACACGCAACCTTCAACAGGATTACCCGACTGGACTTGACATTTCATCCCTATCTGATGATCAAGCGTCATGAACTGCTCCAGGGTGATCGCCAGGTTTTGTCAGTGGCTGCTTCAATGACCTGCCCGCTTCATCGATGACTACCTCATAGGAGATGAGTCTGGCTTCGCCTTGAATGCCCAAGTGAATACCCACAACCTGAGGGCATATCGACGGAGCAGGGACACCCTCCTGACGAGTTTCACTATGAACGTAGTGATAGCAGATCTAAGGTGACTGTTTGGGCCGGCCTCACAGGGAGTGGAGACATCATCGGACCCGTCTTCTTCGACAACAATGTCTATGGAGCTGCCTGTGTCCAGATGATAGATGAGGAAGTTGTCCCTGCCCTTGACAGGATCCCAAGATACCGCCGTCGTCGAAACGGTCGCTTTCAGCGTGTACGGTGGGCACAAGATGGAGCTCCTTGTCATTGTTCGAGAGCAGTGACAGAGCGTCTCACCCACCTGTTCGGTGATCGGGTTGTTTCTTTGCACCGAGATGTTGAATGGCCCCCGCGTTCCCCCGACCTTACGCCCCTGAATTTTTTCTTGTGGGGATATCTGAAGGCGAAAGTGTACACTACCCCTCCAGCCAACTTGGACGAGATCAGGAGAAGAATCACCCGCGAGATGGATGAGCTCAGGCGAGACAGAGCAAAGGTCAGGAGAGCTGTACGGGACATGATGAAGAGAGCAAGATTGTGCATCGAAAGAGGAGGTGGACATGTGGACCACTGAACTGGAAGACTCTGATTTTTAGTTTCCATTTTAGTTTCCATTATCAGATATTTTACCCCTTTTTTCTCTTACAAGATGGATGAAACAGTTGTAAAATTGAAAACAATAAAAATCAACTGAAAAGAAAGACTGACATATTCATTTTACAAATTTGTGTTACACTGTACCGTATTTCTTGTGCGAAACTCAACTGCTAAAATGACTGGTGGGTTGGTTGATTGATTGATTGATTTATTGAATAATTAATTGATTGAAATAGCTGAATGGTGAATGAATGCTTGATTGATTAATTGATTGACCGATTGATTGACTGATACATTGTTGATTAAGTGATTGATAGCTCAATGTTAATTGGTAATTGACAGTATTGATTGATTGACTGATAGATTGTGATTGACTTCAGGTGTCAATGGGTAATAGCAACCAGTCCAATTTGGGAAATGTAGGTAGAATTCGGGATAAGGGAAGGTGGTCTGGATATTTTGGAGTGGAGACCAACGAATGTGAATTGTCAAGATATGCACAAGCACACCCAGGAAGAGAGAAAGAAAGAGAGGGGGGGGGGGGGGGCATACATGTCCTCTTGACCCTTATCCCATCTACCCAACAAAGTCCTACTCACATCTCACCTCCCCTGCACTATGTACCATCACCCCATCCTGACTCCCATGAACACACCACTGAGTCTACCAGGGAAAGTCACAATGCTATAATAATAAATGCAATTCCTGTTCACTTTAATTAATATGCATAAAATGTTAATCCCATAAACCACAAATTTCACTCAGCAAACCCAAACTCATCACAACTGATCATAAATTTTTCATATCATCCTCAATTCCGTAAGCTCCAAAGGACTTTCCTCTCACAAATTGGAAGGCCCATTCCTGCGCAACCTAATTTCCATATTCTTTACAAAAGTGAGCAGTGCTCACCCAAGCATGAATTATTTTCGGACTTTTTGGTGTCATATGAAAGTTGAGTCTACATATATATATTTTTTATTTGGCAGCCATTTCAAAAGTGTAAAGTTTTTTTTTTTTTGACAAGGACGGTATAGTCTATATAGATACGAATAAGTGAATGGCCATCAAGTGACTAGAGCTGCAAGGATCGCCAATGTTATCTTTTGGTTTTGACGTCACCTTGACGTCACCTTTGACGTAACGCGTTATGTTGACCGAGGTTACGTCACCCACTGCATAGTGTGAAGCGCTAACTGTAATTTTTTACAGCGCAGCTGTCTCGCCCGCAAATTTCAAACCTCTTTCGAACGAATACAGTCATGGCGACTTCCCCTGCTAGTCGGTTTCAGTCCCTCGACGAGGAGGAATTAGAATAATCGACGAGACTCCCGTTGTACAAAAGCAGTAGTGAATTAGCAGTAGTGAGTTAACATACTTTATGAGTATTGCGAGGCAAAGGAATCATCAATTACAGACACTGAAGATTAGACTTTATAATATAACAGATATTACCTGGTGTATCGCTTTACTAAATAACACTTCATCTCACCTCCGAAGTTATATTTTTCCCTCGGGACAAATATAATCCCTTGGGAAAAATATAACTTCGTCGGGGAAATGAAATGTTATATTAAACCTCTAGGCAGGTAATATCTGTATAATATATATATATATATATATATATATATATATATATGTATATATATATATATATATATATATATATATATATACATATACATATATATATGCACATATATATATATATATATATATATATATATGGATAATATATATATATATATATATACATATATATATATATATTTTTTTAATGTGTGTGTGTGTGTGTGTATGTACAATGTATATGCCTCAAACTTTTATACAGAAACCATTTAACGATAAAAATTTTTTTTTTTTTTTTAATACCCATACTTACTAAGATATAACACTGCTTTCATAACATATTTTACAAAAATACATACAAACCTGATTCAAATCTCTTGTACCACTGTGGATATCCGACAACCTTCGCTCCAGGAAAACTTCCTCTGAGAGCAATACGAGGAGATGAAGATCTTGGCAGCATTTTTGGGCTGTATCGATTCAAATACATACATACATACATACATATTGGTATTTATATAGCGCATTTCCATAAAATCTTGCTCAAGGCGCTTTACAATAAGAAAAAATGAAACAAAGTAATTATTTTGCTCTCCAAGTGCACACAACCAAATCCAATCATAGAGAAAACAAATAAGTATTAAAATTTCTTTTGAAAGATTCAACCGAAGGGCAGGAACGAATATTAGTGTGGACTATTCCAAATAGTAGGACCAGAAAAAATTATATTTTGTTGACCTTTCTTCGAACTGATGTGGGGGATTTGAAGAAGAAGAGAGTCTGACCTTGAGCGTAATGAATAATGTGATTGCTGGATAGGGCGAAACAAACTCGAAATGTAGTGTGGGGCTAAATTATGAATGGACTGATAAACAAACAGTGCAACTTTAAACATTATTCTCTTGGGGACAGGCATCCACTGAAGTTGTCTTAACAAGGGAGACACATGATCATATTTCCTTGCATTTGAGACAATACGGGCAGTACGATTCTGAATTCGTTGTAGTCTGTTGATATCTGTAACATTTATGTTGATCAAGAGAGAATCAGCATTATCGAGACGGCTTAAAACAAGAGAACGAATAGCATGATGGCATGCCTCGTAGGGTCAAGTTGGTGTTTTATTATTCGAACCTCCCTAGTCAATCTTATTTCAAATGAATGAATTTCTTTCTGATCAATTAATGTCTTAACGACTCCAGGTATAGGTAGCCTTAAAATCCAAATACATATGCTCAATAGGCCTATAGCACCATTGAAAAAAATAGTTTCCACCCAATCTCACCTCACAACGCTAAAGTGAAAAATGAATTGACACTATAGACAATTCAGGAACTGCACCGATCTGCTTTACTCAGAGCTTATTGTAATCATTGATGATATTGGTTATTTACAAGTTACAAATGGAAAGAATCCATCCCAAAGTTGTTTTACAGTAATCAGGTCATTGAAATCTTTAATTTTCAATCTAGTACGTGTGTTTTCATTTCTAGTAGTAAATTTGTCATATTGCAATACCATTTCTCTGGTCCATGCAAACAAGGTACATGTACATACACAGTAATCAAGTCCAGACAGTTCAAATAACAGTTTCACTGCAAGTACTGAATTTTACCTTAAAAACATACCTACCCCAATGATGTTTTGTCTGAAGTCAACACTCTCATGAAGACATGACTAAGGTCATGCTCGTCGTTCATGTAGCAGGTCGTACAGAGGTCAATGGCATAACACTCGCTACATCGCCATCGAATTCCCTTGATTTCATCAGCATTACAGCCATCACACCAAATTTTGGGATGACACACTGATGTAAAAAAAAAAAACCAACAAAGAGTGGTCATGGAGATATCTCCATAGTCCTGTCAAAGCGATCCTACTTCCCGATGATTATAATTATGTGGTTGGGGTTTAATAGGATCAAGATTTCAGCGGACCAATGAAAAGTTTCATAAAATGGAAAGTTTTTTAATAGTCTTTAGTAGTGATGTAGCGAAACACTTAAACATCATTCTACATCAATGTAATAAAAGGTTTTACTCAGGGTCTTGATCTCGGAATGCGAGGTCTGGGCTACGTACGACACTGAATTTTAGTCCCATTGCATCATAGGTTAGTGCTACCGTTAACCTATATGATTTCTGGATATTATGATCAATAAAAAATAGGGTCAAAGAGGATAATGTTATGTTTACATGTTTTCTGATACGAACTTCCAAAGATCATTATGTACTTTGACTGGATGACTTTAACACATAGCAGTCATAAATGCTCTTTCTTGATTCCTCAATACTTGTTGTTGTTCTTCTTCTTCTTTTTCTTTCTTGAAGAGGGCCAATGTTTAAAGTTTAATAAAGTACATTGTGTAGGAGTGCTGATGACATCAGTATTAAAGGTGACTTTATACCTGAATTTGCCGTTTCAATGATTCTTAGATCGAAGGCCTGGTCGAAGCCAACCCGGTAGAGACCCTTATCTCCATTGTCCCACTGGACGAGCACGGTATGATTAGGGAACTGTGGTTGACGGTCATCATGCATTACAAGGACTGTTCCTGCATGTCCCTTCCCACCATCTTGGTTCTTATAAGACCAGTCTGGTCCACGTATAACACGGAAACCAAGCTGCACAGGGGTCTCCATGTTTTGGCCTTTGATAGCCAATGTGCCTTGGACAGTGAAAGGGAGATACAGGGGAACATAAAGGGAGTGATTGTGAGGAAAGATGAGAGACACCGATATACAGTGCGTATCCAAAAAAAGTATTCCCAACTTTGATAGCTTCTAATTAAAACGTTATAACCAATGTGACTTTGAAATTTATTTCATGGTGAAGAGTTACTTGTTATCTGTCCAGTGGTACCTCATTCATGACATTTCTGCCATGGATGACTGAGCACCAGGGTTTTTAAAAAAGTGTTGTCAAAATCTCCTTGTTCCAAGAAAATTTGCACTGATGCAGCGAATGTGGGCCAAGATATATGAATGTGTTACTTTATAGTCTAAAATCATTTTAACAGTTGCATTCTCCTTTGTGCTTCAATGCTTCATTGTTTAAAGTGATCCAGTGTATCTAAGCTTTCAAGTGACCTTGTTTCAATCTATGTGATAATCTTTAATTTATTTTAACAGCCTTCTAACTTCTTGTCTCGTGATAACTAAAATCCCTCTGCTCTTTGTCCACTTCACCTGCATAAGATGCACACTTTGGTTTTTGCGAATAGCACATGAACTCAAAGGTTTACTGACCTTCAAAACGAAAAAGAATAAAAAGAAGGATACGTGTGTTGAGAATTACCAAGGTAATTGTAATTGATAGTAGACTTTCAAGAAAAAAAAAGCTTTCCAAATAAATATTGTCCATTTTGAATGAGTCAGTAAAAAGGCTTACCTTAAAAAAGGGATGCGAATGGAGACAAGATTGTGTTATCATGGCAAATAAAATATAAATTTAGCTTGTAATAAGCCCTTTCTTGAGATTGAGTTGACTCTAGCACCTTTTCTATTCAAATGCATAAAATCAATTGAAAATAACTCAGTATTTTTTTTTTATCCAACTGAAGTAACTAATGCATAATTGGTTTGACCCACATTCGCTGCTTCAGCCCAAACTTGGTACAAGAGATTTTGACAATACTTTTTGAAAAGCCTACTGCTCAGTCATCCGTGGCAGCAAAGTTATGAATATTGAATAAGGTATCATTACACAGAATATAAGTTGCTCTTTACTATAAAATAAATCTCAAGCTCATAGAGGTTATATTTTTTTGATTAGAAGCTACCAGATTTGGGTATACTTTTTTATACGCACTGTATAAGATTGGCCTATAGAGGCATATAGGCGTATAAAATACCTTGGGTCACATTGTCCGATAACGATAAGACAACGAGCTTTTCAATAAAGGTACATTCTACTACATGTATGTGGTGTGTACGTCTGAGTATGCTTGTGTATGTTAAGCCTTTCATGACAGGAATTATTTAAGGGGTAAATTGATCACATTTTGTTCTTCAAATTGGCAACAATAATATTTTTATTTTAGTGCTACATGGTTCTAACACAATGTAATGTCTTTGAAAACAATATTCATCATTAGAAACTTAGTCGAAAGTTGAAAAAAAATGCCAATTTTGATAAAAAACAGTGATTTTGAACCTCTCAATGTGTTGCCAATTTAAGAATTTTGAAGCTTCTCCTTTTTAAAATTCCTGGCATCAAACGCAATATGGTCATGCAACAAAAATGGAAACAATGTGTGTAGAAATTTTTGCTCTTTCTACTCATGCATCTGGTATATTTTTTAGAGCTCTGAATCAAAAGTTATGGAGCCAAACCACAAAATGTGGTCATTTGTCTCGAAAGGGTTAATGGTAGGGCAGCTCTAGGGTGTACCTTTCATGAAAGCTCTCGTTATCGTTATCGGACGAATGTGACCCTGGATTTAAGTGATAGGGCCTTCACATTATGAGCAATATCAATCGGGGAATGAGAGAGAGAGTGAAGGAGAGAGAAATGATAAAGAGCTATGAAGTAATGATAAAATAATGCATATTCATTCGAAGTTGAAATTCAAATAGAGGGTTTGAATCAGCCACAATAGTGCATGCGGTAGCCAACTTCAGTATAGATCTGAAGATATTTAGATGTAAGGAATCATCACTCTGCTGGTCTCTATTGATTAGAGAGACCTCAAATCCAGATAAGCTGGTCAAATAAACATCATGAACACAACACTTGTTTTACAATGATTCAGTCGACAAAATTAACAAATATTAACATCCGGATCTGGAAAAATAAACACGTTCGATCATAAAATAATCATACCTGAACTTTGCTCTGTTCACTCTGTTTTCTATATCCGATTTTACGTAACGGGCTCCAAGTGAGAGATCCTCGAAATTCCTCAAATATGCAAAATGCAAAGTGTGAATAAATATACTGGCACAGTTTGTTTTTTCTCCAGCTTATGTACAGCTTGCTATCAGAATATACATTCTAAATATTCTCGGGGATTCCCCACTATTGCTCGATTCGCTCCCGGAAGTATATGATGCATTAACCTATCGTATCCGGACAACTACCCCCTGGACTATTACCCCCCGGACAACCACCCCCCGGAAAACCACCCCCTGGACGACTACCCCCCTAGGACAACTACCCCCCAGGACAACTACCCCCTAGGACAACTACCCCCCAGGACAACTACCCCCCAGGACAACTACCCCCCAGGACAATTACCCCCTGGACAACTACCCCCCCGAACAACTACCCCCTGGACAGCTACCCCCGGAAAAATTGTCCTGGGGGTAATTGTCCTGGGGGTAGTTGTCCTGGGGGTAGTTGTCCTGGGGGGTAATTGTCCTGGGGGTAATTGTCCTGGGGGTAGTTGTCCTGGGGGTAGATGTCCTAGGGGGGTAGTCGTCCAGGGGGTGGTTTTCCGGGGGGTAGTTGTCCGGGGGGTAGTTGTCTAGGGGGTAGTTGTCCTAGAATCGCATTAACCTATTGTTTCCGATAACAGAAAACTCTGTACAATAAAATCAATGCGTGTGTCAGTGAAAAGTGTCCTGAATTCTGAAAGATGGTCATAATGGCCAATGGGATCGACTGTAATATGAGATAATCTCAGATATCTCAGTATAGAACTCCTGGGAGCTCCAACTTCCAAATACAACTAGATCTAACCAAAATCTTCCTCGCCCATTAGTAGTTTGGTCGGTCGCATTGCTTAATTTCGGCAGGTAAGATGAAAATCTATACTTACATTTCAAGAGATTTACTGTAACTATCCAGCAGGTTCTTTGATATCACGATTTGACGATTATTTCGATAAAACCAAATGGAATTTCCTCGCCGAGTCGATCTTTCCCCGTACTGTACCGTCCATACATTTGAATCGACGGTATACACTAGTCACTACGCACCGTGCGATCGAGTCATTTGAATCGACGGGGGAAGGTGAATTTGTATGGCAAGCCATCGGGGTCTACTTACGTCTACTCACCACGCGTACTTGATTTTCGATACACGTACCTATATTGACCAATCAGAAGCCAGTATTCAGTACGCGTACTGTTTTTGGTCATCACGTCACGTGTGTTTAAGGGTACGTGTACTTTACTTTTACAGACGTTACTGACCCCTCCGGCCATAGGTGGCCAAAGGGTTCAGAAGCGTCAGTTAATGTAACGTGTGCTTTGTCATTTAGGTAACGTGTACTTTGACTAGTCATTACGTGACGTCTATACAATTACGTGTGCTCTGGTCGTTACGTGACGTCAGCTAAGAGTTAGTCTATTTCCAGGATTTTTTTTTTTTTTTTTTTTTTGTTTTTTTTGTTGTCAATAAAGCAAACCATGTACGTTAATAATATTGTTCAATAAGGGAAGTATAGGGCTTGGCAGGGGCTCAGGGTGTTTAATATATTTCTGTTGGTGGCTGATTATTAAGTCGTCCTCTAATTTTTTTAGAGTAGTAGTAGTAGTAGGCCTACACTCTTTTTAGCAAACTAACAAAAATCAAAGTAAAGTATAAACCGTGCGGAGTTGGTTTATTATTGTCATTTCTACTACTACTACTACTACTACTACTACTACTACTACTACTCATTTTTATTTCATTATTATGATTGTTACTATCATAATTATCATCATCATTATAATTATTATTATCATTATTATTATTATTATTATTATTATTATTATTATTATTATTATAATTAATAATAATAATAATATTGTTTTATTGTCGTCTTAAGAATTTGTCATAATAAAATTAATGTATAAAGTTTATTCATAAATACCATGTAATGAGCGGAGGAAAGAGAAACAAGTTGATGATTTAGATTAGGAGAACTCCCCACATGTACAGCTCATGTTTACTATATAGCTAGTGCATACAAAGTATACAAACTTCTACTGCATGGACACTATTCACGCTCTTATCCTCCATCTGTTGTGCAATTAAGGGTCATGACCTCTGTGGACTCATTGTCATGACCACTGGAAGGCCGCCTGTTTACCCAAGGATTAACCAGGGAATCCTAGTTACATTAATACATTCCCATGCTATAACCAAGGAGTTATCTGCTATAATAAGTGTAACGAGACATCCTCGTCCTCCTCCCCCCTCCCCGGCGAAAAAATGTGAACCCCCTCCCCCCCCCCCCCAAAAAAAAAAAAAAAAAAAAAAAGAAGAAGAAGAAGAAGAAGAAGAAGAAGAAGAAGAAGAAGAAGGAGAAGAAGAAGAAGAAAATGTAGTGTAAAATAATGATGAGTAAATGATAAAACAAACGGTTTGTTTTCTTAACAATTAAAGAAAAAAATCTTCTTCATCGGTTGTAACACTCCTTGGCATTATATACTTGAACTTTGAAAAATCATAGAAGATTTTTAATCCATGTGGAGGCAGAGCTAGATTCCACTAAATTTCGTCATAGGGCCTATAATAAGGCCGGGGGGGGGGGGGGGTGTATCGGCTGTCAATGTCACACAGGCCTAATGAATATTCTAGTCGGAAAGGCGTTAGTGAAAAGACTGTTGATAAATTCAATGTATTCATTAAAACAATTATTTTTTTAAAGACTGAATGTTCGTACGTTATATAGGGAGGGGGCGGGGGGGGGGGGTGACTGTTGCTGGGATGGAACAAGAACACACGCAAACAATTGTATGCCTATTATAAATTAAGAGAGATCATTTTCTCAATGAAGCAGTCTAATAAATAGTTACATGAAAGGGGAATTTCACCCTGGTATTTAGCTGATTTAAATAAAAGCAGAAAATATAATTTTTTAGTACTGCAGGGCAAATGGGATGGGCCCTTACAAGATACGTCACGGAGTCGGTTGCCAAGTTGTGTTTGATTGATTACAACTTTAAAAAATTAATAACATTCTCATTTCTTATCAGATTTTACTCAAACTTTTATTGGTCTGTTATTTCAATTTTCCCCATTCCTTTAACATTATTAAAACAATGTAAGAAAGAAAAATGTATAAATGTATCTGAATTTCAGTTCAGTGAGGGCACTGGGATTTTAAAATTGCATAGTGGCAGGATGGGGGCATTATTAAAAGAGGAAGTGGGCATAGCTCACTGAAAGTGATAAGGGGCATTTATAAGAAGGGGAAAGGGGGGAGGGTACTTATGAACAAAACCGTCACTTATCAGACAAAAATAGGCTGAATCTACTTGAAAATGTGGGGGTATTGTGCCCCCAGCCCCCTTGGGAGGGGAGGGGGGGGGGTGGAGAGGAGGGAGGCTGTCGTTGTGATACCGAGGGCTAATTGTGCTCGGGGGTAACTTTCCGGCGGGGGTTATTGTCCTTGTCTTAGATTCATCTCTCACCTCCCACGAAATTTTTTAGCTTAGAAATAATAATAATAATTATAATAATAATAATAATAATAATAATAATGATAATAATAATAATGATGATGATGATGATGATGATGATGATGATGATGATAATAATAATAATAATAATAATCATAATGATAATAATAATAATAATAATAATAATAATAATAATAATAATAATAATAATGATAATAAAATGTTACAATTATATAGCGTATTCCGTGAATACTTCATTGCGCTTTACAATGTCATTTATTATTATTACCCAAGAGAGGTAAACGATGCACTTATATTACTAGTTTGGAAAGAAAACTGATAGTAGGAAACTGCATATACACCTAGGTGTGGATGTGGAAGGGGGTTCTCCTCCAACCCTGAAAAATTATAGTTTTGAGGAGTGGCGAGTTGTGTTGGAGGAGTGTATTCCATAACATGGCCCACGGAACCAGGGGGGGGGGCTGGGGCTGCAGCCCCCCCCCCCACTTGTTTGAGTAGACACGTTTCATAAATTCCCCGAAAAAAGGTGCGAGATTGTCATTATTCAAGTGAAATCAAATCAGCCCCCCCCCCCACTTTCAAAAATGCTTCGCGGCCCCTGCATAACTATAGCTTATTCAAACTTTTAAAAGACTAACTGGATGATTATTCACTATAACGATTTAATTTCCTCACTTTACTGAAAGTTCCTATTATTTCTAGAATTTTCAAGGGGGCAACTTGCCCTTACCCTTTACCCCTCTAAATAAGATATCGAAGTCCCTTCGCACTGTAGGGAGCTTTTGTATTTTCAATCTTCTGAATTTGCAAAGAGAGAGATTTAAGGAAAATGAGAAGTCACTGCCCGCTCTGGTGACGCTCCTGCGCCCTTCGTAATTTATTTTATATATTTCAAATTAGGCTGGTTGGTGAGGAAAACTCCTTTCGACATTTCATAGAGTGGCCCTTTCATCCACGATTTTCTGACAAAGAGTGCGCAGGTTTGGCCAAGAATTAACGTTCCTCTGTGCATGTAGCCAGACCCCTCTATCCCATAACGGCATCAAAAACAAGTACCTTCGGACGGGCTCCCGTGTCTTCTGGTAAAGGTTATGCCCCCCCCCCCCCCCCGGCATGTTCATGTTGTAAAGGACATGGGAGCGACCTTATCAGGTACATTCATTACCACGAGTGAGTTGCCACTGACTTGAATTTGAAGCATCGCAAATGGCCGAGCACATTGATGTTCGCCCCCCCCCCCCCGCCGTTCCACTCTATTTAAGAAAAAAGAGAAAAGGGGGAGGAAAAGGGGAAAAAACTAGGAAAGACCAATTTTGGGGCGATTTTCACCTCCTATTCCAGCAGCGAGGTAGACTGCTAATTTTATTCCATGTTTAGTATATTTTCATGACAAAATTAAATTTTTATTATGAATAAAGATTCAAGTTTGGCTTGGTCCCTTTGTTCACTCGCAGAAAAATGTTTCGTTAGGATCTTGAAAGTTTTTAAAAACTTCCTGTAACTATCCAAGGTAAAGTGCCTCAAATTCATTTCCACAAAGTGTTTGAGGTCAATATCAGTTTTGTTTTGTTTTTTAATCAGGGAGGGGCGGGGCAGTTTTATAGTTTGTCCCAGGCACCATAATTCCCTAGATAAGCACTTTTTATGACATTCCTATACCACAAGTTAAGTGCCTATCAAACGCCATAGAATGCCCACCCCCCACCGTCCCCCCCCCCCCCCAAAAAAATAGGAAGGGGGAATTGACTGGATCAGTAAGAAAAGTGCAGTATTAGAGGAAGGTTGTACATACCGGTAATGCTAGAATCCGTGTATAATGAATAGTCACTGGATGCCTATATGGAGTATGCTGCGCCCGAGAAAGGCCCCCCCCCCCCCCCCCCCCCATTTTCAGACTATTACGATATGCTGCTCCACCATTACGTTTCTGGTTAATCTAGCTACTTTTTGTGCAATTCATATTCATGGGCGTTGGGCAGACATTTCCCCGTAACTTGGTCTCACTCCGTCATTTTCTTTCCATCTACGACTTGAAATGTCTTGCTGAGTGTATCTATCAACTGAATTCACCGGTTCAGCTCACTTGGAGGTGGGCGGGGTAGGATGTAGCACGGGGGCGACTCGTAGGCTAGGCACAACCCAAGACTTGATGCCAGCCAGTGGCTCTTTTTAATATGTGGGGTCATAGTATCAAGGCCAGGGGCGGCTGAGCGTCTTTCAAAGTGGGGGTGGGGGCAGCAAAAAAGGGCACTTATTCGGGGAAAGGAGGCACCTACAAAGGGTGAACATAAAGCGAAAAAAGGACCATTTTGTGACACTGGTATAACCCTACAGTCTAATTAGTATAGTTATTATCAAGCATCACCTTCCTTTTTATTGTGGTTCTGGGCATCGTTTCATCAAACCGTCATAAGAACAAGTTCGCCGACACCCCATTGAAACGCATGTTAATGTTGATACACGCGTTTCAATGGGATGTCGGCGAACTTGTACTTATGACCGTTTGATGAAACGCTGCTCTGGTCACTACGTCAGCTTTCCTGATACGCAGTTGTGTGTAATGGTCTAACGATTCATGTGCGAGAAAGCTAAGCGAGCGAGCAAAAATTGTCGGACTTTTTTTTCTATTGCTGGAGTCCTTGAGTTATACATTATTTACAGCAATATACATGTACAATGAAAATGACAGCAGCAAATCTAATTGGGGGAATGTCGAATGATCTTTTAATTTGTACATTAACCCTGTCGTTTTCTTTAGGATTACACCGATATACATACTTTCTGCGATCTGCTTGATTTCATTATATACTGTAAGAGCTAGCGAGCGTAGCGAGCGAGTTATGGGGACATTTTCAGAAAATACTGCACTTACTTGGTGTAAATTATTGGCACATTCGAGCGAGCGGAATGAGAAATGTTGTAGTAATATGGGTACTTGAAAGCCGCACCGATTCTTTGTAGCTAGATATGGCTCTTTTTGTCCCCCCCCCCGAAAAAAAAAGAGAATACGGGGCAATATTTAGATTCGAAAAGGGGCACTTATCAGAAGGAGAAAAGGATAGTTATCAGAGAGATAAGGTGGCAGTTATCAGATTTGAAAAGGGGCACTTTTCAGAAGGCCAAAAAGGGGCGCTTATCAGAAGGGGAAAGGCACTTATTAGAAAGGAAAAGGGGCACATCTAGTAGTAAAATGGGCACTTATCGGAGGGAAAGGGGGCATTTTTCAGAAATAAAAAGGGCACTTTTGGGGTACTTGAAAAACTGGGGGCATTGTGCCCCTGCCTCCCCCCGCGGGCGCGCCGCCCCTGACCAAGGCTTTTCTTGATATAAATTTATTACTGCTCTTGCTATTACAGCTAATACTTGCTTTTTTCTCTCTTCTTTTTTGTGCAGGGGCAAAACCCACTTCATATGACATACAACATACGAACATCATACATTATGTAAATTTCTTTTGAATACTTTCTATCCCATCCTGATACCTCTCCAGCTGACGTATCTCAGTGAATGGGGATTAGGTCATTTATTCGGAGGCGTCTGACGGACATCCCCCACCATTTCAAATTTAATGTCTTACAGTGGGCACGATAGAGGGAGTTCTGCCGCGTATTTTCATCCTATTTCATTTCGTTATTTTTCCTACCCCTTTCTATTTTTTGTCTTGCAATTATGAACATTTACGACTGGAATTCACCAGGCAGCCCTTCCCTGCCGATCATTATTATCATTCTTATCGAGAAGGGGGGGGGGGGGTAAGCCATGGGGTCTTATCACTGTTGTAGCCCAACAATGTCATCCAGATGTCACTTGTAATACGTGGAATCATGCTTGATATTTATCCCCTGACTTTTTTAAATATTGAGGTTCTCCTACTGATCCATTCAATTCTGCCCTCCTCCATTCACCCCCTTTTTTTTTTGGGGGGGGGAGGGGTACAAGCAACCATTTAAGATGACGTGTGGCATATTATTCTGCTTGAGTGCATTGGGTATGATACCTTTCCAACCTAGGCCTACCTCGCTCAATGAGGGAGGGGGTGGGGGCGTCTGGCGGGCATCCGCGCATCTGCCGCAATTTAAAATGTCTGACAGTGCATGGCCATTCATGATAGCGGGAGTTTTGATTACCCCGACCACACTGTTCGAGTCACACGTCCGTTTCCTTACATGAACAAAGCAAGAGAAATCAGAAGAAGACGGGAAGGGAATAAATGAACAAGGAAAACAATAGACGAAGAGAATATTTTAATAGGACGATACAAAAAGTGGCAGAGGGGAAAATACAGGGCTGCACCGACGTACCAATGCACATACAAAATGTGATTTTTTTTTTCTTTCTTGTGATTACGTGTTATTTATTCCCTTATGGAAACCAAGTAAAACAATGAACATATATAAAACCAGAAACAGACATGCTTTCAGAAATATAGTCCTGCAATAAAACTTTCTAAGGGCGCACTAATTTCAAGTTTGTTAACACTGTAAATGATGTTTCTATAAGTGGAAAATATAATGCATGATTTTTTTTAAATGGAGGGGGGATTCAGAGTTTTATTGGAATTCCACGGTATTAATAAGCATAATGAAACGAATCTCTAGTTTGTAAACATGGAGGGCTTCAGCCCCCTAGCCCCCTCCCCCCCCCCCCCCCTTCCCGTTCTGTGGCCTACGAATTTGTTCATTATAGGGCCGGCCCCGCAAGTCCTGACAAAATTTTTTTTTTTTAAATAGCGGCCCGGATCCCCGTCAAAGAGGGGGATACTGTGTAAATTTAGTTTTCAGGTTTTAAAATAACCCGAACCTTCGGAAAAACGAACCTACGGAAAAAAAACGAGCCTACGGAAAAACGAGTGTCCCCACGCAAAACAAGGGATGATAAGCGTGCTTCACGTTTTGCAATTTTGGAGGGATAAAATTTCTAAATCTTCCACTTTCAAAATAACATGAAATATATATGTATGAAAAAATAGGGGAATGGGCTTCTTCGGGGGGGGGGCGGGGGTAGGGGGGGTTGTAAGCAAGTAGTAAGCTTTTGAGGTGTGCCTTCAGAGTGTTTGCCCCACCCCCCAAAGATAAATAAATATAATAAATAAATAAATAAAATAAGCTAGGACCCTTCCGGGGCACCTGGAGCGTAGCGCCGGAAGTAAAAAAAAAATAGGGGGGGGGGGGTTAGAATGATGAAGCCTCACCTTTTAGAGTACTAGAAAGCTGATCACAATGGTAAATTTGATTGTCGTGGAGTGGGGGCAAAAATACTTCCCCCGATAAATGGAAGCAAGCATCTGCCACATTGTGTGTATCAATACACGAGGGAGGATGGTGACCGTGTGAGAAAATTTTGGTTTTAAATGATGAAAGTTTGCATTTTAGAGCACTAATAAGCTTATTAAGCCTATACATCGTTGTAATGGAAAATTATTATTACATGTAATTTTCCTTTTCTGTTTTTCTTGAGAGTTTTTTGCCCCCAAACTCGAGGGCAGGAGGGCTATCATGCAAGTACAAAATGTAATTTTCTTTTTTCATTTTCTTCTTTTTTTAATGATTGCCTGTCCGATCTTCTATTATGAAAACAAAGGAAACGGTTACCTTTCCCTCATTTTCAGTTTATGCAAAAGTGAAGATAATAGACCACAAACCGCAGTATACATGTCTTGAAAAAAAGGCTCATGAAATAGGGCACCCCTAATATCAAGTTGGCTAGGCCTGAAAACGATGTTGGTATACGTGGAAAGACATAACAATTATTAGTTCACGGGCCACAGAGCGTTTGAAAAGTGGGGGCAGTAGGTTGAGCATGAGTAAGAGCATAATATATTATTATTAATATAAGCAAAGGGGAGTGTGTGTGTGCGTGTATGTGTGTGGAGGGGAAGCCTGCACTCCCTAGCCAGATCAGCCCCCCCCCCCCCGGTTCAGCGACCCCTGAACTTGATCATGATAGAGCCATCCATTTTCATAACAAAGAGGGGAATCCTTATAATCGGAATTTGATTTCCCAAACTCTCATAGTCATATCCCACATCCCCTAGTTATGTAGAGAATAGAAGCGGTCTCATTAAAAAAAAAAAAAAAAAAAAAAAAAAAAAAAAGCCTTGAATTAGACCATTTCAAAGTAGACGTGACGTATTGAGCAAAGCACACGTAATTGAACGGACGTGACGTGACGTAAGGTCACGACAGAGTACACGAAATTGGGTACACGTCACGTAACGAGTAGACGTGACGTACCGTTTGGTTTTACGTGACGTCTACTGGGTACGCGTACTAGTAGACGTAGGTAGACCCCGATGGCTTGCCATAAATTTGTGGTGGGGAGAGTGAATCAGTGGACTTTGTACCGTTCTACGTTGAGTGCACGCACACGGGGTTGTAGCTTCATGGTATTACGGACAAAATAATTAAAAACGTCCAGAACTAGACTAGGGGAAGATCGGCTTTTTTTCCCCATCGAAATAATGGTCAAATCGTGAAATCAAAGGGCCTGCTGGATAGTTGCGGTAATTCTCTTGAAATGTAAGTACAAATTTTTATCTTATCTGCCGAAATTAAGCATGCGACCGACCAAAATAATGGCCGAGGAAGATTTTGGTTAGTTGTAGCTCCCTGGAGTTAAGTATCTATATGACTATATGCACTGATATCAATCTGACTGCTTGCCAAATTTTTGTGTTTTTGAAACAATATAAATGCATTTCATGGGACACGGAACCGGGGGGGGGGGGCTGGGAGCTGCAGCCCCCCTCCCCCCACTTTTTTGAGTAGACACGTTTCATAAAACCTCGGAAAAAAGGTTCGAAAACTGTCTATTAATGAGTGAAATCTAATCAGCCCCCCCCCCACTTTCAAAAACGCTCCGCTGCCCCTGCATTTAACACTAATTTATAGGCACCTAAACCACCTTTTCTGCGCTATAGTTCAGCACCGAAATTTAATCTGAATTCCACATGTTCAGTTACCCCCTGTATTTGTTTGGAAAGTGCCGAGATGGTGGCCATTGGGGCCATTTCGACATAATGGCCATCGCAGTCCTTAATATCAGAATCGATGTCTCTGGATCAAAATTTGTTCATATTACTCATACCGGGGGGAGGGGGCACTCAGTATAAAGTGTGTGGTGGGTATGTGCCGCAGAGAAGACCCCCATTTTTACACTCAAATTTCCGTTCCAAAGCATACCATTTTTTTCTTGTTGAGAAAAAGAGGAGAGAAAACCGTTCCAAAGCACCGCCCCGGCCCGTTTCGAAAAATATAATTTTTGGTAAAAAGATAGAAAAGAGTTTCATTCCAGGTGATTAATATTCCTCCGGGCTTTCCCCATTGCTTCCAATCCGGTTCCAATCCACCCCAGGGATTTCAGTTTTCATTCATGCTGAGCATTTGCAGTGCACGGTATGCGAATTAACCCCGCTTAATATGAAAACGGCACACCATAGACTTGCCACACAGCGTATTTAGCTAATGGGAGCTTGTGAGAACCAGGTCCGTAGCATTATATTTATATTGTAATCCAGTTCCAAAGACCCCCTTTTCCCAAATTTTAGTAGTTCCGAATACCATCCTTTTCATGATATGCTCGTTCCGAAGCCCCCCCCCCCTCCTTTTTTTTTTTCTTGCCAGTGTCACATACCTACCACTTTTGTGGTCGAGTGACCCCTCCCCCCCCCGACTCATACCTCCATGTATACCAAATTTTGCGTATTTATCCTAAAATCCACAAATTGGTGTATATTTTGCCTCTACACCGCTCATGGATAGGAGCCTATAGCTCAGACACCAATATTGTATTGCACATTGAATACATCGCGACATAGTTTAGCAAGCCAACAAAAATCATAGCATAACAACACGTCCCATATCAACGAAAAGAAATAACAACCGTGACTCCATATTGCAGTATTGCATGATGCACTAGCTGGATCGTATTGCGCAATACTGGGAATCCCCGGGAATGATAATAATCCTGCTAGCTCTACTGATGTGCGTTAAACGTGTAGTAGCGGGTTATGGATATCAGGTCATGATTCACCGAAACCCCAAAAAGTAATTATATCGCATATTAGCAGAAGTCAAAGAATTTTTTGCTTTGAGCTAGCGAAAAATCGGAGAGAAGATTGGACTGAGGGGAACAAAATACATGTAAATATAATTATTCTTATCTTTGTTTTATGATTTATTATTAGCCATACTACTATTAATTTGAAAATTAATTATCTTGCAATCCTCTTGAGAGGGACCTTATTGCACAAGCTATGCTTTCCTAGGTATCTCGTCTTTCTTCATGTTACATACTCTCTTCCTGTTAGGTCATCGTTACTGTATACTATATACCTATTTCTCATACATGTACTATTGTATTGGTCATATGTATCTGATGTATTCTGAAGAATGATAAATAACCTTGAACTTGAACTTGAAAACACTTTTGTAGTTAAAATGTATATGCATTTTATCTAATTCCAACTGAAACAAAAATATCAACATTGCATTTTGACAGGGTATTAATTGAATTAGTGTTCTAACTTGCAAAATTACATTTCTGTTGTAAGTACAAGTGTGTATATTGTGTAGCCTCCTAATTCTTTACGCTTGCTTTTCGAGTGGATACTATATTATCAGCAGTGCTGTAGGACTCGAGTCCGGACTCGGACTCGAGACCGGTCTCGAGTCCCTATTTCTCGGGACTCGGACTCGGACTCGAGCCACAAGGACTCAGTCTCGGACTCGGACTCGACCAATGGTGACTCGTGACTTGGGCGAAAATCGGACTGAGACCGGCAGCGAGACCGGTATTTTTTTCCGTTTTCCGCTTTTAATTTTAGCTCAAAAAACTGTACCTCAAGGCACGCAACCCCCCCCCCCCCCGCTATTTTCGCGCACCTTTCTAGATTGAGCGGTATTTTGAACATGAACTTAACATTGATCGCCGTAACCGTATGAGAATGTGCCCCAAAAGACGTTAAGATTAGTTGTTTTATGCTCGTATACACTCGTTTTACAAGTATGACACAGACAAGTATTGAAATTAATGTTAGCCATTTGGAGATGGATTAATCTATAACACACGTTTCCCCATAGACCCCAGCCTGGGATATCTTGCAATGTGGGCAGTCTCAAACAGATTACTATTCCAGCATTTCAAGCCAGTATTATGAACTATACAGTTTTGATCTTCTGTCATTTTACTTGCAACCTATGTTCCTGTGGCAAAAAGTCAAAGAAAGCAATTTATAATTTTTGGCAGCGTCAGACGGTTTAATTACGGTTTAACAATTACTTTCGTTTTACTTGAGTCACTTAGTCATGTAGTCAGTTTCCAAAATGAATGTTAATGTTGCACTTGTATTACAAGTCATTAAGCCAGTTTAATGAGCTGATATATCTACAAGGGTTTTATTGGGGTTTGACGATTCACCTTTTTATTACTTTAATCCGTTATTTTATTGATAAGATTGACCTATTGCATGATTGGTGTTCTAGGTGAAATATTTTTTCCCCTCTTTTTTTCCATTTTTATTTTGAAACTTTCTTTTCTATAATCTGGTTTTAATGGCATTTAACCTATTATTTTTGTGTTCTGTTTACTTATAATTGATATGTTGATAGAATTTTGTTTTTTAAAAAGATAAAATTACAGGCCTTTGAAATGGACAAAATATTCATTTGTGTATCTTTTCTTCGTTGAGGTATCACAGATACAATACAGTCAACTCTCTGTAATAACTGTGGATACAAGCAAAATACGTGGCCTGATAAGGCTTGTTCACATATGAGCCATTTGTCAACGAGATATGTACCTTGACAGTTGACACCAAAGAGTGCATGTTCACTTTAGTCAATAAAACTTCTTAAATTCCACCAGTACACCAAACCATCACCGAAAATCTAACCATAGACATTTATCTCAACATTTCCAATTCAATTTTCTTACCTCCTGTCAGAATTTTTAGTGTTAATAGCAGGAAATCTTACTGAACTTAATATTCTTAAGCACCAAACGACATGTCACGGTGACAAATCACTCATTTGTGAGCAAGCCTTTTTACAACTATTTAAAAATAGTTGTCCGCATTCGAACTAAGAAAAGTTACAATAAACTAAATTCTCTGACAAATGGAAGATTCAATGAACCAGAAACCATTTATGTTATAGAGAGTTCACAGAAAGGCATGTATCATAATATAAATAATGTGACGTAAAACAAAAAAGCAATTTAAGATGTTCCCATCGGGACTCGGACTCGGACTCGGACTCGGATGTCCAGGACTCGGGACTCGGATGCCAGGACTCGGACTTGGACTCGGACTCGGACTCGGACTCCAGGGACTCGGACTCGGACTCGTATGAGATGGACTCGACTACAGCACTGATTATCAGTCACTAGACATACATCTATGATCTAGACTAGCTTACCTGGGGGGTGTTTCATGAAGCTGTTCGTAAAGTTACGCATGACTTTACGAACGACTTGAATATGAAGTGCCAGATAGGATGCCCAAAGTTTTTCCTGATGTTTTAACAGAGTGTGACTGTATTTCCAATAACCTCAATCAAATTATGGCAAAAAATATACTTTGCATTAAAAATGTTTGTTATAATAAGAATGTTAATCTACATCTGCACAGTTCAACTTTAGTTGATGCAGTTAAAAATGATTGAGCATCCCATTTGGCTTGTCATATTCAAGTCGTTCGTGAAGTCATGCTTAACTTTACGAACAGCTTTATGAAACACCCCCTGGACTGCGTGTCTCTCTGTAATCTATCACCTAGGGGTTGACTTTAGTTTGTGGAAGAGGAGTTGACGTACATCTAGATCTCGTGAATCCTCCGAGATTTGTTCAGAAGGCCAGCGAGACCGTTAGTCTCATGGGCTGTAGAGGCTTATCTCGAAAGGGTGCGGTGCGGCGCGGCGCACTGGGTTTTCTTTTTTTTTTTAAAGATTTTTTTTTGTTTTAAGTATTCTTTTATTCATTTCTTTTCACTGAAATCAACAGATATACAAAAATAGAAACATTGCAATCATGAATAAAGTATAGACAGAAACTTATACAATAAATTACAAGTAAATATATATACGGAAAAATGTATACATTCATGGAAGAACAAAGAATTTTCACATACATGTACTTGTAATTCACTTAATATCTCAGCTTACTTGAAATTATACAGATATACAACTGAAAAATAATATACCTGTGCGTTATCTGTAAAAATGTATACATTCATGGACGCACAAAGAATTTATACAACTGAAAATATACCTAAAATACAACTATTCCCTTTATTATGTTTTTTTTTTGTTGTTTTTCTTTCACTCAAAGAAAAATGTATAAAGATAAAAAGGAGAAGAAAAGAAAGAAAAAAAAAAGGAAAAATGAAATATGAGAGAGATAAGGGGAAAAAAAAGAAGAAACAGACAGACATACCCGCACATCCCAACACAATACCTTAACCCTTCCAGCCCCCCCCCCCCTCTTCCCCACCCCAATCCCTGAGCGCTCCTCTCCGCACTCCGTGACTTGCAATAAGCGTGTGGAGCGTTCAACACACCCTTTCGAGAAGAGCCCCCCCCCCCTCCCCCCGTCTCGAAAGGGTGCGTTGGGAACGGAGTGGTGCGTTAACGCACCCTTTCGAGAAAAGCGGGGGGGGGGGGGGGGGGGGGCTCTTCTCGAAGGAGTGCGTTAACTAGTCTTCGACATCAGTCGTTTGTGATAAAATTAAAATAACAAAATATCACCTATTTTCTAACTGTCTAACTGAACGTGGAATTCAAGTTGCATGTGTTTAAAAAGATATGATTATTATTATTTTTTTTTTAAGTCTTCATAATTAGCATTCATTATTTCCCAGAGATCATTTAACGAGTTAGACGACTTGGTTCGTCAATATATTACAAAGCTGAATGATCAGTTGTACCCTTCATTCATCTTAATTTTGACAAACAATTTATTTCTTAAACAACAAAGTCTTTGCAATTAATATTAGATTCCTCAGAATGAAACGTAAAATGCCGTTCCATTCGTCTTAGTACATTTTGTTCAAGTCTAAATCTGTTATATCGTGGCCATTTAAAGAAAAAAAAAATTTTGGTGGGGGGGGGGGGGTGGGGCAGATTTAATGGAATATTTTTTTTTTAAAGAAAAAAAATATGATTTTTTTTTCTCATGTTGCATGAAAGTTTAGAGTTCAGGGTTCTTGAATTAGCGAGAGACAGGGGAAAAGAGAGAAAGGGGGGGGGGGGGGGGGGGGGGGGGGGGGGGAGAGAGAGAGAGAGAGAGAGAGTGTGTGTGTGCAATTGGGGCTTTACAGATTTACAGATATGATTATTTACGTCTGGGGACCGACCTTTAACGTCACCATCCGAAAGACGTGACTCAGTTTCGAATCTGGGTCCGCTGAATCAGTTTATAACTTCCACTATTAGCTGGATTACAGGCGCACGCCACAACGCCCAGTTGAGAGAGAGAGAAAAAAATGGAGCTTTTATAGGATCAGCACAGACCCATGTAGGAATCCATTTCTGTTGAATTCACCATAATACCTTCATTGCTACTACTGTTATTGTTTGCTAGTGAAGTGTTTACTGAAAAGTAATAAACCTTTATAGACTTTTAAAGACCTTTATATCAAATTTGTTATTATTTTTGTCTTTTTAATTAGCAACAATAATAAAGTTTGTTTGAAAGGTGAACAGTGTGTTAGTGAATGTTGATTGGTTTTATCTTGTTGCTGTCTTAATTGGATTCACTGATCCTGAAGGTGATGCTTACATATTAGAAGAGCATGTTATGTGAGAAAATGTCTGCGACTTTCCTTAAATTTAAGTTTGTGTGGATGTGATTACAATGATTATAGATAGCATATATGCCAGTAAATAAATTCTTCAGATGTTATAGACATTCAAAGATAATTTCAATTTGTTTTGGCAGAATGAAAAAAAAAAGTATATGCACCCCTACAGTTTTTCTCCTTCAATTTTCTCTTTAATCAAATGAAATTCAATGTAAGACTTAAAGAATACATAAACATGTGTCTGATTAAAATGAAAGAAGTAAAATGGCGATAAATTTTCATTTGTAATTTTATTTTTAACAACTGTTATGCAAGACTAGTTTACATAAAAAATGAATTCCATACATAGAAAGAAATGAATCATTATTTCTTATTTTAATAAACAAACGACTGATATGCAAGACTAGGTAAAGCACCTTTATTTGACATTTTAAAATATTTTATTCATTATATCGGACTGATAGGCAATACTACGTAAAATTAGTGTTACTTAATTTGCAATCTGTTTCAATTTTGATTATTCCAATTTAAGTTTACGTTAATGGTGGATGAATTCCTATTTCTTAAATTCTATTATAAACGACTGATGTGGAAGACTAGTTAACGCACCCCTTCGAGAAGAGCACCCCGTTTTTCTCGAAAGGGTGCGTTAACCCTTTCAGGACAGGAATTATTCAAGGGCTAAATTGATCACATTTCGTTCTTCAAATTGGCAACAATAATATTTTTATTTTAGTGCTAGATGGTTCTAATAGGTGTAATGTCTTTTAGAACAATAAACATGGTTAGTGATTTTATCGATACCTTGAAAAAATTGCGAATTTTGATGAAAAACAATGATTTTGAATCTCTCAATGTGTTGCCAATTAAGGATTTTGAAGCTTATTCTCCTTTTTAAAATTCCTGACATCAAACGCAATAATTATGGTCATGTAACAAAAATGGACATGGCATGTGCAGAAATTTTTGCTCTTTCTACTCATATATCTGGTATATTTTTTAGAGCTCTGAATCAAAACTTATTAAGCCAAACCACAAAATGTCAATTGTCTTGAAAGGGTTAATGCGCCACTCCGTTCTCAACGCACCCTTTCGAGACAAGCGCGGGGGGGGGGGGGGGGGGCTTTTCTCGAAATGGTGCGTTGAACGCTCCACACCGCGCCGCGTCGCACCGCACCCTTTCGAGATAAGCCGGCTGTAGAGATCCAAAATGCCACCCACCTCCTCCCATGCACTCTATCCGTCTCCCTTTGTCATGTAAACAAAACATATTGCTAATGAAAATGTTTTCAACTCTAAAACTCTTATTTCCCTTTTCTCTCCTTACATCACCCTTCTCTCTCTCTCACACACACACACACGCACACTGTCAAAGGGACATTGGCTTTCAAAGGCCAAAAATGGAGACCCCTGTGCAGCCTGGTTTCCGTGTCATACGGGGACCAGACTGGTCTTATAAGAATCAAGATGGAGGAAAGGGACATGCAGGAACAGTCCTTGTAATGCATGAGGAACATCGACCACACTTCCCTAAACATAACGTGCTCGTCCAGTGGGACAATGGAGATAAGGGTCTCTACCGGGTTGGCTACGACCAGGCCTTCGATTTAAGGATCATTGAAACGGCAAATGCAGGTATGAAGTCACCTAAATACTGATGTCATCAGGACTCCTACATATTATACTTCATTAAGTTATAAGCATCCTATTTTTAGGCCCTCTTCCAGAAAAAAAGCAAAACAAAAACAAATATTACGGAATTATTAGCAAGAGCATCTGTGATTGCTTTGTGTTGACTGTAGTTTATAACATCAGACAATGAATTTATACCATGACTATGGCCTTTGAAAGTTTCTGTCATGAATAATGAGAATAAATATACTCAGGTTTATTTTCTCTAATCCGGTGTCCCATTGGGTCCATTCTTGTTGATCATTGTGTCACATAATGTTCTAAGCTGCCTAACCATGATACTAAACTAGACTGCAATGGACCAAAAACCGCTATTCTGGAAATCCCAGGACTTGAGACTTGATATCCTGAGACCAAGACGGTCCGACACCGTGATAACTGTTGATTACTTTCATGTAGCATGAAGTCTGAATGTCTTGATACATCACTGATAAAGACTAAGAATATTACATTGGTTTTACTTCCTGTTGATCAGCTGAAATCATGATCCTAATCTCCAAACCAAGTGTAATTAATGTGAAGTAGGATCTATGAGACAGCGCAATTTAATAGAGATTTTTCCCTGACCTCCGTTTTCATTTTTACAACAGTGTGTCATCCCAAAATCTGGTGTGATGGCTGCAATGCAGATGAGATCAAGGGAATACGATGGAGATGTACTGAATGTTACGCCATTGACCTTTGTACGACCTGCTACATGAACGACGAACATGACCTCAGTCATGTCTTTATGAGGGTTCTAACATCACACAAAACATCAATGGGGTAGGTCTACACTTAACACTTATATAGAGTAATGTGAGATTTTTGTGAGGACATGTAGGTCAAGGAAATGGCTAGAATGAAATGCATCTGTGGAAAATCAACCCCTTGCTAACAGGTTACGTTTTCAAACAATGCTATCTCATACTCTTTCGCTTTATTCAGCTGTTTGGTCTACCAACTTGTCTAACACCCATCACTTCAAGTCGCATGTATCTTCACCTCTTTGTGGCGCTTATGAATCATTTCATTTAACTGACTTTCAATTCGTCCTTGAAGGGGAGGATATTGTACTTAATTTGACAACAGATGCCGTCACTTATTGAGGTCCTATATATTCTATATATTCTGTTTATTTACCATGCGTTAAGAATTCATATCATATCTGTAGAAGGTGCCCTACCGCCCTGGCCCACATTGGCCTGGCCCACATTGGCCTAATAAACTGTACAAATAGCATCGAAATTGGAATTGCTTTGGTAGTCTCTTTAATACTTTCAGAGGAATACTTCTTGATCACGTTTTTTTACATCTCCCGAAAGAAGCTCTCTATCTGATTATAATTACAATATTTCATTGATTAAGGGCCTAAGATAATAATGTTATGAAACATATATGTGTAATGTACTGTATATATTTATATGTATATAAACCTCTCCAAAAAGTTCTGCATTTCAAGTTTGAGGGATAATAAAAATTTCCTGTTGCTTTTACGTGAATGTGGTATCATTCCAAAACTTGATTGTTTCTATTTACAACGGCGTGTCATTTGTAATGCTTATGTAATCATGAAAGGCGCTGTTCTGCAGAATATGAAGCAAGGTCAAAAATGAAATGTTGCAAAATTTGTTGTTTTCAATAGTGAATTCCCGCTTGTTTTGAGGATGGATTGAGTTTGAGTGATGTTGATGTGGTGGTGCGCGAAAATCCACACATGGTGTATTCTCATCTGCATATGTGGATGTAAGCTGTTTTAAAAAGGTTTGAGATGTTAAAAATATTAAGATGTTGGATTTATTTCTTGTTAAATTTATGAAATTTGAAATGTGGATTCATCCACTAATTCGGGATTAATTTTTCATTTTGAATTTACTTTCTTTTCAACTTTTCCAGGTTTCACCTCAAACAAACCCTCAATCATGCATGCAAACAGTGTAAACACACTTTCTCTACAACAACACAAACCATTCCATCCAAACCAATGACAAAACAATGAAGACACACTAAATTTCTTCTTTCTCTCTTAATGAGAAATGGTTGCATCTCAGTAAATTAGTAGCGGTACTTTGCGCTCACCCCAAACCTGGATGCAACATTGTTTTGTGGTACATCTGCTTGGATTTGTCCCATTACTTGGGTCTTTAAATTGATTGATTAACTTTGTGAAAAATTGTGAAGTCATCTCAAATGCCAGTGAATTGTGTGCAGTCCTCTAACTACATATATAATTAAGGATATGTGAAAGTATGAGAGAAAATGGAAACCCGTTTACTATCCTAAAAAAAGAGAAAAAAGCTAGCGATCGCTAGTGCAAGTCGCTCGGCTTCTTCGCTGCGCTGCAGTCACAAAAACCAAGCACCGGCGCTTGGCGATTTCAGAGCGGGTTTCCAGCCCGTACGGTATTCTGTGATAGAGAGAGGTATGCCAACCGTAAGAGTTCTTTAGGGTTCGGGGGTACTCTATCCTGAAAGCAATGTTCACTCGTAAATATCTTGATATATAAACGACCGATCAGCTTATAAAACTCAGGAGATTCCTGTCTGACCTAAAGGTTTGCAATTATGATTACAGCATAAGCTGGAACAGTGATTTTTTTTCAATCCTGGGCAAAGTTAATCAATCCCTTTAAGAGATTAGATAAGCGTGGCGTCTTTACATCTTACAAACGACCACTCAGTTAACTGCAGCTCTACCTCACACAAACATTATTCAAAGCAAATTTCATCTTCCAAACAAAATGGGATACCTCATTCATAGCTTTGGACTTCATCTATGACCACCTGAACATCATTCAAACACATTTCATCCTGTAAAGCAAAGAGCATTACACCATTGACATTAAAGCAAGACATGCACTGTCACCTCGGCACTATTCAAAACACATTGCATCTTCAAAATAAAAATAAATGGTGACTTCGGTGTTGAAAACAATGCATTTTGCAACATTTTCCTTCTGACTTTGCTCTACATTCAGGAGTACTGCACATTCCATGACTGCATAGTCAAATGGCACATAATTATAAAAACGAATAATCAAGCTTTTCAATGATACCAGTTTCTCTTTTCGTAGGTCAATAACAAGAAAGATATCATCCCTCAAGTTTGAATTGCAGAACATTTTTGAGGGGTTTATATACACATGTCTCTAAAAAATCAGATCATTCCAAATCACGCAATATTACATATATTTCAGTGCTTCCACGTGATATATAATAAAATTACCCAACCAATTTGTCAATTTGAAATGAAACAGCCCCAAGATGCTACCAAGATCTTCATCCCCTCGTATTGCTCTTAGAGGAAGTTTTCCTGGAGCGAAGGTTGTCCGACATCCACAGTGGTACAAAAGACTTAGATCAGGTTTGTCATACGGCTTGTCAAATGCACATTTTTACGATATCAGTGATCATGACCACAACTTTGGGTTACCTTTAAGTCAAACACAAAAATGAAAATCGCTAACAATTTGCTTTTCTGGAAAAAAAAAATTGTCTTATAGAGCATAATTGTACCTTATTCTGTTTGAATCATATTTTCATTTTCAAGACTGAAAGTGTCAATGAGTGTTTGTGGAAATTAAAAACAGACACTTTGTCTCTCCAGAGAAGCGTTCATATTATTTTTTTTTGTTGAAATTTTTAATTAACTAATTAAGAGGTTATTGCTTGCTTTAATCAAATTGTTAGAAGTTCTGATATATATTTCTATCAACAAAATAAAAGTGACCATCAAAGAAAGTACATGTATAAATTACTAAATATGTTCGCAAATGTTGTAAGAAGATGGAATTAATCTAGAGGTAGCCATAATTAAAAGAAAAGTAGCATTTAGATACTCATAGTCACTATCATAGGTTTGACTGTACGTATATTTACCCCAGATATGCTGCTCGGGAAAATAATCAAATGCGGGCAGACATCTGAGGAGAGGGTTAAGGTACAAGCCATGGTAGAGTTCTCATCTACAACAGAAAGGATAGGCCTCACTAGGATCATCTGTACACTACCAGGGTCAGGAGGTTATGTGTATGACGGACACCTGCCACTTCTAGGTGACAATTTCAATGTTTCTTTACTCCATAATGCCCTACTTGGATTGTAAAAAAAAGGGTTTTTAATACATTTTCAACAATGTTTGCCGAGTATGGTTATCCATCCAATTCCATCTATTTCTAATGCATGAAAGTAAAAATGGAAAATATAATCATTACCTTTGAATATTAATCTCATCATCCTGTCACTGGAACAAAGATTACCATTGCCACCGTTGGTAATTGGGATATAAACCCTGATATTGAAAACTGACAGTATTTGAAAAAATTTAAGTTCTTATTGAATCATAGAAGAATATATGTGATATATAGAACGGAGTTGTTTGTCGTGTATAGGAGATCATGAGCCAGTGAATGAAGGGGATAAAGTAATGGTAACAGCAACTCCTGCAGAACTCGAGAAACTCCACAAGCGCAGAGGACTGTGGGAGCCTGACATGACCAAAGCAAGTATAAATCTGCTTTCACTAATCTTCATTTACATTTTTTTTTTTGGTCAGTTAATGGAGAGCTGATCTTTCAGATAATGCCTAGAGGCTGCAAGTTTGAGCTCTCACTTTTGTATTTCATAGCTAGAAAGTCACCCACCACATGAAGCACCAGCAAAGTACCTTTGATACCAACAATGCTCATTTTCCATCTTCAGATACACAGTAAACTATAAACTAAAAGAGAACATCTTACCTTTGATTTTTTTTTAAAATTTATTTTTATTTTTATTTATTTATTTATTTTTTATTTTTTATTCTTTTTTTTTTTTTTTTTGGGGGGGGGGTAAATTTCGTTATATTGTATCCCACCGCTGCCACCAGATATGTAAATTATTGAGTTTGGAAGGTCACGTCTTCACACATGAACGATTACAAATGTTTTTATCAAGGTGAAAATGACATTTACATAGTGGCATATACATGCTTTACATTGGAAAAAAGGTTGTACAGCAGGTGCTCCGGCGACAGTCCCTCCGGGGTCAATTTCCTAAATTAACCGAGTTTTTTTAACTTAAAAAATGATATAGCTAACCCTAATCCTAAACCTAACCTGGAATCCATCTGCAACCCTAACACTAACCCTACATCTCTGACGAAATAAAGCCGGAAGCAATTGTCGCCGGAGCAAATGACGGTTTTAGTCTGGTTCACTATGTAAGAAAATGGGCTTTCGTTCAAAATTTTTGGAGATTAGCAAAACTATACATTTTTATAATCGTTAGAACATGGGAAATTCAAAAAATGATGTTGGCATTTGCACAAATCACCGGCATAGCGGCCATTTTTGATTTTCAAAATGGCCGCTATGTGTAACTCGTACTGGACAAATTAGAAGATATTTTTTTAACAGAGCCTCATCTTACCATGTATTTATCATCATATTAAAGGGCATTAAATTTTCTACAACATGGTACCACATTTAATGGGTTTGGTGATGATTTGCGATACGATTCTTGGCCAAGAATGTGATTGTTTACATAATATTTTGCAAATATGAATTTCTTCAAAATACGTATTTCTCATTATTTCGAAGGTTTTTTTTCACTAGTTAGTTCAAACTTTTCAGAAAACTGCCCATATGTACGGTTAATATCATATAAAAATTACAAGTCCATTGCTTATAAAACAAAACAGTTATAGCGCTCTAAAGTTGACACTTTGATATTAGCTAAAGTAGAGCATCGATAACAAAAGTGGTTACTAAGTCCTGCCTTCTCCCTGACAATGGTAACATTGGGAGACGTGAAATGGATTATTTCGGTAGTACATGCTATTGTCATGCAGATGAATATTTTAATAGGAAGTGTGATGTCAGATGATTCAGTACGATCATATATTAGTGATATACAATTATTTATTAGTTCCCGTTGCTATGATACAAATGTGCCTAATAACCGATGATATGTGTTGAGAAATAAAAAGGCTAACTGTCCAATAATATATATGAGGAAACTTGGTTTTAAGTGATAATCACGATTCACACTCAAACACACGTAAATACTAGATTATAGGGTACAGAACTTGCACCCCTACATGTCCATGCCTTCCCCTCCCCCTTTCTGTTTTTAAAACGAGACAAATTGGTACAAAGTAATATTCATAAAGTACTTTGGATAAAGGTAAAAAAATCAATGAGCCTTGACAAATCATTAAAATCTCATGGTTACTGGAAAAATATCTGCCAATACCTTACCCTTCTCCCCCTCCCCCCACCCCCATCCCTCTAAAATTTAACTTAAAACAATACCTACAAGTATTTTTGGTACAAGGAAGCAATTTAGGCCATCAGTGAAGTAACATGGGACCTGTATTCACGTGATAGACAAGATTTACACTCTAAAACATGTAGATACTTAATTGATGTTGGGGTTCAAAACCTGCGCCCACACCCCCCCCCTCCCCCCCCCCCCCCTCAGTTGTACAGGGAGGACATATTGATACCAAACAGTTTTTACCATCAATCCAAGTCTGGTTGACCCCCCAAATTGGGTCCCCTGTAACATTTCCAAGCACTTTCAATATTAAAAAGAGCATAGTCTTACGAGGTGGGGAGGGGTGGGGGCTAGGGGCTGAAAGTAAAGTTTATATTCGGGCAAGAGGCGTCAGCCCCCCCCCCCCCCCCCCCATGGCTCAGTTGTAGATAAAGTTCATCGGCTGGTCTCAATCAGCGCATTTCACGCCTTTCTAAATTTTGACTTTCTTCATTTCAGCATTGTAAAAATCTTTTGCCGCGAAGGATCCTTCTAAACTTAGGTGACGTTTTGAGTAAAAAATGATTTAACACAATATTTCTTGCTACCACTGTTTATCTTATATTTTTTTAAATTGTCTTACTTAAGCTTTACTATTTACCTTAAATAGAAGAACTGAAAGCAAAAAAAAAAAAAAAATGTGACCTTTCGAGATTTTTTCTCTGTTTTTGTACAAAGTGGTTAATACGCAATATTTCATATTCTATTTGAATATCTTTATTTCTCCTTATTTATGTTATTAAGCTTTTACTATTTACCTTAAAAAGTAGAACTGAAAGTAAATAAAGTTTAAAAAGAAACACAATATGTCATGTAGGAAATGAGCATTTTAAAGGTTGTGAGCTGTCTGTGCTGTAATGGCGTGATCCTACATGTATACAATTGTAATAGATTAGCCTATCTGGAGTGCCCTAAAACGTCTTTGGGCCAAGTAAAGTATGTAATAAATATTTGTTGTACTGTAAAATACAATTATTTTGTTTGCACATGCTGGTCGACATATTAGAACAGGAAGTCTGTCTCTAGTTTGATACAGTATAATTGAGTATATAGTAGGTTACAATAATACAGCTAAAGAACTGCACTTGGTATTTAATTCAAGGGGTAGTTATCCGGGGGAGGGGGGGGGGGGGGCTGACCAGTGATGATAGTCGATTGGAAAGTTCGTAGACTGAAAAACAAAAGTCGTAAAAGTGACTTTATTCATTTGCATTCAATTGTTTTTCAACCATATATCTTGCTTTATAGGTCTGTTATTAGAGGGTCTTTTTTCTGAATCAATATTCAGATAGAAAAGGGATAATAAAAGAAGAAGAAATTACAAATGATCTACAAAGAAATAAAATCAAATTGCTGTTTTTCATTCAAATTGTACAAAAATATAAATTCTTGCCTGAACAGAAGAAAATTAGAAACCAAAATATAGCATGACTGTATAATTTTTCTAAACTTGGTGTCAAAATATGTGCAAGACTTCAAGGACAAAAGCCAGAACGTGGCACAGTTTCAGTTTAGAGACGAAATGAAATTTGTCTGAGGGCTCCTGTGCAAGACTTCAAGGACAAAAGCCAGAACGTGGCATAGTTTCAGTTTAGAGACGCAATGAAATTTGTCTGAGGGCTCCTAGCGCCCCAAATGCTTAAAGTGAAGGAAGAATCAAGATTATAAGTTTGTGATAGCACCAAATATTTCCCTTATCAAGGAAACATAAGCATCATATTTCATGTAGTTTTTATGTTGACCATAGAGAAAGGGCAAAATATGCATTTTATGTCGGTCATTTTGAAAATCCAAGATGGAAGCCACATGAAGCATTGAGATGGGAACTCTAATGACGTCACCAATGTTTTTCCTGACCCTGGAAACATAGTATTAGAATATTCCAATATGTTTCTAGGCTGCCTTGAAGCAGAGATAGGGCAATATAATATTTCATGGCGGCCAATTTGAAAATCCAAAATGGCCGCCATATGCGATGAAGCGTTGGGAGTAGAAGTCTAGTAATGTCACAGATTCTTTTCGCAACCCAAGAAACGTAGGATTAGCTTATTTCATTCAGTTTCTACGTTGAAAAGAAGCCGACGTAGGGGGAAAAAATGTATTTGTGGCGGCCACTTTGAAAATTCAAAATGGCCACCATGTCCAATGAAGCGTTGAGATTGGAAGTTTAATTATGTCACTAATCGTTTTCCTGACCCAGGAAACAAAGTACTAGCATATTCTGCTAAGTTGCTATTGGTTGACTTGAATATATATATATATATATATATATATATATAATTGTGAGCAATGAAAATGAGAGAATAATGGTTGCGTAGCTTAAATCAAAGTTCCCCAGAGCTGTCCTCCCTTTTTGAATTTTTGCAAAGGTTGAAAAAATGTCTCCGCCGGGAATCGAACCCGGGTCGTTGGCTCTGAACGCCAATGCCTTGACCACTAGACCACGGAGACGGGCCAGTGATTTCGGCGACACCAGATTCAATTGACCGACAGATTGACAAATCTTCAACCTTATTAATTAATTCCTTTGTCGGGGGCAGGTGAGTTTTGAACAAAGACAAGCCGCATGCCTCAGCAAACCTTTGCAAAAATTCAAAAAGGGAGGACAGCTCTGGGGAACTTTGATTTAATCTACGCAACCATTATTCTCTCATTTTCATTGCTCACAATTATAATTATTTCCACGAGAGTTGCCAAAGCTGTTGTATATGTTATTTCCTTACAATTGTTTATAATGTATATATATATATATATATATATATATATATATACAAATATATATATGTGTTCCATTTTTAAAATACAAAATGGCCGACGTGTGCGATGACGCATTAAGATTAGAAGTCGAAATATGTCACCCATTGTTTTTTATAGACCAAGAAAAGAATTAGAATATTTTTGCTAAGTTCCTAGGTTGACCAGAAGCAGAGAGGAGGCAACTTATATACTAATGTATGCCATTTTGAAAATCCAAAATGGCCTCCATATGTGAGGAAGCGGTAGAAGAAGATGTCTAGATGTCACCATTTGTTTTCTGCACCCATAAATAGTAGGACTGGCCCATTTCATTACGTTTATACTTTTAAAAGAAGCTGAGATAAGGCAAATAATGTATTTTATGGCGGCCATTTTGAAAATCCAAAATGGCCACTAAGCCGATGTTTGTGCAAATGCCAACATCATTATTTTGCTTATCCATGCTCTAATGATTCCGAAAATGTATAGTTTTGCTAATCTCCAAAAACTTTGAACAAAAATATATAGTGAACCTGACTAGAAGGCAGCCCTTGGCTTTATTTCTCTGTTTTAGAAAATATCAAAGTGTGAACTTTAGAGTACTATAACTTTTTTGTTAGATAAGCAATGAACTTGTAATTTTTATATGATATTGACCCTATATATGGTTGATTTTCTGTAAAGTTGGAAGTCATTAGTGAAATGGACTTTTGAATTATGGAGAAATATGTATTTTGAAGCAATTCATATTTTTGAAAAAAAATGATAAAAATCACATTTTCTGCCCCAAATTGTTGTACAAATCATCACGAAACCCATCGAATGTGGTGTCATGTTGTAGAGAATTTAATGCCCTTTAATATGCTACCACAAAAATGACAGAATGAGGTTCTGTTACATATGGCGGCCATTTTGAAAATCCAAAATGGCTGCTCGGTCAGGGTTTTGTGCAAATGCCAACATCAATTTTCGGATTCCCCATGTTCTACCGATTCCAAAAATGTATAGTTTTGCTAATCTCCAAAAACTTTGAACAAAAATACATAGTGAACCTGACTATTTCCACTCCTGGCCTACTTTGGAAGCACGCTACAAAAAGGAACATCTGATACCATGGATACTGGTAATATTTTCTTGTGATGTTTACATGATTACAGCAAGATTATATTAGAGTATGGATCAGGTCTAAAAGCATAATTGAAATGTCTTCTGTTTTCCATGCCAGTGAACGCCTCTCAGCATCCTATGAACTTTAATGTAGTCTTTTTGAATAACTATTATTTATCTTTTGAAGAACAGCTTAGATCTACACCAGTTAAATGAATTGAAAACTGAGTCGAATTAGTCAAAAAATAGAATTAATTTTCCGATTTTCGGAAACACCAAAGGGTATACAACACAACCCCTTAATTTTTGTTCTATTAATTAAACGACTGCATTTTATAAGAATTACACGTTAAGGATTGATGTGTAGGATTTACCCATCACAGATAAATTTCTTGCGTTACTACGGTTTCACTCAATTGTGAATATCTTACAGATGAAATTTTATCTTAACGTAGAATTTATATCGAATGTTCTATTCTTGGTCATAAATCTCAGCAAACAGTAATCGGATTTCGCGTAATAATTGTCCTCCTCAACACACTACCCCGACTTCTATTGTCCTCTTGTAACTCTCAAACTACATTAAAGAAGTGGATTATATCTTTTTATGATTGATTTGTCTTATTAAACACAGACGTTTCGCAAGAAGGGATTTGTGAATAGGAGAACGAATACTGGAGACTTCAAAGTGACTTTCAATGACAGCCGAGAAACATTCACCATGAATTCTGCAGCTCTAAGGAAGGTAACAAGGAGAACAAAATCACAAGATCATGTGGGAATATATCTAAATTGGTTAATACTTTACCTGAAAAGTGCTATTAAATGTATTTTTTAGCTCCTCAAATTATTGGGACACATCTTACTCCATTGTTATTTCTTTATTACTTTTCTATTTCCAATAGTCGAATATTTACCAGAATGATTTTTATTAAGAGAATTGTGCCCTTGGATGTCTGTAGAATGTGTGTAGGGGAAGTACAAATAGGGATGGATTCTAGCAGACATAAATCGTGTAGTTTAGTTGTGTAGTTAATTGTCATTATAGCAATTGTTCAGTGTACATTCACAGTAAGGAAGCATGCGTAGATTTTGTAATTTCTGCAATAAATCTGCAATATTGTACAAAGTAAATTTCAAATATAAATCTTTGGAAGTTATATATACCAGCCATTACTGCACATAACTGAAATGGATAAAGAGTAGGGCAGAACGGACTGAAGTGGGACAAGAATCATGATTTGGAACTTTTTGCTTTGTAACTTTAACATTATTCGTTGTAGCCTCTCTATTTAAATATGGTAAACAATACTAATACTAGGCTACAAAACAAGGAACTTGACACCATCCCTATATTTTTAGTTTTTGTTCAAGTGCCTGCAAAAATATTAGTGTTGGTATTTATCGCAGAAAATATTGCAAAGTATCGGGTCATATAAGATCTATATGCTGAATGCGGGATGTTTACTATAGCTAAGTGGTATACAATGTACAACATTTGACACTGAATGCTGAAAAATAGAAAAAAAGAGGTAAAAAAAGAGTGAAAATTAAACCTATAAGCAAAATCACAGTATAGCTGTGAATATATTTGTGAATTTGTGCACATTGATCTTTAAGATCATATGTAGGATTCAAACTAATTCACAAAACATTAAATAATTTTTTTAGTTGTAGCAGAAGTGGTATCCCAGTTCTCCCGCGTCCTAGTTCACCCCGTTCACCCCTATTTCCATTTCGTTTCCTTTGCTTTGATTTCAGATTCACGGTTTGTGTCTTGGGCAGCTAGTTCACATTAGTGATGACATCGAGATGGTCAAAAGATTACAGTTTGGACATGGTGGATGGACGGCAGCTATGAAGCAGGTGACTTGTATCTTATAAATAAAGCTAGGATGGCAAATTTTATTTTTAAACACGGATATGTTTGTCTTTGGTTTGTCTAAAGAGTTTTAAATAACAATGTGAAAGTAAATGTAGTTTATTTGCTAATGACGTGTATTCTTGCGCTAGTGTTTTGAATTTTGATGGCAGATTTAGAAAGTCCTTTAATGTTTAGATGTCTGCTACCTTTCTCAGAATGATATGAAAAGCAAATATTGAGATCTCACCTCATTATATATTTTAATAAGTGTAATTGTTTTGATTTTCATTTTTTTATTCGCCTACTTCCAAATTACAAGCATGTTGATTATGCATTATCATCTGTATGATTCAGGCCATCGGGAAAGTCGGGAAGGTTGTAGAGATTGACGGATCGGACATTCGCGTCAGAATCAAGGGCAATCATTCATTCATTTTCAATTCAGCAAACCTGAATCCAGACAAAACACTTGTTTCTAAGCATGAAGAGGAGAACATGGCAGATTCATTTCGCGGTAAGATTTCTAATGAAAATTGATATTTCATGCTCTCCAACGTACAGGTTTTTATTGAATTCATATCTTGTTAAAAAGTTAATATATTTGCCACACTGAGATATCACAACAGTGTATTGGCCACACGCTAAAGAGGACATGTCCTAACTCGTTTTATATAAGTCATTTCAATTCATTTTGATCGAAACCTTGCTAAATTATATTTTAGGAAAGGAGCACTCTTAGAAGTAATCAAGTTTTCTGCATACTGTGGAATATAATCTATTAACCCTTTCATGACAGGAATTATTTAAGGGGTAAATTGATCACATTTTGTTCTTCAAATTGGCAACAATAATATTTTTCTATTAGTGCTACACGGTTCTAACAAAATGTAATGTCTTTGCAAACAATATGCATCATTAGAAACTTAGTCGAAAGTTGAAAAAAATTGCCAATTTTGATAAAAACAGTGATTTTGAACCTCTCAATGTGTTGCCAATTTAAGGATTTTCAAGCTTATTCTCCTTTTGAAAATTCCTGGCATCTAACGCAATGTGGTCATGCAACAAAAATGCACACAGTGTGTGCAGAAATTTTTGCTCTTTCTACTCATGTATCTGGTATATTTTTTAGAACTCTGAATCAAAAGTTATTAAGCCAAACCACAAAATGTGGTCAATTGTCTTGAAAGGGTCAAGTCATAGATGTATTGATGAACGATAGATGAGGAAATTGCAGGAATCATATTGATAACTGCGTGTATTCATATTACTTCGTATGACTAGAACATTGTTCGAGTACTTGTTTTAACCTCGTTTTGGGCGCTTGGTAATGTTAACCTCACAACCGATCGTGCGTGTTTTTGCACGTGCGTGTCCTCTGATGCGATCGGCTGTGGGCCAACTCCTGCGATTCGTACGTCCTTCGTTTGTCATGGTCACAACCGGTCGTGTACGTATTTGTATCTCCACTCGGGCGTCTTGCACCCTCCTCATTAACATACCCCCGCTTACCAGCAAGAACTCTTTAGGAAGACGTACAGTCTCGTATAGGTACCGCGCAACCGATGTGCAACGGAGCCATGAGCTTCGTGAGACCTCCGCAAGGAGCCCGTGCGATGATCGCAAGAAGTACGTGCAGGAAGTACGATGGATGAGCGTGTCACCTCCGTTCATCGGAACACGTAGCCACACGCAGAGATTGTCGGACATGTCCAACAGCCTCCTTACGTGTCCTGCGTGCTCCTACGAGCTTGAAAATAAAACATCCTGACCCGTGCGTGCGACGCAAGGATTTCCTGCGAAATCCGTCGCAGACCACACGCAAGGAGGTGCACGACCGGCTGTGTGAAGCTGATATTATTTAGTTTTCATTATCTTCATTTTTAACTAAGAAGGGAGTTGTGAAATTGTGTGCTGCCCTCATGAGGGAAAACTTTGTCTCAGAATAATACCCGTATCTCTCAATTTGACATCAATTTTCACAGATTAATTTATTATTTATCAGATGAGTTAGAACGTGTATAGCATTTGATAATTTTTCGGCTTTAGACTTCACTCACCTCATGCGGGAACCTGATATGGACTTCACAATTGCTGCAGCTGCGGGTGACATCAGGGCAGTGGAACGCATCTTGGCTATACATCCTGAGTGGGTGAGTATATCGTATGCATGGAGGTGTAAGAGATGAGTCCACTTCAAGGCAATTCTTGAATTGCACTCATCTGCCTCACTGCTAGAGGAACATGTTTGAAATGTTTCTTACCAGTTGCGTAGCTACGGGGGAACATGTGCCCTCCAATCGAATGATGACAACAACAAAAAAAAAAAAAAGAGAGAAAGAAAGAGAGAGGGGTAAGGCAACACCACACCCTCGCATTAGATGGCCTTATTTTTCGCATTTCATTCACCTGTTAAAATAAAGTTGAGTTCTAGTCATCCGATTACATTATGAAAGAAACTTTCTTGAAGTTATTAGGTTCATTATGTAGGACTACGAATTAGTTTATGGTGATGATTTGCCATGAGATGTTCAGATTTTTACTCCATCGTGCGGAATTTGACACAATCGTCTTTAGAGATATGTTACTATATGTTGTTGCTCATATACCACGAATATGTAGGATGTTGCTTAGACCAAAGCTAATCATGCTAATTGTTCAAGCAAAAAAGCTTTAGTTCTTCTTTACCCTTTGCTACAGAAAACGATATCATTTAAGAATCGATGTCTAAAGTGCAATAGCCTTGCGTAGATGGGAATTACGTAAAAGCCGTCTATGCAAAGTTTTTCTCTATCTATTTTAAATCCAGATACATTGTGAGCCCAAACCTGGAAAGACACTCTTGGGGTATATTGCAGCCAATGGCGACACTCACATGGTGAAGTTCCTTGTTGAGAAAGGTGCCTTTATTGAGAGCACTGACGACAGTGGCTGCACACCACTTTACCATGCGGCAATTGCGTAAGATATTCTTAAGTTTTACATAACAATCATGGTCACTGTGATAGTTTGTTTGGCATATAGGCAATTGTAATCACCAAACTCTTTCCATCCCTAATTGAAATTCAAAAAACAACAATCAATTTTGACCTTTCCGCACTGGTTTAACATAATAACATCTGCCCCAAAAAGTTCATGTAAATAAAATCAGTTAAATTACGTATTTGTAGAGCCTTTTCTTGCTGAGAGTCTATAAACTCATTTACATACATCTGTCTGAAGAAGCCTGGAGGTTTACAACAAGTAAATGCTAAAATAGCATGTAACATCACTTATTGAGTATAAAGTGCCCTTTCTTCAATATCTTAAATAGCAGCATACCCGTAGGAATGATCATGCAAACTTCACAAACAAAAAAGACACATGATTGTGCATTGTTAACAATTTATTAACAATTTGTTACATCAAGTTCTCACATGTACCTCCTTTATTATATCGCTGTACCTTCCTGTTTATTTAAAGGGCAATCCAACCTTGGTAATAAGATGATTTGTGTGAAAGCAGAAAAATAAGAAAAACAGGATGGTGAAAGTTTGAAAGAAATCGGACAAGGACTAAGAAAGTTATGGAAATTTGAAAAATGAGATCACTACATCTATGCGAATCTCAAATTGGCAATTTGGTGAGTCAATTGTGACATTTTTGAGGACAACTCTCCCATTTGTCGTACACAAAAATATCATTAATTTGCGGTTTTCTTCGAGGCGCTTTTACCCTTGGGGCTGTACTCAAAATATATTGGAGATAGCATATTGTTATGGGTCTTCATGAACAAAAAGATCCTACTGTGTAATGCATTTTGAAAAAAAGTGACATTTTAGTCATTTTGTGTGTTAGAGCGAATAGGGGAGTTGTCCACAGCTACATTACAGTAACATTACCTATTCGGCCAATTTGAAATTCCCATAAGCATAGTGATTACAACTTTCAAAAATTCATAACTTTCTTATTGCTTGTCCGATTTCGTTCAAACTTTCACCAATCTGCTTCTCTGATTTTTCCTCTTTCAAAGCAACTTGCTATTAAGGTCGGATTTCCCTCTAATGATGATTTGTCATTCTGTTTTCATTGTTCATTAGTACCAGTTTTTCTCCTTTTGTACGTTCTTGTTTATTTGATGACCATTGATATGGAGTTGATTTCAATATTGATTTAATTTTATTCTGACAAATGTACTGCAATAACAACGTCGGAAGGCGGTAGCCCTCTGCTCTGTCCACTCTAGTAACTCTACATGTATTGCTGGTCAGTCTATCTTTTTTACGCTGCCAATGAAACGTATTTGATGTCTAATCTGGGCCCTCTTGCTTAAAAGTTACGATAAATCGTAACTAAAAAAATTGAAATAGTAATCTCTAGTTCCAATCACGCGATCGAGTTGTGTTAATTTAATTTTAGTTGCATTTAAACGCAACTTTTGTGCAAGACGACCCTTGTCCACTCAATCATTTGTTATTCATTGTTTTCCTGAATTTTGTAATTTGTCATTTTATGTATCCTTTCATCTTTAAAAAATGCCACTCCTATGCTTTCTTCACAAACCTATTTCAAATTGAAGCAACAAATATGAAGCTGTGAAATACCTCCTAGAGCAAGGAGCTGATGTAAATACCACCAATCACCAAGGCTTTACAAGTCTTTCCTTGGCATGCACCAAGGGGTTCTTTGAATGTGCACATTATCTACTTATGCACGGTGCAGACATGAACCAAAAGGTAACTGGTAACAGAAACTTTAAAATGGTGAGATGTATCATAGTACATAGTATCATGTATATATGTTTATGTATGAAAGAACACAATGGACTTCTTACTTGTTACTTTGATATTTTGGGAGTTATATTAAAACTGGTGACAGCAATTTGATATTAATCCATATTATCTGGCATCGGGGGAGGGCGGCACTCAATTTTTTTTTTTTCAGACGGGGGTGTGCCGCAGCCGCCCTCGAAATGGGGGTCTAAGGAACTGACTAAAATAAAAACAGGGTCTTTGGAACCTTGGATCTATACCCAGCTGAGCGAAAAACATGGTCTAAAGAACTACGGAACGTAGTGTGGGGATTCTATATAGCACATGCACATATGCTATTGCGCACGCAAATGAATGGACGTACGTACGCGAGAGCTAGGGAATGGGGCGCGCCGGGGGAAACGGAGAGAATGGTGAGAACGGCAGTTTATGGAAATTCGGGTATCTTGAGAACGGCGATCGGCCGTTGAAAAGGGGTCGTCAAAGCGGCACATACCCGTCTGTCCAATATATTGAGTGCCCCCCCCCCCCCCGGGGGGGGGGGGGCACTGCTCTTACTCGGTGGATGAAATGTGAATTAACAAGACCATCGGTTAGTTGGAGAACGTGAAAAGGGACGTATCATCTTCTTTTCACGTTCCTCTCAACCCTCTTCCTCCCCCTTTTTCGCCAATCGATGGGGTGGGCGCCTGCATGCCTTCATGCCCTCTGTAGTTACACTTACTGATCATGAAATATATAATGTACATGTATACAATGGAACTGAATACCATGGCGGTTTACATAATGGTAAGAGTGACATCAAAATGGAGCATTATATGCAACTCAGATAAGACCAGACAAATGATAATTTACGTTATGTATCATTTGTTAAGAGGCACCGTAAGATCCCTTTTTTCTTATCATGCAAGGTTTGGAATGTTTTTTGTAATAGGGTGTGGAGGGTGTTACACCTGTACTTATGTCAGTAGACAGCGGACATAGGAAAATAGTGGACCTCATCATGGACCGAAAGGAATCAGATCTGAAAACGGTTTCAAAGACTCTTGTATCAGCCATGCACGGTGCTGCTGATATAAATAATACATAGTGAGTGGAGCCCATTCATCAATTTTCCAAGTATAAAACCTATAATGAACTTCTCAAGAGTAATTTTGTCATTCTGTTAGGAAGCAAACTAATTATATTTGCCGCACTTGTATGGAAGAAAATTTTCAGTTAGCCCTGATTTTATGAAATATATTCTCCAGAAAATATGTAATAATCTCTAACATATCATGTAGGGGAAGAAAGGTATCTTTTAGATAGTGATACAACATTTATTTGGGGGATCTAGGGTCACTCCTTGAGAAGAGCCAGCACCAATTCTGTTTCAAAAGAAAAATATTATGCTTTTCAAAGTAAATGGGAAACAAAGTGAAGGTGAAAATAGGTTGCTATGGAAATATGTATTTGGAAAAATAGGGTCAGGGAATTTGCTGCAGGCTCCATCATCGTCCGTATTGAGTTCCTCAGGTCGGTCTAATCCGTATTGCATTAGGTAGACAAACGCCCCCTGTCCCCATACAGTTCCTTCTCTCAGGATTGACGTATCTTTCCATTGTCACATTCTCGATTATTGTGGTTGCCTTGGTTACAGTGCCATGACTAAACTCATGGACAAGGTACCGAGACTGGTGGAAGCAATGGACGGCGGTGGCCGAACTCCTCTTTTCTCAGCTGCTTTAAAAGGTTCCCTTGATGCTGCAGAACTATTGATCAAAAAGGTATGTCGTCACATCAGAATCAGACTTTATCAAAACCAGACTTTATCAAAACATATACAACTATAGATTTGCAAAATTACTGCATATATTATCAGTACCGGTATGAATTTCATTTTTTGTTCGATTGTGCCGACAGGGAGACTGTGATGTGAATGTAATAGAAAACGAGTACGGGCAGTGTCCGCTTGGTCTAGCCATCGCCCGAGAGCATTTCAACGTAGTGGGTGTCTTGGTCAGGAATGGTGCGGATCCGAACATTCCAGACCATTCTGGAAACGCGTCTTTACATTTTGCCATCACCATCAACTTCATCGTTGCTACTCGAGGAAAATACATTAAAGAGGAGCCGTATATGGCCGAGGTATGAAACTTACTGAGAGAATAATTATTACTTCTACAAACCCACATCCGTAACTAAATAAAGTATCAAAAGTATTGGCAACTGGCAAGAGATTTCATATACAGACCACAGATAGATTTTAAAGGCCAAGTCCACACTAATACCAAGTTGATTATAATAAATAGAGTAAAATTAAACAAGCATAACAGTGACAATTTTATTGAAATCGGATGTAAAATAAGAAAGTTACGGCATTTTGAAATTTTGCATTATTTCTTGAAACAGTGATATGCATAACATGGGCGGTATGCAAATGAGTGAACCGATGATGTCACACACTCACCTTTCCTTGTGTATTTTATTATATGAAATATCATATATTTCAATTTTTTGCTTCAATAATGTAAAACATGGTTTGACTCCTCATGGAACATGTAAAATCATCATTATTGTAACTTATTTTGATACAAGGAAGAGATTCTTTATTATCACATCCAAAAAAAAATTGAAATATTTGAAATTTCATATAATAAAATACATAAGGAAAAGTGAGTGTGTGACATCATCGGTACACTCATTTGCACACTGCCCATGTTATGCATATAACTGTTTCATGAAATAATGCAAAACTTCAAAATGCCGTAACTTTCTTATTTTACATCCGATTTCACTGTTATGCTTGTTTAATTTCACTATATTTAATATCATTCAAATCAACTTGATATTAATGTGGACTTGGCCTTTAAGGTAGTTCCTCTTTGAGTCTTTGGAGGACAATGAAATTTAGCATTCGTGCTAAATTTCTGGAATATGCATGTTTATGAAAACAGAATGTTTATTTTGCAATTTAAATCCTATTGAATAACGAATGTTTTATCTAGAAATCCACATTTTGAGCATGATGGATGATTTTTTTTTGTGAAGCCTGTTCTGCACGTATGATACATTATCCGTTTTTCTTTGCTTTTACCTTTGTAGCTGTGATGTGTATAAATTCCTGTTCTATCTTCTAAATTGATAATAACAGTTGTGATAACTTCTTTTCGTGTGTAATTATGCTGTTGATGTTTTTTTTAAAACTTATTTTGTGTCTATATTTCCATTTTATCTATCAAGTTGAGAAAAAGCAGTGATAAATAATTCCTCTCTATACATTCGCTTCTTCCCCCATGTATAGATGAAGAAAAAATGGGGACATGTTGGCATTAAGACGAACACAGATGCTCTCCTTGCCTTCTTGGTCTCTAATGGTGCTGACCTGAACGCGAAGAACTGCAGAGTTAAAACTGTACGGGAAATGCTTCTAGAGACCAATGACCCCATCTTGCACCATCTCTTGCACCCTCTAGCTGAAATTCAAACACAGAGAGAGTACGATGATAATAAGAATAATAATGAAGTCTTCTACAGCTCCGGTATCCGCCAACTCAGGCGCTCATGGCGCTTGCTCCAAAATATAAATACATAATTCAGTTGAATTCCATGGGTGCACAGCTCGTGGTATTTACAATTAAAACAAAATGAAATGTTTCCAATATGTATGATAATAACAGAAATAAAAATCTTGCTGTGTAACCTCTACTCAATTGATTATATTTCGAAATATTAGAGCATTTCAAAGGGTTAGAAATAATGCTAGACTATTCAGTCAGCCAAAAGTACTCATTTATTTGTCATACATTACGATTGATTAAGAATGATTTTAAAGTTTAAATTCACATGGAGAATGTATAGTCTGCCGTTAAACTTCAGCTCAAAGAATTCAGCTCAAAAGAACATTCATTCGCCATGATTAAAAGAGCATCTATAAAAATCTACCTGATAATCATGTTTCACTAAAAGTTACAGTAATTTTTAAAATCACTACGTAAAAACATCGGCTTTCTTTCAGCATTAGATGTGAATATATTGCCCTAAATTCGTATAAATCTAAAACATGTTTTCAGGAAAGGCATCGCCAGACAGCAGACCACAGCCAATCGTCCCCTGCGTAACCTCATCAAGAAATCCAATGACACTGAGACTCGGCTCAACTCTGTATCTTCTCTCCTGAAGAAGAACACTACTATACCAGATTCAAAGAAACTGAGCACTGGAAACCCCTCAGAATTGGTGTCAACGAGTTCTGGAAGCCAGCGGAAAGGTGAATCTACAAATGTTAACCAGAATAGAGCAGCAGGATCGAAAGAGAAGGATTCAGACACTTGCTTGGCTTTATGTTTATACTTTCTTTTCATTACAAGTAAGGCAGCTGTAAAATGCCAGTCCCTTTTGTCCGATAACGATGACGATAACTATAATGAATCGTTCCGAATTGGGTCTCTTAACGTTTATTTTGTATACTAAGGGATTTGATTCCACCAATCTGAGAAATTCAGTGTTTACTACTCATTAGCAAGTAGGTTTGTGTTATATTAATTCTATTGATTTGTCAGACTTTTTGAAAATATTTTCACATGTGTATTTGATTGAAGTATAATTACTTCTAAACCTGCTCTCCCAATTATATATTTCATGCTGATTCGTGAATCATTAAAAATCCCTGAGGATGGAAAATATCAGAGCGCGTTGATAGAGAGAGTTGTGACACGCGCATAATAAGCATGCGCGTACGCGGTCTTTGTTTAAAACATGGCGGATCATGGAGCTCCCAATAGTTCCCTTTCACGTACATTCTCTATGAGAGGGAACTTTTTGAAGCTCCATGAAATGACTGACCAATCAGAAGCGACCTCCAGTGTCAGGACTCTCTGTATGGATAGCTCTGGAAAATATAACGTATCTTTTTATTTTGTGCATTCTTCATCCTCTATATCTTACACCTTTAGGCGATTTGCAACAAATACAAGCTCAGCTCCAGCGGAAAGATGAAGAACTTGAAATCCTCCGGTCAAGGGTTAAGACACTAGAACATCTGGTCAAGAAGAAAATCTCCTTCTCTTGTGGTCATGATGTTATTCGAAGCATTGCTGAGCTGATCCCTGAATGTCCAAATTGTAGTGAACCCATTACTTCAGTCGTTGATCTATAGTAGGGACTCACTGCTCAAATGTAACTGAGTTATAACTTTTTTTGCTCTCAGCTGGCGTATAGAGATGTATTGCCACTGAATACTTTGATTGCTTGAATTTCAGTACCATATTTGTTTGGTTCTGACGATGTAATTAATGATTAAATTTCATCCTCCAATTCATGGCTGAGAAATGATTATAGAGTGCCCGTTCAACAATGATCAGCTTCCCCGGAACAAGTCGATAATTTGGTATGTGCGAGTTAACTCTTGGCGATGTTCTCAACCGGGAATAGTGTGATATTTCAACAATGATGATAACAGTAATAGTATATATATTGAGAGTAAGATTTTTTTCCCCTCCCAATCGAGGATTTTATTTACAAAAATCAAAATATAAACAAACAATTACTGCATAATTACAAGAATAATCTTCAACAATGTTGTTCAAAATCCACTAAAATATTCATCTCACAGTTGAGTTAAACATTCAGAATTTAAGTCTGTACAACATAATAGGTTTCCAATGATAGCATTTCAATGAATGTAAATAGGCCACCTCCGTAATGCTTTCATCCCAAAATGCAATAACAACGAACAAACACTCACCTGTTATGCATAAGAAGGATCGCGAACCGCACATCGGTCGCTGCTAACCCAACAACATTTAACGCTGCAGTCCGCGATCCCACTGTTTGATTACATCACGTAAATGGTCTATTCAAGTGTAATACAATAATTTATTAGGTAACTTACAGTCTTCTTTTCGTCTCGTTTCATTCAAGAGTACCCTTTTTTCTACTTCTCTTTTAAATAAAAAAATATTCTTTCTTCTATCGGGGCCAGATGCATTTCTTTCCAAAATCAATTTGTAAATGCACCAAAAAGCAAGGAAGAGCACGACATCTAAATCGTCATTCTCTAGTGTTAATATGTAAGAGATATCAAAATGTATCTCTACATGGAAACCCTCTCTTTGACATTTCTTACAAAAGCAAAAAGTGGTTCATTTAACTTGCAGGCTAAAAAAGCATGGACTACGTCTTCTTCAACGTTGCAATGAAAACAATTGCTATCACTTGCTAAACCCCATTTATGGAGGTTTCTCCGAGTCGGTATACAAAGAAATTTAAAACTAAACTCACGTAATTTGTTTTCTTGAAGATTAATGAAAAATCGTCTAAAAGCATTTGACCAGACGATATCAACGCTTAACGTTGTTTCAAAAAAAAGACAATGTGAATTCAAATATGGTAACCTATTACATGACATGATCATGCTTTAGTACAATTTACTGCTTATTTCATGTATACATTTTTCTTTTTTGTTTATATACAATAACATTTGGTAGAATTAATCTTCGATTTAGGAAGGAAGGTTCCTCATTTCTATTTCTAACATACCGTAACCATATTTTTGGTATTGCTTTCTGCTTTCTGTAATTTCATATAATCAAATATCAAATTTGCTTTGCTTCTTCTCGTACTCAAAATAAACAAAATATCTTCAATTCTCTTGAAGGAGCCGTTTTCGAAAATATCGCTCAAGAATAGAATACCGGCCTTATACCAATCATCATAAAAAAGCATATTCCTGTTGAAAGTAATATTTTGATTAAACCATAAAATCTTGCCAGCTTTATCATTTTGTCGACTGGCATGTGATCTTATTACCATCCATGCATGTAAAACTTCTCCATAAAATTTTGGTATATTTTTTTCCTTAACAATCTTTAACATATCTTTATCATAGTTACAATATAATAATAACTTCAAACCACCCAATTGGTCAAACCAAAAATTACTCTTTTCTTTCCATATGCCGTTACTTTCGTTCGAAATTTGGCCAAGCCACTTCAGTCTAAAACTTCTAGTAAAATTACGCAATATCGGTATCTCTGAAGAATGTTTACAATGGTTCCATAATTATTTGCATGACAGGTTTATTTCAACTTCTATTGACTCAACTCTCTCAGCTCCATTGCCCATCTCTGTTGGTGTACCACAGGGTTCCATTTTGGGGCCTTTGCTATTTATTATTTTCATCAATGATTTGCCTCAATATACGAATTTTTGTTCAATTCAGCTTTACGCTGACGACACTGTTATTTATTTTTCTGATTTTGATGTTGATAGTATTCAATATAAAGTAAATTATGATTTATCATTTATTTATAAATGGATGTGCAATAACAAGTTGACACTGAATTTTGATAAAACTATATCTTTACTCATAGGCTCAAGACATATGTTAAGTAAATGTAATAAATTTAATGTAAATATTAATGATATTGCAATACAACAGTCTGCTAGTGTTAAATATCTCGGATTTATTATCGACAATAAACTAAAGTGGGATGTCCATGTTGATAACTTGTGTAAGAGGGTAGGGAACTTAGTGAAATATTTAGCTAGACTTCGCTATTCTGTTAATGAGTCGAATTTGAAGCTGATTTATAATGCAATTATATTGCCCCTTTTTGACTATGCCGATATTTTAATTGATTCGTGTGATCGAAAACTTATCAAACAATTGCAAACTCTCCAGAATCGTGCGGGCAGAGTAATAATGAAAGTTAATCTATATGAACATATCTCTAATGAACAAATTCATTCAGTTTTAAAATGGTCATCTCTCGAATCCAGGCGTAAGAAAAATTTAAATGTATTTGTCTTTAAATCAGTCCATGATATGTTATCCTCTAGTATGAATGATATGTTTCAACCCCCTTCTCATATTTACTCTCTCCGCAGTTCTGGTAACTTTGCTCTCCCAAAGCCTAGAACTGAATACTGCCGACGAACTACTCAATATAGAGGCTCAATACAATATAATGCTCTTCCACATACTACAAAATTAATACAAAGTGTTAACACATTCAGAAAGGATTTAAAAAATATTATTCCAGACTTTTTGTAGCTGATCAGGTATCTTTTTAAATGTACGCTATTTTTTAAGCACTCTCTCTTGTATATATTGTAAATATTTTCTCTATTTTTTTCTGTTTTTACTCCAATTCGTTTCTTTAACTATTGTAAGTTGTTAACTTTTTTCTTGTTAATATCTATTTACATGTTTTCTATGTCTGTTGGGACCCCTCTGTAAAACAGCGTTGTTATGGCAACAACGCTGAGCAAGGCCATCCCTCCGTCTTCTTCTTGTAATCAATTTGTTGTTGTTTCTTTTCATAATTATGGATGTATTATCATTTGTTGTTTTTAAATGACGGAAAATAAATACAATACAATACAATACAAATTGATTTTGTATGTCAGTTATATTAATTCCTCCGTATATATAATTGTCTGACAAAACAGCTCTCTTTACTCTTTCTGTCTTGGATCCCCAAATAAATTTAAAAAGGATTCTTTTCAATTTTTTTCAGAAATTCATTTGGCATAGAATCTACAGTAATTAGATGTATAACCTGACTAAGTGCTAATGACTTAAGTACGGTCACTTTTCCAAAAATAGTTAAATTTCTTCTTTGCCAGCTTTGAGAATATTTTCTAATTTTGACAACCTATTCACCCAATCTGTTTTCAAGGCCAATTCATTATCCATACAAATGTGATGACCTAAGTACTGGACAGGTTTATCAGACCATGTCAAATTATTTTTGGATATATTCCACTTCAAAGTTACATCACATATCCATATCATAGTATTCTTATCTTTATTTAACTTTGGGCCGGCTACTTTACCAAAAAGAATCAACTCATCAATAATATTTTGAAGTGAAAGAGGGTCACGAACAAAAAATAAAATGTCATCTGCGTATTGCAGTAATTTCATTTTTATAGTACATTGATCTATTTCGAATGGTTTAATTTCTTTGTTTGTTTCTGATCTTATTTGCCATATTGAGAGTAAGATAGTGATCATTGATAATGGTTACAATGATCTGAATTTGTAATCCTGATGTATAAATGGTTTTGTAAATATTGTTTTATTACCTGGTAAACTGAAACTTCCATCGTGTTCTGGTCGGTCTTTGTATACGGTACCAATAAATAAATAGAATAAAAAATAGGATATCATATGAGTACATACGATGAACCATGAAATTTAATTTAGTCATGTGTAAAAGAACCGGCAAGTCTAACATAGAATTTCTTCTATAAAACCAAGCGTATAAAGCCGGCTTGAAAAGACTGTTTTCTCTAAAAAAATCTTTAAATTTCCTTAACTTCGTTTCCATAAAACACGTTATAGCTTTAATATTATTATCATTCCGAGTACACTAACAACGAGGTTTTCACTAAATTTCGTGTAAAAATATAGACAGTAACTTAGATCCGACAGATTTTAATGATTCATTTTAATCAAATGTTCGAATTTTCTTTTCGTAGGCTTGAATGGAACTAAGTGGAACAGAGGTATAATGTATATAAAGATGTTGAACTATTTTCACACGTACACTCTTATGTGTTCTTAAAACTCTGGAAATATTCATAAAAACGACTGTGCACAGTCCTGGAATGTGGTGTTGTAATTATTTTCCAATACATTTTTTTTGTTGTTATGAGGAAAATCAACATGCACAGTCGTTATATAGTGTTTTATTGTTTCCTTTATATAGAATATTGTACAGGGTTCTTTTTTTTTTATCTCTGATTTCTTTTTCAACAAGAGCTTGGGTAGGTATCTGTTAATTGTTCAGTCATCTGCATTGGACTATTCAACACAAAACTGCATGAAAACGATTTGTGTAATTAATATACAGAGTTGATGAGCCAATTGAATTATGAAGATAAGGTCTGGAGCAATACATAATATTTATGCATCTACATATACTAATTGATTTTGGTCAGTGTTTTTCATATTTATCTTGATGTCCATTGCATTTATATTTTAATTTTTTCCACTCATATGTTTGTCCATTTTAGATAGGTAAAAACAATGCCACATTAATTTTTGAAACATTTAAGCGTTTAAAAAAAAGGTTACCCATTTTTTCAAATTCCTGTAAACAGACTATATGTTCGATACCGGTAATTAAATTCATATCATTGAAAGAATAATTCGTATGTTCTTCAATGACACGTAGATTAGGTTTCTAGGGCCATGCATCACTGAACAACATTGTCTTCAAACTTTTTTGAATAGTTCCAGTTGGTTCACTTTCTTGTAAACCACAATAAGCATGGTGTTTGTGGAATGTCTTTGCCAACTGATTTGGTTGCTCTTCATAGCTATCCGTCAGTGAGTGAATATCATCATGGTTGAGATGATGCCTTAAAAAGAGTCTTATAAACTTCACAAAATATAAAACAAGATGTCACTCATGGTTTTGATCAAGAAGAAGCGAGATCTTTAAAATGCTTATACTGTCCCTAATTGTATTTATTTATCTCGAATGTTGCAAGCACCTTTCGCCGATTTTCAAAATGAGTTCTTAATTTTCCTTCTTTATGCTTTTAACCTTCGATTTCACTTACTTTGAGATCTTGCTCTTTCTTGGTTCGCACTGGTTCTTTGGTATGCAAACTTGATAAAAAAAATTATCCCATACTGATTTCTTTGCAGAACGATTATTACCTGAAAAGAATTTACAAAATAACCACATTAGAGCATGGGTAAGTATCATCTAATCAACACAACTTGGGAAAAAATAACCATAATGAGAACTGGATCACCTAGATGGTTTGACAGATGGGGTCTCCTTAAAACTATACCCATTGTATTTTGCAAGAAAGTGAACCGACTGGAATTCTGCACAAAATTTTGAAGGCAATGATGTTCAGTGATGCATGACCCTGGACACATATAAATCAAGGTATCATTAGGAAGCAAATTGATCATTATTTTAGATGATATGAATCTTATTGCCGATAAAGATAATCATAGTCTTTTTACAGGAATTTTTCAAATTTGGGTTTCCCCTTTTTGTAAACGCCCAATATATCACGACATATTCCGTTATATTCCGAGCCTTCTGAAGAACGAGTTGCAGACCTATCATCGTTTCTTTGTTGGAGATGTAGAGAGCGACTTTCAAATAAACATGCGGGTGTTCCACCGTCGTCCAAATATAGCTTCAGGTTTTAAGTTTTATATATCATTTCATACTTTTAAGAAACTATAATGAATTAATACAACTTTGCAATAAGTATCAGTGGCCAAGTTTTCATGATATAGACCGAGATGAAATAATGATACCAGTTTGCATAAAATGGTGTTGATTTTTAAATCCCCCACTCATTCTATTTACCCTCTCTTTCTCTCGCCTTCTCCCCTTTTCTCTTTGTACCCATTTCCGTCGCTCTTTATATTTCTCTTTCTCACTCTCCCTTAAAACCCTCTCAACCAGTTTAATTTTGTTGTGGTTTTCAAATAGTGGATAGTACGAAGTGAAAAAAAAAAAATCACGGAAAAGTAGAGACATAATTTCCACGTGTTTTCAAACCGTAATTCATGATAAATGAGACGCATATTGTTAGAATTGTTTGTATCAACCTAATGCAGTAATCTAATCAATCTTAAAGGGAAGCTTGAGTTCTGGGAAAGGTAAGAAATAATTTGTGAGCTTTCTCATTTTTTAATGTTAGTTTGCAGGGGCGGATCGGCCGCGGCTCCCCTTTTGAAACCCAACTGGCATACCTTAAGTACACAATAAAATTTTGCCTCCTTGTGTACTTTTCCGGCTCCCCGGTCCCTCTTTTACAAAATCCTGGGTCCGCCCCTGGTTTGGAAGATTTTCATAGTAGATATGTCCCCTGAAAAGGATTGCTCTTCAAATGCTCTCACATTCAAAATATGACAAGAAACAAGACAAGAAATGAAAAAAAAAACCTTTTTGAATAACCTTTTTTTTTTTCTTTTTTTTTTTTTCTTTTCTTTTTTGCTTGTCAGAGAATTTTGGAAGCGAATGTCCTCCCCCCCCCCACCTTTTTGTATAACTTTTTTTGTGTGTGCTTTTCAGAGAATTTTGGAGGCGAATGTCCCCCCCCCCCCCCCCCCAAAAAAAAAAAAAAAAAAAAAAAAAAATCAAAATGGATTTGCGCCACTGGTTCGGGCTGAACATTTGTGTAGAGTCCCATATGCACATTTCTGTGTGCAGTGCATGTGACTCTCAGCAGGACTGAGTCAATTTCTTATCATTTTGGTGATTCCAAAACCTTACAGCATACATCAATTATTATTTGCTGTATAATCAACCTTTCACAACTGCTTTGAGACAGTTTCTTTCAGAAATCAATCTCATGACCAGAACTCAACTTAATCTTTAATTGCGGTTTTATCCATCATCGAGAAGGAGGGAGTCGTGAGAATCGTATCAAACATTATACTGTATGGAATGGTTTCAACGTTAAAAAATATTTCGTAATATGAACCAATATTGTATACAGAATGGATTTTAATGTGAACGAATTGCAACACGTGTATAGATCAGCAGAAAAAAGAGAAAGAAAGAAAGACAGAAAGCTTACAATCTTGCATTTTTAAAGTTTAAGGTGGCGCTAGACTCATTACGAGCACAAACACAGAATGAGCAGAACATGAGCGTATTTGAAAGCAAGAATTTGGTTTATTTCCCGTTCACGCTCATTATAATACTCGATCCTTTTCAAAAAGGATAAAATAAAGGCAGGTTAAGGACATAATCCGTAATAAAGTGCTCTTTAATAGGAAGAGACAGACACGAGAATCGTTATGTTACATCTTTCTTTACCGTTTCATCATAATCATAACTATCAATTTGTATAGCTGAAGTACATGTATAACACAGGGGCGGATCCAGGATTTCTTGAGGGAGGGGGCTCAATCTTTACAAAATTTTCTGACAAGCAAAAAAAAAAAAAAAAAGGTCCTCAGCATTTTTGGGCCCCTTTTTCACTCAAAAAATCTCTGACAAGCAAAAAAAAAAAAAAAAAAAAAGGTCCGCAGCATTTTTTGGGGGGCCCTTTTTGGTCCCAGGGGGAGGGGGCCCGGGCCCCCCGCCCCCCCCCCCTTGAATCCGCCATTGGTATTACATCATTTTCATTTTCTTCAAATTATTTTCTTGATAATTCTTTTTCGATTAATATAGGTTTTTCACCTATAAGCTTCATGATAATATACCGGTATGCATGTGCTATGCACACAGAAAATAGGACATGAAAAAATTCACAGGACCCTACATTTCAAATGTTTGCTGAAGTTTGACTTGTGTATGCGAGCTGAATATACTAATGCATGGCTATGGTGCGTAAAAAGAAATAAACAAAAAACACAACGTAATAAAATACGCCACACGACGGCAAACGAATTGCAGTAAGTAATACTGTAATTCGTTTGCCGTCGTGTGGCGTTCTTGCTGGTTCGTATTGCGCAATACCGGGAATCCCCGAGATCACTCACTAAACGCATTCAAATGTATATTGGACAGCTGTATGAAAATTGACTGTGTTGTGTGTATATATTCTAGTTGCACTGGAGCATTCATCACTGATCAACAACATATTTGTTGGGAGGGTTCTCTTTGGAAGCCAGCAACGCAGATTCGGACAGAAAGAATATGTAAATATTGATTATTTTATATGATTGAACCAGTTTGAAATATGGATGTATGTATTTTTATATATACTTTTATATTTTCATATATGTATATGAGTATCAGTACATATGTGTGTGCGTGTGTGTAGTTTTGTATATTTATTTTCATGAAAAATAAACGTGAAGGAAGTGAAAGTTGCATTTTGACGGAATGAATATTTGTATATCTGTTAATCGAATGAGTAAATGAAGGAAGGAAGGAAGGAAGGAAGAAAGCCGGGGGGGGGGGGCACTCGACTCCAGAAGTGGTAGGTATGTGCCGCAGGCAAAACCAAAAAGGGGGGCTTCGAAACGAGCGTATCATGAAAAGGATGGTCTTCGGAACTACTAAAATTCTGGAAAAGGGGGGTCTTTGGGACTGAATTACAATATAAATATGATGCTTCGGAACTGGTTCCCACAAGCTCCCATTAGCTACAATGTGATTACGCTGTGTTTCATGGCAAGTCTATGGTGTGTGTATTCATATATTAGGCGGGGTTAATTCGCATGCATGCGCTCCGCGTGAATGCAAACTGAATTCCTGGGTGGATTGGAACCGGATTGGAAGCAATGGGGAAAGCCCGTAGGAATTAAGCACCTCGAATGAAACTCGTTTTCAACTAGTCACCAAAAAATGATGGGGGAGGGAAGCCCTTATCATTCCAGTAAAATACTCCACACATTGTGTATGACCGGTACTACCGGTACTTTTTTGTCATATTTTGTAACATCATTTTAACCAAGAAGAAATATCACATCTTACCGTTAGCGCGTTGGAGGGGGCAAGATAATTCACCCATAACAACAACAACAAAAAGTGTTAATTGACTTTTCAGTCACTATGAAGAACCTTTTTCACTATTTCAAGTTAAATTATAATCATATTTTTCCTTCAAATATTGAAATATTATTGATAGTTTCTTGAAAAATATCTCGCTCGGTCGCATTGCGACCTCGCCAAACAATAGGTTTTACTGCGAATCTTCAACATGACGCTAAAGGGAAATTGGTGGAAAATATCAATCTTAATTGAGCGAATTTACAGTTATTATATTATGCTTTTACATTAAATCTAAAAAAATCTTTAAAAATATGCAAATGAATAGCTTATGCATGTGGCATATAAAAATGAACCTGTCCAAAAACTTTTATTTTAAAACGAAATGAATCCCAAAGTTTGCTCGCTCCCAAAATATATATTGCTGATGCTAATGACACCACAATGAATAGAAATAATAAAAGTAATAAAAGTAATAAAAGTAATAAAATAATCAAAATCAGAATTGGCAAATTATGAAGAGATCCTCTCTCTATCTGTCTCTCTTTCTCTCTCAGTAAGCAAACGTTTTATACACTGAAAAAAAAACTCCGTGTAAAATTTTAAAACAAAAAAGTGTTAAACTTTACTAGAGTTCCGGGCTGACCAGTAGCCGACACAAATCTGGTAATTTATTGTTACCCCGTTGCCTGGTTATTTCAAGCGTATCTTCTCTAATCAAATTACCAAATTTTTAACCAGGCGTTTTCTGTGTGTAATAAGACTTATGGAAGTGAAAGTACAATGAAACTAAAACGGTTGTCTGTTTCTCCCTTGCTCTCATCCCCTTATTATCCCTTAAAACTGGAAGAATGAAATTAAAATGTCTATGTCTCGCTTGCTCTCATCCCCTCCTTGCTCTCATCCCCTTCCTTATCACTTATAAAATTAAAATGGCTGTCTATTTATCTCCCTCTCACCCCTTTCTTACCCCTTATAATTAGTGGAATGAAACTAAACGACTGTCTACAATCTATCTCTCACTTGCTCTCACCCTGTCCTTTTCCCTTCCTTTCTACTCTCTTTCGCTGTTCAAGGTCCAACATGAAGACCCCTGTGCAGCCTGGTTTCCGTGTCATACGTGGACCAGACTGGGCTTTTAAGAATCAAGATGGAGGAAAGGGACATGCAGGAACAGTCCTTGTAATGCATGACGAACGTCAACCACACTTCCCTAATCATACCGTGCTCATCCAGTGGGACAATGGCGATAAGGGTCTCTACCGGGTTGGCTACGACCAGGCCTTCGATCTAAGAATCATTGAAACTGCAAATTCAGGTATAAAGTCACCTTTATGTCATCAGCACTCCTACACAATGTACTTCATTAAGTTAATGCTTCAAAAAAGCAAAAAGAACAAATAGGAAACTCATCTTACTGCAATGTGTTGACTGTGGTCTAATAACAGTAGCCAATCAAAGCATACTGTGGTCTTTAAAGGTTTGAGTAATAGGTAATATGAACATTATCGGAGTTATTATCTTTAGTCCTGCGCCCCATTGGTCCTATGTCCCGTTTATCATTTTGTCGGCGAAGATGTAGGCTAAGATTGCAACGGGAGTAGAATCCGGTGTTCTAGTCAAGACTTGGGATATCCAGACTAAGATCATGAGAAATATAGATTATCTTCTTATAGCATGAAGTCTCAAGGTTTTGATACATCACTGCTATAGAAAAAGAACATGCCATTGGTTTATTACTTCATGTTGGTCTGCTAAAATCCCGATCCTAACCCCAACATACTAACACAGTGGCGGATCCAGGGGGGGACCAAACAGGGGCCGAAAAAATGCTGAGGACCTTTTTTTTTTTTTTTTTTTTTTTTTTTTTTTTTTTTTTTTTTTTTTGCTTGTCAGATATTATTTTAGTCAAAAAAGGGCCCCAAAATGCTGAGGACCTTTTTTTTTTTTTTTTTTTGCTTGTCAGAAAATTTTGTGAATATTGAGCCCCCTCCCTCAAGAAATCCTGGATCCGCCACTGTACTAACATACGATCAGTGGGAAGTAGGATCGATGATACAGGACAACTGTGTTTCCGTTTTCACATCAGTTTGTCATCCTAAAATCTGGTGTGATGGCTGCAGTGCAGACGAGATCAAAGGAATACGATGGAGATGCACTGAGTGTTATGCTATTGACCTCTGTACGACCTGCTACATGAACGACGAACATGACCTCAGTCATGTCTTCATGAGGGTGTTGACTTCAGACAATACATCAATGGGGTAGGTATAAGGTGAAGTTTAGTGAAATTGCCATTTGAGCTGCCTAGAAGATGATTTCAAATGACTATGGTAAACTGAAATATGGCTGTGTCTTTATGTATACCTTGCTCGGACCAGGGTTGGGGAAATTAACATAAACAGATGAGCAGACATTGAATGGAGATAGTTAGCCTGCATCCGTTGGTAGATATATTCAGAAAGTTTACAATAAATAATGCAACAGTGAGAGAGGATATTTATGATACAACCAAGACACTAAGCTACCTTGGTCATACTGTTACAAAGTGAAGTAAATGGATACCAGCGGAAGGAAATTCCTTGAATGCTTTAAAGCCTGATGAGGGAAACTGGATTAAATGGAGATGATATAATGTATGTTTTTTGTGAATAGTTAAGTACATGTACTTATATGGTGCAATATAGATGCATCATATAATCATTAAAGCTCATAGACAGTCCCGGTAGCAAAAATCATACTGGCAAGAAACTTATTTAACATAGTCACATACTATTCTCCTTTTATCATAAGACACATATACGAGATTATTTAACATTCTATTCACGATTTCGAACAAATTTTAGTGTAAATATCTGTAAGAAACGCTTGGTAACGGCTTTTCACTGACTCACGCTAAGACCATATCCACCGCACAATAAACTCAGCGCTTCGCACTATGTGTAGTGTATTCTATACACACAGCAATCCTCATGTGAGTAGTGTGTGTGGCCGTTGTTTGAATTTACATCCCCTCTTTTTTGGGCCAGGGATTTTTATTACTTTGATCACCTCTCATTCGATAAACATTTCACTTAAGGAGGAAAAAACTTCACAGCATCTTAGTTATGTTAGTACCCTGCTATTTATTAAGTAAAATCAAAGAAATCTCACGAAAAGTTTTTGAGGGCTTACCAATACTATCTGTTACCTTTAAAGAGGTTTCAATGGCAATGCCCTGACTTGATTTGAATTAATGCAGCCCCAAGATGCTACCAAGATCTTCATCTCCTCGCATTGCGCTCAAAGGAAGTTTTCCTGGAGCGAAGGTTGCCAAACATCCTTTATGGTACAAGAGGCTTGGATCAGGTTTGTCTGTGACTTGTTATGATGGCAATGTTAATTTAGCATTTATGCGTATCTTGTTTGCCCAAAGAATATTCATTGAAAGATAGGTTTTTACTTACAAGTTTAAAACAACATTTATAATATGAAAGTTTCCTTTTTATAGAACACCCATGAAATGCATGCATATGTGCAAACAAGGCCCTTGAAATTCATTAAATATAAACTCAACAACAAAGTAAGTTTCCCCTGAGGAACTCCTTATAACTTTTGAACCGCAAAGCTTTAAACAAAATTACGGTCTGTGAGGCACTGTGCCTGTGGTCCTAAGGTAACTTTTGGTCTTTTGTAGATAGCCATAGGGTTTTTCAGAGTTTTGCGCTTATATAGTTTTTATCTCTGTTTTTTAACCCCGAGATAAATTAGGGTTAGGATAGGACATCAAATTTACTAAGATATTGAATCTTAAGTTGGAAGGATGTTGTATTGCACACTTTGTCATCTATTTGTCATTCGAAGTGTATTTTGTAGAGTATTATGAAATATCATGAATACTGTAAATAAAAGCCGGCTCATCGTGCTAGTAGCTATATCACCAAATACTGTATATTTTGCCTTTTTGTTGAGGTGTTGTGGATGATATGAATGTAATGTTGGACTAATGTTTTGAACGTTGAAAGGATGAACTAGTACATTTCAGCCTGGCAGTCACATACCACAGATACCTGAAAAGCCTCTATTATGCCTTGTCAAACAGGTGGAGATTGACAATGGGTGTGTGTACATAATCTTGACAATATTTTTTAGCTACTTTTGAGAAAGCAATACATTTTTCACAATTTAATAACTTATTAATCAATAGACCAATTAACACCAAATTGCACCTCAAGAAGATTATTATAATCAGAATTACGTTATGAAAATTTGAAGTTAATTTAATAAAATGATTTTGAATTATCATAGAAGGTAAGAAAATGTTTTTTCTTTACATACAGAGCATTTTGGGGGTAAAACGTTGTCAAAGGGCACTTTGGGGTTTTCATTCCAGGGGCTTTGACACCCCCTTCTCGGTGGACAATTTTGTCAGTTTTTATATTTTTGGAATGTACATCCATAGCTCTTCCTTCTGACAGAATTTGGTTCCTGGGCTTCAAGGGGAAAAATTTAACCCAATTCTTAGGGGCCGTCTGACACCCCATCCCGACGGAAATTTTTTGTCAGTTTTTTGTGTTTTGTAATGTCCAGTCATACTACTTCCTACTGACAAAGTCTGGTGCATGGGGGAGACTTTGGGTCTCTTTGGGGGGCTCTGGGGGCTAAACCCGGTGGCTACGGTCAGGCTGACAACCCTTTTGTCAGTGACTTAGATGGTTTGAATAACTTTACAGGGTCTAATCTTATGGATAAAATGGGGTGACTGTTTTGGGACAGGCTCCCAGACTATTATGATTTTTCTTAGTGGCATGCAAAACTAGGGAAAACAATCAAAATCACTTCACAAATTGACAACTCAGACATGAGTTTGTGATGTCATTAGGGCACAACTCACCAACTATTTTGTTTATATTCATAATACAAATTTTAAGTATTTGCCCAAGAATATGATTTCCTCATGACTTGAATCAACTAATATTTATAGTAATATATTTTTGCATATATACACTATACAGAGTAAATAATTTCTGTAAAAATCATGAAATTGTGATTTTTTTATACAATATACATAAAAAGTGAGTGATTTTGAAAATGTAATATTTTGAAAACAATCTCAATATTGTAGGGTTCTTGAAATATTTTGGAAATGTTTATACATGCGAAGACATATTACTATGGTTGTAACTTGGTTCAAGTTATGTGAAAATTATATTCTTGGACAAAAATTGAGAATTTGTATCATCAATATAAACAATATAATTGGCGAGTTGTGACCCAATGACGTCACAAAGTCATGACTGAGTTGCCAATTTGTCGAGTGATTTTCATTGTTTTCCCTAGTTTTTCATTCCACTAAAAATTTCATAAATTTCTTATTAGTTGTCCGATTTTCCTCAAACTTTTTTTGATCTGTAGGTCCGATTCTTCTGCTTCAATTGAAACCAAGTAATTCTTGGACTGGACTTCCCCTTTAAGTCATGGATGAATGAGCACACTTGAAAATAAAAATGTCCACATTTCAAAATTCATAAGGTCAATGTTTCTCTAGTGTACTAAAGGGACGGTCAAATTTGAGACTATCGGGACTCAGGTTATGCATTCAGCTGGTGTGTGATCTCTTGACACCCTGAACACCCTGTTGACCTTCAATGCAAGCTCTTCTCCCATTAGCTCAGTACAGTACAGAAAATTTCATAAATTTTCACTTTCTTAGTTTTTGATGAAGGAATAGATTAGTTTCTTACAGGCTTTGTGTGAAAACATATGAGCATTGATTATATCTAATGTACACGTATGGTACTTTCTTTAGAGAAAATGGAAATAAATTATTTTTGGGGTATACTGGGCAAATGGGAGAGGAGCTCGCAAGATACGTCAAGGAGTTGCTAATTTGTGTTTGATTAAAACTTCACAAATTCATAAATTTCTTATTTCTTATCGTATTTTGTTCAGACCTTCACTGATCTGTTTCTTTAATTTTTCTGTTTCCTTTAAAACCAACTTTTGATTAAAGTGGACTTCCCCTTTAAGTATAAGATAGCTCTGATAATACCACACTTAGAAAAAATGGCAATGGCAAAATCATTATTTCATTTTATTGAGAGATAATTAGCTCCTGAAGCTGAATCCATGACTTCATGGTTTTTACATGAGAGAAAATGAAGAGTAAATTAATATTTAAAAAAAGAAAAAGAAATAAATGATCCAAATTAGATATTGAAGATGTCACTTGATAAGTTCACTGAAAGACTGCTTTTTCCCCAAACCTAAAGGTCAATAATGCGTGTAGCCTGCACGCTTGACGATGACCTCCTCGCAAGTTCCCCTCATGTCATTGAGCCTGGGCCACGTTGCATAAAACTTGCCATTAATGGTAACTCTGCCATCAGTGGTAACTACCATAGTAACATTGCTCAACAGCCAATCAAATTCAAGGTTTAAATGGAAGTTACCCTTGATGGCAAAGTTACCATCAATGGTAAGTTTTATGCAACGGGGCCCTGGTCACCCGCGGCTGGGGAATGGCTATCTAACCATCCATTCTTCTCGTAGAAACCGTGTCAGGTCATTAAAGGTGCTCTTCTGGGCGCAGACGGAATGCTGGTCCCACAGATGCTCAATAGACCGCTTCGGTAATGTATGCAAATTTTATACATAGCTTTCAAACAAAGGTTATTCTTGACAACCTGAAAGCTTGCCGGAGGCTTGCCGGACATAGCAACAGATAATGTATGCAAACTGGATTCCAAGCATTGAGGCTCATTTATAAAAAGCAGGTTAATGAATAGCTCGTCACTAGGTGCTCAGAGAATTACGTGCATAAATTTGTATACATTACTGAACCGGTCTATTGGGTTTAAATCAGGCGAGTTGGCAGGGTACTCCATTCTTTTGATCCCCTTTTTGTTCTTTAATTTGTGCAGTCAACCATGAAGTTATGAAGATGTCGGAAGAACATTTTACAAGGTTATAACTCTACGCCAGTAACATTTGAGTCTTTATATTTTCCTATAACTTGTGCTCAGTCAACCGTGAAATAATAATAATAATAATATGAACACTTGTAATGCGTCGGTATCCATCATGGGTAGATGCTCATGGCGCAGTGAAAGGAAGAGAGAAGATATAAAGAAATATATAAGAAAAGGGATGAAGGAAACATTTACAAAAAGGCTTGTCTAAATAACCAGGTTTTGAGTGAGGTCTTAAAGTTACTGAGAGGGGATAGAAATAAAGGATTAAAAGTCGGCACGGGTTTGGATATCATTAATCAGTCACAGCGCTAAAATCATGGATCTGACTGTTCCACAGTACACCAAAGAATTGAGAATTTTGATTCTGACATGTCATTTTGTCTTCACAGTGTGTTCATCATAGCGTGACTTAACAGATACCTCTGGGTTTTACATCAAGAATTTCTGGATACAATGTCAGTAGATTATTTTACAAGATTATGGAAACAATTTGTCAATAATATTGTTTGAATGACATGATTTCAGTAACATTTAAGTTTTAGTCATGTTTTCCCATAACTTGTACTCAGTCAACCATGAAATAATGGATTGAAGGTCAACAGCGTTCCCAGGGTGCCAAGAGCTCATACACCAGCTAAATGTGCTCATTCATGCATGACTTAACGTACCCCTCTGATTTTTACATTAAAAGGTACCGTAGGAAGACAGGCACAGTTCCTTCACAGTAAAGTAATTTTGCTCATTGCTTAGCGGTTCAAAAGTTATAAGGAGTTTCTCAGGGGGTAACTTACTTTTTTTGGTTGTGATTAGTTTAATCGAGGCGAAATCTTATAATGACCCGTTCGGACTTCTGGTATAGAAACATGTGAATCAAGTACCCACTGTATATTATATTAAGGGGGTAACCTCGCTAGTCATAAGGACCGCTAGTCATAATGACCGCTATTCATAAGGACCGCTATCCTTAACGCGTGACTAAATGAATGAGCGGTCCTTTATAAATAGCGGCCCTTATAAATAGCGAGCAAACTATATACAAATTACCTCGCTAGTCATAAGGACCGCTATTCATAAGGACCGCTATTCATAAGGACCGCTAGTCACAATGACCGCTATCCATAACTCGTGACTAAATGAATAGCGGTCCTTTATAAATAGCGGTCCATATAAATAGCGAGCAGACCCCATAATTCAATACAGAGATACCACCTTCAAAGGTGATATCTCTGTATAGGTTCAATTTTATATTTTCTTGTAGAGAACAAAAATGCCACTTAAACAAACAGCAACGCTATTTGAAAATACATGTACAACCGTATAGACAACTGACCTTTTTAAAAAGGTGGATCATCTTTGATGTTTTAATTCCCAGATAAGCAGCTTGGCAAAGTAGCCAGCCATGGACCTGAGGATAAAGTCAAGGTACAAGTTGTTGTAGAATTCTCATTGACAACAGAGAGGATAGACCTCACTAAGATCATCTGTACCCTTCCAGGCTCAGGAGGTTATGTGTATGATGGACACCTACCAGTGTTGGGTGAGAATTTTAGTATTCTGTTCTGTTTAAGGACAACTACCGAGTGAAAGTTACTCCAGGAGTAAAAATCATTTAATCCTCTCTTTCGAAAATATAATCCTCTCTTTCGAAAATGCCATCATCACTCTAAAAAGAGTATTAAGTTTTACACACCAAAGGATGATTAAAATGTTGCTGTTTGGATACTTATATTCCGTTCCTAATTCATGTAAATCAAAATGAAGATATGTGATTATCAATAAATATATTCAGTTTGCCATCTGTCAAGCACAACCAGTAAGAATACTGGAAAATATATCTCTTGCGCAAAAAACCCCAATTGGTAGGATTTGAAAAAAAGGAAAGCTTGTTTAAGACAAATCCAAATACCGATTCCATTATACATGTACATGTCGTAAAGATTATTGTTAATTGCGTGTATCTTAGGGGATCTGGAATCAGTGAATGAAGGAGATAAAGTACTGGTAATAGCAACTCCTGCAGAACTCGAGAAACTTCATCAGCACCGGGGATTGTGGGAGCCTAACATGGCCCAAGTAAGTATAAACCTGTAGTTCATTGTATTTTATACAGAGCAATGTTTTGGTCTTTGATACGTTTGATAATTTTCAAGTTCTTAGGCTGCAGATTCCATCCAAACTCTTAAACCAGTGCATATAATTTTATCTTGAAACCACGGGGCTTTCATTCTTATTGAAGGGTGCTTATGCGTATTATGTGAACCTTATTTCAATTACAGACCTTTTGCCCAGACTTTAAATAATACTTCACCTTCACTGGCCATTCGCATTAAGATGACTGTTTCCCGCCACTGCCACCGCTATAAGAAGCGGAATTCTCTTTTAAAACAGTTTACTAATAATGCATCAAAATTATATGCGTCCTTCTTGAACAAAAGTTGCCCATGACCCCAGAAAGCTTGTCAGAGGCTTGCCCAGCGTAACAACAACTAATGTTAGCGAAGTGGATCCCTTTCATACAATTCATTTATAAAAGTTTAATTAAAGACTTTGTAACCAAATGTTCTTGGAAGAATATCAGTGAATTTGAATACATTTGCAACCAGGTCAGTTTAGACTGAAAAGAAGATGTGATCATGTTTCTAAATATAATAATAATAATAATAATACTAATAACGGTGGCTTCTTGTATAGCGCTCATGTCCGTCATATTGTGACGCTCCTGGCGCTCCAACATTATTACCCCGGTCATAGCTTGGCGGCCAAATATGTACCGCTCTAGCGTATCGGTTACCCATTTACACCTTTTAATTCAATTGATCTTCGAATCAACAATTTAGTTTCCTCGGCAGTAGTCTCCTCGGAAGTAGTCTCCAGTGCTCCCAAGTCTGCGTCAAGCATACATGACTACAGTGGCGGATCCAGGGGGGGGGGGCCCTCCCATGGGAAAATAAAAGACCGCTTTTTTTTTTAGATTTTTTTTTTATAGAATTTTTTTTTTTGGAGGGCTGGCGATTTTTTTTTGTTCACTCTCCCCCCTCCCTTAATTAACTTCGACTTTTGAAGGGCTGGCGAGAAGAAAAAAATATGGATCTCCCTCCAAGCATTTCCTCGCAAATTTTGTCCCTCTTGACGCCAAGGCCCCCTCCATCACAAAATCCTGGATCCACCACTGCATGACTACCCATCTCATTGTTTAAGCTAAAATCGCTAGTTGATCTTGGAGCTTTTAATCATTGATGTTCCTTTTGTTTAAATGTTCGATTTTTGACGATGTGGTATTGTTACACATACACAGACATTTCGCAGAAAAGGATTTGTGAATAGAAGAACTCATAGTGGTGACTTCAAAGTGACTTTCAGTGACAGCCAAGAAACTTTCACTATGAACTCTGCAGCTCTCAGAAAGGTAACATGAACATATTCAAGATAATTCCATGTTCATTTATGTCACACTAATTAAAAAGACGCTATCCAAAGTAAAATCAGTTAAGCTTGTACACAATTAAATGTTACAAATGTGTTTACTCACAGTTAAACATTTATTTCTTGAATTAATTATTGTCCATGCTTTTATTAAGAAAGAGTACTGGCAATACACGTGAGTAATTTGGGATATTCTGTAAAGGTTGAAGGTCTGTTTTCTCACTTAAATTTCTTTAAAAGCATTAGGAGAGCTTAACTGAAATCAAACAGAATTTGATTAAATTCAAGTAATATTAGTAAAGAGATTTCCGAATTCTCGTGTAGACTGATTCCTGTGAGAACGATGGAACACTGATGATCAACACACGTGTGACAGCATTTGAGGCCAAAGAAATAAAGTCGACAAAGGTCTCTACGGGAGCTTCTTTTGTTTTATTATTTTGAAGTTGATCCATATCATTTTCTCGAATTGCTCCTTGTCTGGGAATCCTACTTGGTCTTCACTTGGAAGTAACAGGACTAGTTTGTGAATGGGGCGATCTAAGTAACTTAATGAAGTAGTTCGCTTTCCTGATGCGGTTAGTTTTCGATCACCTACTGCTACCTTGACCTTGCGAACGTGATTATCTTCGGATTCATACGCTTCGACGACTCTTCCCAGAGGCCATGTGTTTCGGGGAAAATGATCATCTTTGATGATCACAACATCACCAACTTTCATATCGCGCTGGGTGCGAGTCCATTTCTTTCGTGATTGTAGTTGGTTCAGGAATTCCTTTCTCCATCGGCACCAAAACTCGTTGGCCAAATGCTGAACCCTCCTCCAGCGCTTCTTTAGATATACGTCTTCAGGAAGAAACCTCCCAGGTGGAGGGAGAATAACCTTCGACTTCTGGGTCAATAAGTGGTTTGGAGTGAGTGGTTCTGGATGGTTTGGCTCGTTGAGGAATTCTACCGCTAATGGACGACTGTTGACGATAGCTGCTGCCTCGCAGAGCGAAGTACGAAGAGAGTCGTCATCAAGTTGTTGACCGTTTCGATACAACAATGCGTCGAGTATGGTGCGTACTGAACGAATCTGGCGTTCCCAAACTCCTCCCATATGGCTTGAGGCTGGGAAATTGAAGTTGAAATCAAAGTAGTCACAGTCCTCTCTAAGCAGACAAGATTTCACCTTTTCATGGTCCATCTCTTTCCATGCTTTCGTGAGTTCGGTCTCTGCACCGACAAAGTTTGTCCCTCTGTCTGATCTCAGCTGTCGAATAGGACCTCGAACAGAAATGAAACGTCGCAATCCATTAACAAAGGCATCAGTAGTCATCGAATTTAACGTTTCTATATGAACTGCTCTCGATGACATGCATGTGAAGATAAGGCCGTATCTTTTCATCTCTTTTCTGCCTTCTTTAATAGTCCATGGGCCGAAACAATCTACTCCACAGTAAGTAAACGGTGGACTAGGCGTGAGACGATCTTTGGGTAGATCAGCCATCTTTTGTGTTTGAGCTGGTTGACGAAGTTTACGGCAGGTCACACATCTGGAAACAAGCTTGGAGACAAAGTGGCTGCAACCAAGGATCCAGTATCCTTTAGCACGGATGCAGTTGATCGTCATTCCTCTTCCCTGGTGAACTATTTCTGCATGGCAGTGGGCAACTAGGAGCTCTGTAAGATGAGACTGAGGAAGGATTGCAGGATGCTTAACTTCAAATGGGCCTTCAGCTCTTGTTAGTCTTCCTCCAACTCTAAGGATTCCTTCTGTGTCTACGAAGGGATCTAACTGATGTAGACGGCTCTTAGCTTTGCAGAGACGTCTCCCTTCACGAGCAGTGGCTCCTTCTATGCCTCCCAATATCTGTAGCTCGTCTTTGAAAGCATCTTTCTGAATATGCCGGATGATTTCTTTCTCAGCATTGGCAAGTAGTTCAGTAGACAGAGGTTGAATGATGACCTCATCATTCTTACAATTCTCTCGGCTTTTCTGACAGCGTCTCTGAAGGTAGATCTTGAAGCGGAGACAATTGGCTACTGCCTTCCTAGCCTGCTGCCAAGTAGAGAATCGTTTGAGTCTCTCAAGATCAAATTCCTCTGCATTCTTGAGTGTAGCATGAGACTGCTTCACCTCAGGATCGTTCGGAAGGATCATACTTTCATCTTCATTATCTTCATCTGCGACATCATCCTTCCACAAGAACTCTGGGCCAGTCAGCCACTTCGTCACCTCTATCTGATCGACTTTAATCCCTCTGGATGCCCCGTCAGCTGGGTTATCTGTGGTTTCGACATACTTCCACTGAGATGGCGATGATGCATCTCTGATTTGCTTCACCCTGTTAGCAACAAATACATGGAAACGCCTCGTCTCGTTCTTTACATAACCCAGCACTACTCTACTGTCGGTCCAAAAGACTTCTTTGTCGACTTTATTTCTTTGGCCTCAAATGCTGTCACAACACGCTTAACAAAAGGAGTGTTTATTAAGTCACGTTCATAGATTATAATCGTTTAGCAATCTTCATGCTCAAGAATTTAACGGCAAACCGGATTGGTTACCATCGTTACACAAAAATACATGGACTTTCTAAGTAGCCTACTTATTACCTCATTGACCAAAGAGTGCAATATACTTTTATTTAATCAGTAAAAACTTTTTAAGATAAATATTTGTTTTATTCTCTTCAAAAAGTTACTAAGGGATCCAAATGGCGTCCGTCCGTCGACCGTCACAAATGTTAAAGTTTACCTGCAAGACTCTCTTAGGACGCATAACTTGGCAACTGTTGCTGCAATGGCAACCAAACTTGGGTGATAGAAACACTAGGGGTATCTTCATGTTATGGTGTTGTCGGAGGTCACATGATGACGTCAAAGGTCATTTGAGGTCATATATTAAAGAGTACCTGCAAGACTCTCTTTTCATATGTTAAAGTTTACCTGCAAGACTCTCTTTTGACAAATAACTTCACATCAGTTGCTTGGATTACAACCTAACTTGGGTCATAGATGCATTGGGGCTACCTTCATGTTATGGTGCCTTCAGAGGTCACATGGTAAGGTCAAAGGTCATTTCAGGTCAAACGTTAAAGTTTACCTGCAAGACTCTCTTATGACAGATAACTTTGGAACCGTCACTCACTTTTCACCCAAACTTGGGTTGTAGATGCCCTAAGGGGACCTGCATGTTATGGTGCCATCAGAGGTCACGTGATAAGGTCAAAGGTCATTTGAGGTCATATGTTAAAGTTTACCTGCAAGACTCTCTTATGACACATAACTCTGCACATGTTGCTGCAATGGCAACCAAACTTGGGTGATAGGTTCACTTGAGGTACATTCATGTTATTTTCGCGAGTGGTGAGACACAATATCGCTTATGCGCTTGTTTGATAATTCAGTGATTAGAATATTCAATTCATTTTCTTATTTAATGTAGAGCATTGTTACCCTCTACATATTTCGAGATTAAGTAGGCACTGTTTCTTCTTCTGTTTCTCTTGGTTTTAGATTCATCGTTTTTGTCTTGGGCAGCTAGTCCGTATCAGCGAGGACATCGAGATGGTCAAAAGATTACAGTTTGGACATGGCGGATGGACAGCAGCTATGAAAAAGGTAACCTTATATCTTACACTTTTCTTGGCTATCGAATCGCATGTTCTATTACTTCTAAACAGTATTTTGAAACGTACAAAAATGATATGTTATAGTTCATTAGAAAAACATTCCAGTATTATATTAGACAGAGTTTGTTTTTTTTTTCGTTTGTTATACTCAATTTTGTCTATTGGCCTGAAGCATAAGAATCCATTTAGATCGGCCGTCTGATAAGTTCAAATGAAAGTGAATTCGTCTTCCACTCTGTTAAAAATATGAAAGGGTATGTATGTTTGCAGATATTTCAGATATAATTTCAATTCATGGTATAGCAATGACTTTAAAATTAGCTCTATTGGTCTTGATACGTGTCACCGATATCCCCTAGTCTGCAAGCACAGACCTTACATATGACACTCATGAGAGAAGCCTTACCCAGGTTCCTACTGGTTGTGTCTGTCATGGTCTATACATGGCCCACTGTAGTCTCATTTCAGACACTCTGTTACGCGTTTCGACTGTCTAAGTGTTTGTGCCTGAAAAATATCCCCCTTGCTCCATTTCATAATAATAATAAAAAAAATAGTTTTGTTTACCCAGGAAAGCCTCATGCAGATTCAGTGCTGTTCTTCCTGATGGCCCTGTAATTATTATTACCCCAGCAATTGTCAGGTACCCATTTACACCTGGGTGGAGAGGGACAAATATGGATAAAACATCTTGTCCAAGGATGTAAGCACCGAGCGAGGATTCAATCATGATCTCTCGTATGAGAGTCAAGAGCCTTCACCAATATACCAAAGTGCTCCCACTGAAGGTTGGCTTGAAAACTTTTGCTGAACACTGTTTTGCGAGGACGCATTGCGACCGAGCCTGAAAAACGTGAGAAATTAACAGGATTTTAAAGAGTCTTTTAGAGCAATTTGATTATAATTTCCCTTAAGAAAAATATCTTCATAGTGACTGAATAGTCGGCTGTATTTTTTTCATGACTGGATTTTTGTCAGGTTGGGGAGGTCTTACTGCCCTTTTGTCACCCTCAAAGACCTTACGGATTGGATTTCAAGCAATAAAGGGGCTTGTATTTATTGATAAAGATTAATGATGATGTAAATTATTCATATTTCAGGTGATTGGTAAAGTAGGGAAAGTTGTTAACATTGACGGATCGGACCTACACGTCAAAACCAAAGACAATCACAAATTCATCTTTAATTCAGCAAACCTCACTCCGACAACTTTTCTAGAAGGCCGCGGCATAGCAGAAGCATTGTGCGGTAAGATATAAATGAAGATATAATGCACCAGAGTGAGGTTCATACAGTCGAATAATGACATATATCTTTCAGCTGAAATTTTATTTCCACATGAGTTCTCGCAACAATGAACATAACTAATATCAAAAGAAAGCACAAACCATGATTGTTTGAAGAACGTTCATTTACATGTTTTGTTTTATGTTCAAAAGAAATTATAGTTTTGTAATTGGATGATTTTGCTCCCATTATTTATGAACATGAATTTTTTTAAATGCTGTGTGCTGATATTACACTAAATTTGTCATAGTTCTATCATTTCAAAATTCTTAATGTGCATTAGTTGTGTGGATGAAGCTGAATGATATTTTTCATTTTCTTCATTGTCTTAGACTTCGCTCGCGTCACGGCGGAACCCGAAATAAACATCGCAATGACTGTAGCCTCTGGTGATGTCAGCGCAATGGAACAAATGTTGAAGAAACATCCTGAGTGGGTTAGTTATAAGATACAGAGCACCAAGGGGCGATTTACCCCTGGTATTCTTTTTAAATAGCACCTATTAGTATCTGATATTCCTAGGGATTATGTATGTGACAATTAGACCCATGAAAAAATACTGTTAGGGATGGTGGAGGTGTGACAGATAGAGGCAATGAAACGTCAGAAGCGGATCTAGAGGGGGGGTTGGGGGGGTTGCAACCCCCCCCAAAAAAAAAAATCCGGGGACCATTTTTTTTTTTCTTATCTTTTTTTTTAAACTTGTAATTTTATTTTATTCTATTTATGTATTTATTTTATTTATTATTATTATTATCATTATTATTATTTCTTTTCTTCTTTTTTTTTTGGGGGGGGGGGAAGGGAGGGGGGGGGGTGGGCGAACAAATGTCACGGAGTCCCTTGCCCCCCCCCCCCCCCAATCAGCTTTTTTGAGGACACGGGCCACCGCCGAAGTGACAAGCTAGGCCAGCCTTGCCATGTGGGGATTCTCATCCCAAAAATCCCCAAATTAAAAAAAAAATTGGGGATTTTTGAAGTCTTTGGGGATGAAAAATAAATATTTGGGAATGAAAATAATATTGAGTTTTATGTAAAACGAATTTGGGGATTTTCTGTCAAAATTTGGCAACTTTGGGGATTTTTGAAGTGTCGTTTGAGTGGGGATTTTGTGAAGATTTGACCTGGCAACGCTGAGCTGGGCTGCTCATTTCCTGGATTACTTGTTCAAGTTGCTCACTTTTTTATCAGTCTGAGTGACAAGCATTATGGAACCTGCAAATAGGGCAAAGAGGTTGCGACAATCCAGTCTCGCATCTTTCTTTACTGGAAGGTATGTTTGACTCATGCAAAACAGTTGGCATACAGGGTAAATTACCATACATGGGGGTGTTACGGACGTGTTGTAATACTACAATTTGAGTAAATAAAACACATCCGGCCCGGCAGGCCCGGGGCGCTGCGCGCCCACGCTTCGCGGGGAAAGGGCGCTCAGTCGCCCGACTGGTCAGTTTACAATTTGAGTAGCTGTGTATTGTACGGTGTGTGTGCAAATTCTCTGCCAGAGCGCAGGCGTGTTGACAAGCTGTTCATAATAAAAGTATTAGGCTGACAGTGCTTATTCCAAGGTCCCCAATTCTTTGTATCTGTGTTGTCAAGTGGCCTTACATTGCAGGAAAATGCAACTAAATTTTACAAATTTTCATGGGGGGGGGGTTAATTTGGCAATGACCTCTATACCAAAAATAGTGGTGTTTTAGATGCAAGAAAACGCCATTTTCACACACAGATTTTCAAAAATTCTCCCTACTGTGGGAGGGAGGACACCCCCCTCCCACACCCTCCCCCCCCCCCTTTATAAAAAGCTAGATCCGCCCCGGAAAGTAGTAGGAGTCATTGATTTGAATGTTTAAAGGTATTTAGACCTGGGAGGTGTTTCATAAAGATGTTCGTAAAGTTACGAACGACTTTACGCACGACTGGTACCTGTTCTTGGGTGCTAATCAGATTCTCAATCATTTTGATTCCCATCAGCTAAAGTTGAAATCCAATCTTAGTGGATTAAAATTCTTGCTGTTAAACAAGCATCCGAATGCAAAGTTTATTATTTGTCAAAATTGATTAGGGTTATTGGAAAATCAGTCCCACATGTTAAAACACCAGGGAAAATCTGGGATATCTCATTTAGCACAAGAACATATCACCAGTCGTGCGTAAAGTCGTTCGTAACTTACGAACAGCTTTATGAAACACCCCCTGGCATCCAAGAGGGCGCTTTTAAAATGCATGCGCTGGAGGACAGTGCAAGTTGCCGAATTGACACCAACATTATTGGACGCTTACACAGATGCCAGGTCCCGAATGCCGGAATAATGCCGATTCTCAGGATACGTGTGCCGAAATAATGTCAATCACAGTTCGGCTCATGATTCAGCTGCTGTTCCTGGCCGGTGTGACGGCAGATACGGTTCTGTGGCAGATTCGGTATTTAATACTGAATCCGCCGGCGGATTCAGTACCCTAACCCTAACCTTAACCCTAATCCTAACCCTAACCCTAAACCTAATCTCTAACCCTTAATCTGCCGGTGTCAGAACAGGATCCGCCGGCGGATTCTGTGACTGAAACCGAATCTGCCGCAACACCGGCCGGTTCCGCCTACATGATATGCATGCAATATATATACGCGTACATTTTATCGGTACGGTAAATATCCACAGCAAGCGCACAAACTGTACTCCAACGTGGGTGGATCTACCACTTTGATTGACAGCTGCATGCGACTTACGTCGTCAATCTTCGTAACGAAGATTGCGGCGATTACTAGTATCACACCAATGATCGCACCAGTGCCATATATAGAGAGAGTCTGGCCAACTCGGTTTCAGTTGGGCACAACATGGCGTATATTCCTTTGTAACATGCTTGCTTAAAGGGAAATCCAACCTTTATAGCAAGTTGCTTTGAAAGAAAGAGGAAAAATCAGAGAAGCAGATTGGTGAAAGTTTGAACGAAATCGGACAAGCAATAAGAAAGTTATGAATTTTTGAAAGTTGTAATCACTATGCATATGGGAATTTCAAATTGGCCGAATAGGTAATGCCACTGTGATGTAGCTGTGGACAACTCCCCCATTTGCTCTAACACACAAAATGACTAAAATGTCACTTTTTTTCAAAATGCATTAATCAGTAGGATCTTTCGTTCATGAGGACCTATAACAATATGCTATCTCCAATATATTTTGAGTACTGCCCCGAGGGTAAAAGCGCCTTGAAGAAAACCGCAAATTAATGATATTTTTGTGTACGACAAATGGGAGAGTTGTCCACAAAAATGTCACAATTGACTCATCAAATTGCCAATTTGAGATTCGCATAGATGTAGTGATCTCATTTTTCAAACATCCATAACTTTCTTAGTCCTTGTCCGATTTCTTTCGAACTTTCACCATCCTGTTTTTCTTATTTTTCTGCTTTCACACAAATCATCTTATTATTAAGGTTGGATTGCCCTTTAACAAAGCATCATGCCCAGGGGCGTCGCTAGAGGGGGTGTGGGGGGGGATGTCACACCCCCACTCAAAATTGTCGGGGAAAAGGGGAGAAAAAAGAGAGGGGGAAGAGGAAAGAGCAAAGGGAGAGGAGAAAAGAGAAAGGATAAAAAAAGAAAAGAAATAAGATAAGGGAAGGGAAAGGAAAACAAAAATAGAAAAGAAGGAAAGGAAAAGGGAAGGAAAGAAAAAGAAGGAAAAACTGGCCAAATTTTTTGCTCACTCGCTTCGCTCGCTCGCCAAAACACCGGAATGTTAATATTAGGCAAAAGGCGTCTTCGGCAATGGGCTGCAAGCGCCCCCCCCCCCCCCGAGAATTTTCAAAGTTCCGATATTTCGGAAGAAAGGTTCCCAGATAATTATGTAACTTGTGTATGTAACTTCTGTACATTTTCACTACGAAAAGTTCCACAAAAATTTGCTCACGCGATTCGCTCGCTGGAAATAACTTAGAAATTGAAAAGTTGATATTCGGGCAAAAGGCATCCTACTTCGGCAAAGGGCTGCAGCCCCCCCCCCCCCCCCGAGGATTTTCAAAGTTCCGATATTCGGGCAACCACCACTTCATATCCGGGCAGCGAGGTGCCAGAATATCCACATATTTGGGCAGCGAGGTTCTAGGATAAAAATGTCATTTCTGTATGTAACTTCTGTATATTTTCACTACGAAAAGTTCAAAAAAAATTCTCGCTCGCTTAGCTCGCTGGCAAAAATTTAGAAATTGAAAAGTTGATATTCGGGCAAAAGGCGTCCTACTTCGGCAATAGGCTGCAGTCCCCCCCCCCCCTGCCCCCGAGGATTTAAGTTCCGATATTCGGGCAGTGAGGTGCCAGAATATCCACATATTTGGGCAGCGAGGTTCCCAGATAATAATTATGTAACTTCTGTACATTTTCACTACGAAAATTCGACAAAATTTCTCGCTCGCTTAGCTCGCTGGCAGAAATTTAGAAATTGAAAAGTTGATATTCGGGCAAAAGGCGTCCTACTTCGGCAATAGGCTGCAGTCCCCCCCCCCCCCCCTTCCCCCGAGGATTTAAGTTCCGATATTCGGGCAGTGAGGTGCCAGAATATCCACATATTTGGGCAGCGAGGTTCCCAGATAATAATTATGTAACTTCTGTACATTTTCACTACGAAAATTCGACAAAATTTCTCGCTCGCTTTGCTCGCTCGCAAAAAAATAGAAATTGAAAAATTGATATTCGGGCAAAAGGTGTCAGCCCCCTCCTTGCGTAAATGGGTCCGTATGGTCAAGATCTCTACGTCTGCGATTTTCTTTTATTATTATTTGTGGGGGGAGGGAGTTAGGGTGCAGCATTTTTGTCGGCAAATTTGGGTGTCACACCCCCATTCAAAATGTTCCCTGATCATGCCGCAAATTGTCACCCACTGGAGCATAGTTGGCCAGACTCTGTCTATATACGGCACTGGATCACACTGGATCACACCAGTGCCATCCATAAAGTTTGGCCAACTCTGCTCCAGTGGGTAACAGTATGGCGGCCTGTTGCTTTGTTAGGCAAGCATGTAACAATGTAATATACGCCATGTTGTGCCCAACTGAAACCGAGTTGGCCAAACTCTGTGTATGGATGGCTCTGGATCACACCATCCAACAGCGTCCTCTTGAGTGCCGGGTCAATCCCTTTAGGAAAGCAAAAAATAGCATGTCCTGTTTTTTCACGACAGCTAGTTTTCACTTCAACCTTATATTATAGCTCAATACACTATGTTTACAGGGAAAAACACCTGTTGGCAATAATAGTAAAGAAAGTAGGCCTTAGTGTCATTTGATATTTTATACTACTAGTATTTACATTATATTCATTTTATACTTATCAAGTCTGTCAGTACTTACATGTCAGGAGTATTATTTAAAAAAAATAATAATTACTATCATTATGCAGCGCCCTTAGTGATAGCAAACCTGCCTTAAAAAACTATAAATAAGTGAAAAAGTGAATAAATATTTCTTTTCATGTACGCTAGCACTCTGATTATCTAGAGAAGGTAGAGCTTAGCCTTTTATCACAGAAGTGACAGACATACAATCATACCTATGTTATGAGTTCACCTGCTCAAATAAAATAAACCACACTTCATTATAGCGATCATACGACCAGCATGGGGCTGTTGTAGGTGCGCAACTCATATTGGTTATAACTATCATGGCCATGGTGCACGTAGAGAGATTTTGCCATAAATATTGCGTTGTTCTAGAAGCCTCGTAAGTATTAATAAATCCTTACTCTGCGGTTGAAGGCATATCTGTCCATGAATTTGAATATCATACTATGTCTATAATCAATATATCAAGTTTTTTTCTTCCTGAAATAGTAGAAGGTACGTACATTTTGAAGTTTGCTTCAGTGGAAGATATTATGTTCTGAATTTGACAATGAAACATATAATCGTAATCTAAAATATGACTTTTTACAATGATTGTTGCATTTTTTTTAGAGAGAAGGCTAATGTGATCGAGTTTAATCCAAAGGTAACGGTTTAGGTGTGAGTCTGAAGCCATTGCTCTTTTGAAACGTGGATTACCCCCTTCTTAAGCAAGATTATCTAAAATGGTAAAGCTTTATAGGCAGGCTTAAGTGAAACCTGCATGTCTGTGAAACGTGAAAGATAATGATATTGTTTCTTTTCTTTTTCGTGCCTCCAGATACATTATGAACCTAAGCCAGGCAAAACACTTCTTGGTTACACCGCAGGCAATGGCAATGCACACGTGATGAAGTTCCTTATTGGGAAGGGTGCCTTTATTGAGAGCTATGATGAGCAGGGTTGCACACCACTTTTCCAAGCAACTATCTCGTAAGATACTAGACTTTACATTGCCATCGCAGAGGCGTGTTGTTTGTACCATGGTTATAGTGAACACTGACTAAAACTCGAACCTAGAACTAGAATCTAAATAAATCAGTGGATGTTGGCTTTCGCACAAGTAAACATTGTCAGAATTGTTTTGCTTTTTCATTAGATCACTTGACATGCTTGATGTGAAATGTATTGCTGATAATTTGTTTGATTAGGTCCAATACAGAAATGTTTTTTTTTTTACAATTTTGTGGCCATCATTGAGCATTTACCATTTTCCTTTATTTTTATTGTCATTTGATTCATCCTTCCAACTTTGGTCTGGCATAAACTGAAGGAACAAAGCTGATAATGTGAGATACCTCCTAGAGCAAGGAGCTGATGTGAATGCCACCAATCACCAAGGCTTTACAAGTCTCTCCATGGCATGTACCATGGGGTTCTCGGAATGCGCCCGTTATCTGCTCATGCACGGTGCAGACATAAACCACAAGGTAAAATAACACCAGAAAACGTTATCGATCTGTTGTATCGTAGTAAACTGAGTGTGATCGATTTATACTTCTAATTTTATGCATGTGCCATATAACACAATAAACAAATGACTTATCACGTTTCTTACCTAGCAGCACGGTGGAAATAATGGGGTATGAACAACCACAACTAACCACCAGGTAGGGTTTGATCCGCTCTGTCTTCCTGGCCTGGGGCAGCATCACCCCCAGAAAGATTGCATGGTCTCTACGCGACTTTGCCAAGGAGGATGCGCGCCCTGTTATCGGAATGCGCGGATACCCGATAATATACTAGAACTTGATGAACTTTACATGAAAAATAATTCTTGACATGTTAATAAAATGTACCTGATAATAAGATCTTAAAACATGTACTAGAAATTCATTAAAACATCGCTTAATTACATGTCGTAAATTGCCTCCTGTGTAATGCATGTGTCTATGTTGCAATACTTTTGGCAAGGGAGGGCATACAATATTTACGAATGTAAATTTGACAGGTTAAGAAGGATATCATTAGAAGAGATTGAGGAGGCGAGTTTGCTCACTCTGTAGAGCGTCTGCCTGTCGAACCAAAGATCATGGGTTCGAATCCAACCCAGGTGGATTACTGAAGTTTTCTTGTATATTATTAACGCGCCCCTCCCCTGTTTCATGGACGCAGCAAGGTTACAGTGGAAAACACTCCGTCCCTCGGATAGGATATCAAATGGAGGCCCCAAGCTGAGGAGAGCCACAACATTTGCACCGTTAAGAACCCAAAACACTCTTTGTAAAAGATTAAGGGCTGGTCACATTTGTACGATAACGACCCGGGGGGGGGGCACTCAGGTATATTGGTGTACACATGCGTGACCATGGATTTAAAAAATGCCCCCTAAACAAGTTTCATACTTTGGTGAAAAGACACCCCTTAACAAGGATTTCGCGTGCTTTTTTTCGTAAAAATTACCCCCCCCCCCTAAACAGGTTTGATTGAAATATTACCCCCTAAACAAGTTTGTCTTTAATATTACTCCCTAAACAAGATTAACTTAACCAACATAAAAATACACCACTTGAATTCAAGATCACCTTTTGCAAACTGACATATTCTTCACCTTTGGTGGATAAATTCTTCACACAAGGCAAACAAAATAAACTGCACATATAGGAACTGCTGTTGGTTAAATTACAAATGTTATTATTTACTTCAATTATGTAGGACAGGTTTCAAACTGTGTACTCCGTTAGGTTTAATACACGATCATCATTTGCTTACTTTTGAAAAAAAAAAAACTTTTGTAATTTGCTTCCAGAGAAATGAAAAGGAGGTGGCAAATGCATCATTGCAATCCTCACACCGACACCGGCCCTCGAAGTTCGCCATGATGTCCCTAGCTGTAGCGCCTATCTAGCCAGCGCGCGCTACGGTACGTACCATACCGCTGCGCTAGCCCGGTGTTGTTGGTGTTGTTGGACGTCCAGCTCCGGGCGGAAAACTCAACTCCCGGGTCAACTCCCTAGGTTCCTGTAATTGAGATCAAACACCCGTTTTTCTGCGCACGCCACCGTTCAAAGGGCGTTCAAGTTCCTGAAAATCGGACTAAAAATGTTTTGTTCGTATCATTGCCGCCGGAATGAAAATGACCCCCCTGAACGCGTTTGGCCGCATTCCGTTCAGCACCCCCTTTTTGTTGAAAATCAGCGTTTTCGGACCCCTTAACACGTAACGCGCGTTACGCGTCCTGGATGAAAAAAAGACCCCTTTTTACGCGTTTTTTTGGACGCGCATGTGTACACCAATATACCTGAGTGGCCCCCCGGGGATAACGATAACTAGATTTAAGGTACGCCTTACTATATGGTGAGTATTTGGGAGCCTGTTCCTGTCTGTTAATAGCAGGGCAGCTCTCGGGTGTACCCTTAATGAAAAAATCTCGTTATCGCTATCGTTGTCGGACAAATGTGACCCGCCTTTAGGGGGAAACCCCAGTGTAATGGTAAACCTGCACGTCCCAGTCAGTTATACCAGGAAAATAATTGGGCCCTTTGTATCCTATATGTTAAATTGTCTTGTTTTACTTTATTATTTATTTTTAATGTTTGGGAATATCTTTATGACAGGCTGATATGGGTGTTACACCTGTAATGATGTCGGTAGACAATGGAGGTACGACCATACTGGACCTTATCATGGACCGAAAGGAAGCAGATCTGAAAGCTGTTTCAAAGTCTCTGGTATCTAGTATGCATGGTGCCGCCAGGAGAGACCAAACATCGTACGTAGAATCAATCCATCCATTCATTTCCGCTATCGCGTGGGTTAAAGTTATATTTAGGGAACGTCCATCTGATTACAAGTTGATTTTAAAAGAAGCAGAAAAATTAAAGAAACAGATCAGTGAAGGTTTGAGCAAAATCCAATAAGAAATAAGAAAGTTATGAATTTTTGAAGTTGTAATCAATCACACACAAATTGGCAACTCCGTGACGTATCTTGCGAGCTCCTCTCCCATTTGCTCAGTACAGAAAATTTCATAAATTTTCATGAAAGAATAAATTAATTTCGTACGGACTTTATTAAAAAAAACACATGAAAAATGATTATATCTAGGGTGCATGTATGCTTGAATATTTTCTTTGTGTTTGATTGATTACAATTTCAAAAATTCATAACTTTCTTATTTCTTATTGGATTTTGCTCAAACCTTCTTTGATCTGCTTCATTAATTGTTCTGCTTCTTTTAAAACCAACCTGTATTTAGGGTGGACTTTCCCTATCTTCACGTTAAAGGGGGTACCCAATGCTGAAACAATGTTAGTTCATTTAAAAGATCATGATTTTATTAGAAGAAAATCATCTGCCTTAAATTTTTTTTTAAATTCGTGTTGCCAGAAAATCCCCGAAATATGGTAAGATTTCAGGATATTTTGGCCCCTCAGCTGTGTCCCAATTTCAGCTAGGTAACCACAATGACGTCAAAGTGGTTACCTTGTCGCGCAATTATAGCAAAATGCGCGCAAGGTGTAATGCATTTTGTACAGTCTAGCGCGCAACACATCTGCAATACGCGAACCTGGGTAACCACTTTGACGTCATTGTGGTTACCTAGCTGAAATTGGGACACAGCTGAGGGGCCAAAATATCCTGAAGTCTTACCATATTTCGGGGATTTTTCTGGCAACACGAATTTTTAAAAAACTTAAGGCAGATGATTTTCTGCTAATAAAATCATGATCTTTTAAATGAACTAACATTGTTTCAGCATTGGGTACCCCCTTTAAGGCTCGCTCACATACGCCGCGATAAACCGCCGTGGTTTACTTGTGCTTCACCCGTACGCGTACGATCTTTGTAGCGCGCACTCATTTTTTTCATCCCCACTGGCCATTCATTTAATATAGACCTACGCCCGCGTGCGCGTGCACACACACACACACACACCCATATGGAAAGCCATCGACGCCATTATTCGTATCGGATATGTACCGGATACGTATGCTCTATTTTAACGTACGTACCGGATACGTATGCTCTATTTTAACGTACGTACCGGATACGTATGCTCTATTTTAGCGTACGTACCGGATACGTATGCTCTATTTTAGCGTACGTACCGGATACGTATGCTCTATTTTAACGTACGTACCGGATACGTATGCTCTATTTGAGCATACGTATCCGGTACGTACGTTAAATAGAGCATACGTATCCGATACGATTTATGGCGTCGATGGCCTTCCATACACCCACACACACATACGCACAAAAAAAATCGCCTTGGTAAACAGCCGTTGTTTACCGCGGCATAATTATGTGAACGAGCCTTTATAGGAGCAAATGTATCAAAGGTTGGTCAGACTTGTTCGATAACAATAATGTATGCACATATGAAATGTACCTTTGACGATAACGATAAAATCAGTCGCACTAGACCGATGAAATCGGTGGGGTTCTGTCAATCGTATCCGGACAACTACCCCCTGGACAATTACCCCCCGGACAACCACCCCCCGGAAAACCACCCCCTGGACGACTACCCCCTAGGACAACTACCCCCAGGACAACTACCCCCTAGGACAACTACCCCCAGGACAACTACCCCCCCAGGACAATTACCCCCCAGGACAACTACCCCCCAGGACTATTACCCCCCGGACAACTACCCCCCGAACAACTACCCCCTGGACAGCTACCCCCGGAAAAATTGTCCTGGGGGTAATTGTCCTGGGGGGTAGTTGTCCTGGGGGGTAGTTGTCCTGGGGGGTAATTGTCCTGGGGGGTAATTGTCCTGGGGGTAGTTGTCCTGGGGGGTAGTTGTCCTGGGGGTAGATGTCCTAGGGGGGTAGTCGTCCAGGGGGTGGTTTTCCGGGGGTAGTTGTCCGGGGGGTAGTTGTCTAGGGGGTAGTTGTCCTAGAATCCTGTCAATCAAGCACGACAGGCACTGCCTACATGATGATTCTTAAAAAGACTAATGTCACCTCCAAGGAGCAAAGACGATTTGGTATCCGAAAATATCGGTGGGGTCTGTCTAGAAATATTGGTCGCCGAGCGATTCCACCAACGAGCCGATAACATCGGTGAGGGAGGCTTATTAGTTATTACCATATATCGATGAGGTCTAATCTACCATAACGATTTCCTATTCATTTTCAATAATATCTTTGTTCTCCAGATCGCTCAATATTGACAGAATCATTTGTATTTGTGGGAAGAACGGGTACCTTTTACCATTTTGTATATACGTTACAAAATGTGAACAATACCCTCACCAAACATTTACCGATTCGTTCAATGTGCTGGAACAGCAGACTCTCACTAGATCTCAGAAGAATTTTAAAGCAAAAAATAAAATAATGTTTATAATAATAATAATAATACATAACATTTATATTGCGCTTAATACAATGTTTCTAAGCGCCAAAGTAGTATTATTACCCTGGCTTTAGCCCAGCTGCCCTGTAAGGCGCTGAAAGCATTCAAGGAATAAATTCCTACCAGGTACCCATTTACTACACCTGGGTGGAGAGTGACAAATGTAAATTAATGTCTTGCCAAAGGACATCAGTGCTTTATTTGACACGAGCGTCGATTGCCACGTTCACTGGCCACGTGTAATTTGATTCTCTCTGTCTACAGATAAACAGAGTTTCGGTAATTGTGTCTACTGAAAATTATTTTTCTACACATATTCTTCTTGGGTGTGTAATTATATACTGCGCTATCCATAACAATGTGGATTGCTTTGCAGCATATCCACCCCCCCCCCCCAAAAAAAAAACCAAAACAAAACAAAACAACAACAACAACAACAACGAACAAACACACTAACATATATAAACACACACACACACACACACATATATATATTGAAAGAAATGTCCATTATTTGTCAAGCTTTCGATCAGTATCTTCATCAGGACTGTATAAAAACACAAAATGATGGCTGATATTTACATCGGAATATACATTTCAATTTCTTACAATTGTTAAGTACTAATCATTGTTCGATGAACATTTCTTACAACATATATATATGTATAAATATATATATATATATATATATATATATATATATAAATTGGTATGTATATATATATACCTATATACATACATATGTATATATATCTGTATATATATATATATATCTGTATATATATATATATATATATATATATATATATATATACATATATATACATATATATATATATATATATATATATATATATATATATATATATAAACATATATATATATATATACATATATATATCTATATATTCTGAGTTTAACGGAATGTTTATTTACTCGTTTACCACACACACACACACACACACCCACACACATATATGTGTGTGTGTGTGTGTGTGTGTATATGTATGCTTATGAAATAGTACCATCAATAGAAATATGAATTACTTTAAAGATTAATGGTACCTGTCAGTTTTCAAGACATTCCAGTGCCTACAAATGACTTTTGTGAATCACTTTAGTGAATAGATATGGAAATGAAAATACAGCCTGCTATTTCTGATCGTCAACATTTCCTTTGTCACTATGTGAATTTCCGGAGGAAGGAGGAAGATACATTATGTGCCCATCTGAGAGATAGAGATGCCCCATGCACATTATTATCTGTTTTCTTATTTGGTTGCCTTTGTTACAGCGGTATTACAAAACTCTTGGACAAGGTACCGAGAATGGTGGAAACAACTGATATCAGTGGCTGTACTCCTCTAATATCTGCTGTTCAGTTGGGCAATCTTAAAGTAACAGAACTGTTGATCAGAAAAGTAAGTCAGATATGAATCAAATTTTTAGTATAGATATTCGAAAATCTAGGATGTATTTACATGTTTACAAGCCAAAACCATATTACAATGAATATAAGTTATGAGGAAATCATATTCTTGGACAAAATTGAGAATTTTTATGATCATTATAAACAAAATAGTTGATGAGTTGTGAGGGAATGACGTCACAAACTCATGACCGAGTTGCTGATATGTCTAGTACTTTTCATAGTTTTCCCTAGTTTTTCATTTGAAAACTCATAACTTTCTTATTTCCGATTTTGCTCAGTTTCCTTTTTGTTCTGTTTGTCTATTTTCTCTCTGTAGCCTACAACCAACAAGCTATGCTCCTTTATATTCTCATTTCCAATTGTTTTCGTCTTTATTTTACAAGTAACGACAGGCAAACCAAAGTGATGTAATATATTCTTATGTGTTTATGTTTATTGAAGACACCCTGTATCATTCTTATCATTATTATTTCTTGTAAACAAAACTGACAATATGTATATATTTAAAAAAAATGAAATGTGAAATGTGAAATATGAAAATACAGCGAACCTTTTTCTGCTTCTATTGAAAGCAAGACATTCTGGGACCCGACTTGCCCTTTAAACTGCATCACTTGTTTGATTTATCCTCACAGGGACACTGTAACGTTAATGCGCTTGAAAACATATTTGGTGCCGGCGCTCTTTGCATAGCCATTTGTGAGCATCATTTCCATTTGGTGGATATCTTGATCACGAATGGTGCGGACCCCAACCTTCCCAACTATTCTGGAAATGCATCTTTGCAGGTTGCCCTTAACGTCACCAGGCCTCTTCGAAGACAATACGTGAAAGAGGAGCCGTATATGGCAGAGGTATTAAACTAACTGAGAATGTATTCTACATGTACAGTCATTTGCAAAAGTATAAGACCACCTGGAATTTCGATGATATTTCTGTCACTGGTCTCACGGAATGATTACATAGTATGTAATAAGTTTAGCATTTTACACTTTTGATCGTTAACCCTTTTCAGGACAGGAATTATTTACTGGCTACATTGGTCACATTTTGTTCTTCAAATTGGCAACAATAATATTTTTCTTTTAATGCTACGTGGTTCTAATAAAATGTAATGTCTTTGAAAACAACGTACATGGTTTAAACCTTTATCGAAAAGTTGAAAAAGTTGCCAATTTTAACAAAAAACAATGATTTTGAACCTCTCAATGTGTTGCCAATTTAAGGATTTTAAAGCTTATTCTCGTTTTTGAAATTCCTGGCATCAAACGCAATTTGGTCATGCAACAAAAATGGACATAGTTTGTGCAGAAATTTTTGCTCTTTCTACTCATGCATCTGGTATGTTTTTTAGAGCTCTGAATCAAAAGTTATTGAGCCAAACCACAAAATGTGGTCAATCGTCTCAAAAGGGTTAATAACTCAAAAGTTATAACTCTATCAGACTGAGGTTAAAGTTGAAGGGTGCCAAATTTTCTTTGAAAAGTTTTCTTAAAATAATGCTTTGATTATTTAATTAGATTTACACCTTTTGAAAAATCAGTGTCACAAAATATGTTGGTATCAGTAATTGATTAATAACAAAACAATACAATTAGGTATCGCACCAGTCATTTCTGCCAACCTCTTGTTGTCCAGTACATCGTTACTGATTCATAACTCTGAGCTTTAAAAGGTGTTTTGGAATTTCGGCTCCAATACATATTGGCAATTGTTGTGTTCTGAATTAATTACTGATAAACACATATTTTGAGGCCTTGAGTTTTTTAAAGTGAAAACCTAATTAAATTTTTAGAGCATTATTTTAAGAAAAGCATTCAAAAGAATGTCATAAAACTTGCTCCCAATAAACTTGATATCCTTCAACTTTACAATTTGAAAACCTCAGTCTGATACCAGTTATAGCATTTGAGTTATCAACAATCAAAAGTGTCAAATGTTTTGCGTGTTTTTTTAACACCTAGTATTTTATATTGGTGCGTATCATCAGAGAAATATTGTATGTAAAGCCAATGACATGCTAAGGTCAAAGGTCATTTGAGGTCATATGTTAAAGTTTACCTGCAAGACTCTCTTGTGACAAATTACTTGTACTTGGCATTCGATAATCCGTTACCAAACTTGGGTCAGAGATGCACTTGGGGGACCTTCAAGTTACGGTGCTGTTGAGGATCATATGCTAAGGTCAAAGATTATTTGAGGTCAATTATATTAAAGTGTATTTGCAAGACTCTCTTGTGAAAAATAACTTGGCAATTGTTAATTATATTGTGACCAAGCTTGGGTCAGTGATGCACTTGGGGGCCTTCACGTTATAGTGCTGTCGAGGTTCACATGCTATATTGAAGGTAAAGTGTCATTTGAGGTCATAATTATGTAAGATTCTCTTGTGAGAAATAACTTTGCCTCTGTCACTCAAGTTGCACCCAAACATAAGTCATAAATGCATTCGTGGGACCTTTTTGTTCTAAAGTTGTTGGAGGTCATGTCCTAGAAGGCAAAGATCATTTTAAGTTAAATGTATATACCCGCAAGACTCTCTTATGACCGACTTTGCATACAATGGGCCGTATGTATAAAACTAGTAAAGGCCTAGCAGATGCTTTTTCTAACGTTTTGCTTGCAGCTTCAAAAATTCAACGGAGAAAAAATGGTGCAAATAAAAAATTTAAAAAGCGGAGCATTTACTTTGGCTACAAGTAAAAGGTTATCAATTGAATGATATAGCTAGAGCTCTTGCTATGTCTGGCATTTGTGTTTGCAGCTGGTATTGTTTGAGAATTACAATGGGGTTATACATTCCAACATCAGCTATAAATGCCTTGAGGGGAATATCACAGAAACAATTTTTGCGCAGAGGCATAAGCTCAGTCAAAAGTTTTTCTTTCCCTGCTCACTTTCCAAAGTGGCGACAGGAAGCGATTTAACTTACTGTTGTTAAATCTGGCAAAATAGCTTTGTGCCTGATTAAATTCGTGCTGTATTATTTATGCAATTGAAGAGAAATGTCTTTTAGCTTTAAACAAAGATAGTGAGGACAGTTCAGTATGCAAATATAACACCATTTTCAATCTCCATCAGGTCCATACAAGTACAAGCGTAAGCTAGTATAGGAGAGAAGCTTGCAAAATACCGAGTAAAAGCTTGATGGTGAAAGAAAATTCCTCCTTTTTACAAAGAGGCATTTACTAGTCTGTCAAGCTTTTGTGTACAAGCACAAAACTTTTCCTTTTGATGCTGAGTAAAATTTGAAAGCGACTGCTAGCAAGAAAACAAGCTTCTGCTTATTTTTGCTATCATCTACTTGATTGGAATATTTGAAGATGCAAGCAAAAGTTTAGAAAAAGCATTGGCTTGGCATTTAATAGTTTTTATAGATAGCGGCCATTCATTTGTTCCAAGTGCTACCAAACTTAAGTCAGGGACGCTCTTCGGCGACATTCATGTACTTTAATCACATATGGGCGAGATATAATCTATCTCTTGTCGTGTTTTGTAGTTATGCTTTGTAAAATTTCCAGTCCTATCTTCTAAGTTGATGATAGCAATGATCATTACTCCTGTTGATTCATTCCCCCGTTAACTGTGATGTATACAGATGAAGAAGAAATGGGGACATGTTGGCGTTAAGACAAACACAGATGCTCTCCTCGCATTTCTGGTCTCTCATGGTGCTGACCTGGATGCATACAACTCCGAAGGAATAACTATACGGGAACTGCTTCAGGTGTCCAAGGACCCCGTCTTGCATCCTCTTGTTGAAATTCAAACTCAAAGAGGGTATGATGATACGTATATATAGTAATAATGACTAATATGAAAAATGAAAAATTCGCAAAGAACAGTCTGGTTTTATGCCCCCACTGAAGTGATTATATTTCGAACTATAAGGTCATTTTAGAGAGTAAGAAACAATTTTAGAATATTCAATCAGCCCAAAGTGCTCACTTATTTGTCATACATTACGACTAATCAATAATGAATTTAACGTTTAAATCTACATTCAAACTGTGCATTATCCGATTGAACTTCCTTGATTTTCCGGTTTTCCCATTCTCTGCTCAAAAATTTAGTATAGCATTTCCCGGCTAATTTTATCATTTTGTCACTCAAAATATTTTGCGTGCATATAAATCAACGAAAATGTCGTTCTCGGACGATTGTGGACCCCTATGGAAATCAGCTTTTGCTGTTAGGGTGTTCCACCCCATGAGAGGAAAAATAAATGAATGAATGAATGAATTTCCGTAATTCAAATTAAGAATCCGAACATTCAAATTCAACAATCAAGCAAACAAATTCACATATGTGCATTCAACTTGGGTAACTGGGTCAAAACCAACTTGCAAGGTGAGCAAGGTGTAGACCAACAAGAATAAAGAGTGTCTATCAAATCAGGTTCATGTTAAATTTCATGAATTCTTGTTACTGCATATGACCAGTGGTGCATACTCTCCAATATGTATAGGCCTTCGTTTATTTTGAGTTCGAAATCTGTGTGGGCAGAATCTAGAACTTTGAAGTTGTGTATCACATTCTGTCAGACATATAAGTGTTTCCAGATATGGGAGTTTTTGTCCTTCCCCAAGTGCTCCTGTATTCTTGTTATGTAATGTCGTTTGGTCTGGCCAATATAAACGAGCCTTTTGAAAATACTGGTTCAGACCTATCAATCAACCAACCTGGGTACATATTTTTCTTCAAAATCTTACTTAGTTTGTCAACACTGGCATGAAAGAGATTGGAATTACTGCTGATTTTGTAAGCCCTATCTAATAAAGTTCGAATCAATCCAGTCTTGTATTTGAAACAGGACAGGTGAAACTTAGAAAGTTTGTATACAGTCCAGTATAATTCTTTTTGTGATATACTGAAGTGGTATAATCATATGAATTGTTGCTGATCAATACATCCAAAAAGGGCATCTTGCCACTGACCTCCTTCTCAACTTTAAATTTGATATTGGGATGCCTAGTATTCAGATAGTCATGAAAAGTCTGTACTTCACTTTCATTGTTAAATATACAGAACACATCATCTACATATCTACGATAGAAAGGAATATTGGGTCATTCATATTCCGTCGACCACTTCTTCTTATGATGACCCATGAATAAATTTGCAAGGATGGGGGCTAGAGGAGAGCCCATGGCTATTCCATCAATCTGATCGTACATATCACCATTAAGTAAGAAATTGGTTCGTTTGGTAGCATATTTGAACAGTTTCATATCAAATGAAACAAGAAACTTTCCTTGGATGTTATTGGTTTAAGCTCCTCTGTGAAAGAGAAGGAATCTTGTGTGCAAAATTCATTTGAAATATATGGTGTAATGAGGGATCAAAGGTATTTGGCCAGATTGTAATTGCATGTTCCGATAGATGACACAGGTCGAAAAGGTGGCAGATCATTACTGTTATGATCTTATGAGTTTTAGGTAGACCATATATGCGGGCTGGTTGGGAACCCCCTGGGTAGATATTGGCATAAGTAGAACTGTCAAACGCACCTTTTTTCTTTAGTTTATTAGTTATTAGTTTAATTATTAAAATGTCATTCAACAAGTTCAATGGTCGATAAACTGTAACATTATCTCCATTCATTTTCGTCAGATTTTATTCGAATTCGTCACATAGACAAGACCTTACAACGAGCGGGTGACGATTTTGAACAACTCTTTGAACTCTTTCAGTCTTTGACAAAATCGATAGCAAAATGAATGGCCAAAGACGTAAATTGACTAGGCCTTATAAATGACTGTGCAATATTATGAAGTTCCAGGACAAAAGCAAATTTAAAAAAAGTGTTCACATTTACTGGAAACCTTATTATCTCACATTATTTGCCACTTTCCTTCCTCTCTCCCCTTTCACGTGACCCCCTTGTGCGCCCCTCCCCTATCTAAGCCAGTTGGTATGGAAATGTTTAAAAAATTTTAACCTAAACATCACTATTCTGATGTCACTTTGGAAAATTGTTTTCTCCTTATGATTCCTTTTTGTTGTTGTTGTTCAAGCAGATTTCTGACCCCCCCCCCCCCCGTTACAGGACTGCCATGGACCTACTACAAACGACTTTGAATAATTCTTTGAATGACGCTTTTAAAAAATCGATTGCAACATGGCATAATGTACAAAATTCGAAAATGAATGGTGAAAGACGACATTGCTTAATTATAGATTCACCAGATTTGGAAGTTACGGGACAAAATCGAAATAAAATGTATTAAAATAGACGGAAAGACCGATATTTTATCAGGTTATTTTCCCTTTCCATCATCTCTCCCCTCGCTTCTTTTTCTTGTAATTATATTTCTTTCTTTTTTTCAAGCGGACCTCTGCTCGCCGACGGGGGGGGGGGGGGGGGGGGGGGGGGGGTTCGTTCGAACCCAATGACCCCCCCCCCCTAGTGACGGACCTGAAATATGCAAGTTAAACTCACATACATAAATTTGATGTTGTTTTTATTTTTTAATGCTCAGATTCTTATATTGAATTACAGAAGTCGTCCGAGTGCCACTTTCACGTTAATTTGAATGCTTGCAAAATGAATTTGAGTGACAAAATGACTGAATCGACCGGGACAACATGTAATATTATTTCATCATTTCAATCAAACTAGCATCACTATAAAAGCAATTGCCAAAATGCAGAAAAAATTGTGATTTTTTTTTAAAAACAATACATAAAAACACCCGTTTAACTTAAAATTTATATGTAAACATACTGCATAAATGTGTTTACAATCTATAAACGCTTTCAGGAAAGACATCGCCAGACAGCAGAGCACAGCCAAACGTCCTCTGCGTAACCTCACCAAAAAAACTGATGGCACTAAGACTGAAGTCAACTCTGTGTCTTCTCTCCTCAAAAAGAGCACTGCTAGACCAGGTTCAAAGAAACAAAGCACTAGAACATCCTCAGAGAAGTGGTCAACGAGTTCGGGAAGCCAGAGGAAATCTCCGGGTAAAGAATCCACAAATGTTTGTGGAAAAGGAGCAGGTGACAGTAGTGCACAGGAATCCAAGAAGAAATCAGACACAGGTTTGCAAAACTATTCATTCATCGATTTGGGAGAAGTAGTTGATCAGGTACATATCAGTGAATGAATTGTTCCCCCGGGGGGGGGGCACTCCACCCCAAACCCCCCCCCCCCCGGGGGAACAATTCATTCACTGATATGTGCCGCTGGCAAGACAAAAAAAAAGGGGGGATTCGAGCTAATAGCGATTTTGCAAGTGAAAGTGGTCTTTAACTTTGTCAAAGCTGACAGCACTAGCGTAACCCAAGGGGGGGGGGCAGGGGGCAGAGTGCCTTGTCAGAGAATCATGGAGCAACACGTCTGTAACCCCCCCCCCCCCCCCACTGAGGGACTTTTTGAGGGCTGGAGAGAAAAAAAAAATTGTCGTCACCCCCCCCCCCCCCCTCCACTGAGCGAGTTTTGGAGGGCTGGCGAGAAGAAAAAAATACGGGTCTCCCTCCAAGCAGAATTTGACAGTTGACAAAATTTGCTCCCCCTGTAAAAAAAATCCTGGGTACGCCACTGGCTGACAGTCACCTGTTACAACACAACATACAATACCAACATAGGAGTTGCTGTGTAAGACATGCTGTAGCATCAGCAGGAAAACAAATGCAATGAGGACTGAGGTTTTGTATACTATCATGAGTATGTGCTGAGCTGGGGGACCATTGTCTATTGTATTGTAGAATAGATAGGGGTATGTAATTTCCCCCAGCTCAGCACACGTTCATAATAGAATTGCATGCTTTCATACAGTACCTCCTCATTGCCTTTGTGTTCCTGCTGATGCTACAGCCTGTCTGACAAACATGTAGCAACTCCTATGTTGGTATTGTATTGGTATGCTATTGTAACAGGTGTCAGCTATGACGAAGTTAATTAGTTAAATACCACTTTCACTTGCAAAATCGCTATTAGCTCACTGATGACTGACAGATGATGTCACAGGGGGAAAGTGATCTGGAGGATTTTTTTTAGTTGGTGGAGCTTAGCAGGTTTTAGAAAATTATTTCAAAAAATATTCAAAAATCTATGAAACATATTCAGAATTTTAAATATCAAAATATGAGATGTATGTAGGACAGCACACCAACAGGTATCAACTTGCATTTCGATGGCAGGGGCCCTTTAAGTATGGGCCGCAGAACCGGGGAGGGGGCTGGGGGGCTGCAGCCCCCCCCCCCCCCCCCCACTTTTTTTAGTAGACACTGTCATATAATCTCGGAAATAAGGTTTGAAAATTGTCATTAATGAGTGAAATCAAATCAGCCCCCCCCCCCTCCCTTTAAAAGATGCTCCGCGGCCCCGTTTAAGCACCTGGAATGAAAATCGTTTTCAACTTTTCACCAAAAAATGATATTCTTCGGAACGACGTAATGAAAGAAAATGCAGTGCTTTGGAACGGTTTTCTTTCTTCTCAACAAGGAAAAAAATGGTATGCTTTAGAATGGAAATTTGAGGGTAAAATGGGGGTCTTCTGGGCGGGACATACCCACCGCACACTATATACTGAGTGCCTCCCCCTCCCCCTGGGGGGAATTGTTGAGCCCAAAATGTAAATACCACAGGTAAATGGTAACGTCATCTTAATATAAACTAATGTTTTAATTTTAGTTATATATATATATATATATATATATATATATATATATATATATTCAATTAATGTCATAATTGACGTAAAACGATATGTTTGCCCCTCCATATTTTCTGGGGGGTAACTGCCCCCTCCCCCAGGATCGATGCCCTTGGCTTTCAAATGCCTGATAATTCTTTAAAGTATTTTCAAATGTGAATTGTGACTATTGACTACAGATATATATTTCATTTTTTTTTTGTTGTTTATTTATCCTCTGTATTTTGCATCATTAGGGGAGTTGAGTCATTTGCAAGCTGAGCTACAGCGGAAAGATGAAGAGCTTGAAACCCTCTGGTCAAGGGTCAAGACACTAGAACATCTGGTCAAGAAGAAAATCTCCTTCTCTTGTGGTCATGATGTTATCAGAAGCATTGCTGATCTCATTCCCGAATGCCCAAATTGTAGCGAACCTATTACGTCAGTCGTTGATTTACCGTAAAACGAATGCCAGATATAATTTAACACTGTGTACAACTATAAGTGTTAACGCCCTTCTGGCCCTCATCAGAAGTATATAGACATACATTATATCACCACTTAATATTCTGAGTACTGGGCCCCGTTCGCAATTGTGTACTTAAGATATAAGAGTTGCGTTGGATTGGAATCAATCTCAACTCTTTTTATGACAGGGCCCTGGAATTTCAATACCTCATTTGTTTGGTGTGATGCATGGTGCAATTTTATTAATGAGTATCGTCCATAAAATTGTGGCTTTATTTCGGCTTAGAAATGGTAAGAGAAATACACATGGCTACAGTGATTAACTTCCCCGGAACAAGATGATGATATATGATGTACTCCGGGTACTTGTGTATCTCTTTTAAAATCAGGAATTATATGGCATTTTAGTCATGATAACAGTAATAATGATTATCCATGAATATCAGTGATGAAAATGGTATCTGCCATTGATCACAATACCGATTGGATATTACGTGTGCAAGAAATGGCAAGTATAACACTGAATCTCTTGTCTAAAAACCAAGGGCAAGGCTGACTTTAAATTAATGTTTTCTGTGATATCAAGTTGTTGTTTTTTCCAAATTTCATTAACACCTCACCGAAAAAAACACAAAAAACTTAACATGTGGTTTATAGCTCAAATATTGCCAGAAAACTTATTATCGAATGTATTAACATCTTTGTTTTCACTGCTTTTCTTGTAAACGTTAAATGATAACTAACATCTGTGAGGTTTCAGTTATTCTATTAATGTACGAGAATATAATCTAGAGAAGATGTGGACATATTTTACACTTAAAATTCTTCATGTTTAACCAAACTGTTGAAAAATTACTTTACAATTCAGGCAAGCAGTTGTAACCCTGGAAAATCCTCGAAGAGATTTGACTTACGTTTGGAATTGATATGAACATTTATTTTTTCAGAATACATTATCTGATCTATTTACTTTGTAAGATTTTCGCCAACATTCACCGACCTCGTCAGACGACTGGAGGTGAAAAACCAGAGAGTGGAATTGCATATGCTGCGACATGTTCTGCAAAGAATAGAACGAAAATGATTTGTGTATTTGATGTTACACAGTATAGACTATTTGAAACGTTTCGAAACGTCATAAAATGGGCCATTCTTTGTAAAGTGAAACTTTTTTTTGACAAAAATGAAGTTTATTCTTGCTGTTTTTGAATAGTATATTCTTGAAGAGTAATGTCTAAAGTTACATAAAGCATATTTTTTTAAACTAAAGACCCAATTAAGCTAATTAGTATACAATTACATTGGCATAAATTAAGATTTAAAAAATTATCCTTTTTTCACCAAATAATGGTCATCTCTCAGTATGAGCTTGGATAGTTGTTGCCACTCTGTACTGAAATCATACCCTTCCTAGGTCCTTCGGCAAGTAATTAAGTTAAAGGAAAAAAGAAAATTTGTCGTTGCATTATGTCATATTAACATTCATAATTAAGTAATTCTAATGTCACACACGTGACCCCAAAACATGAAAAGTTTATGTTATTTGAAAAATACAATTTGGATAATGTTTATTTTTCCTGTCATGAGCTAACTTGTATGTGTCCTCCATCTCACCAAATATCATTCCAAATATGATTCTCGTTCTTTAAATATTGCCCAACTAACTTTGTCACACACGTGACCCGAGTGCGAATGGTCAAGAGCAGATGTACTTGGCAAATATCACTTCGAAGACATTAGTATACCGGTACATTCTGATCAGTACACAACCGAGGATCATTTTCGACACGCTATTGTTTCTATCATAACATGGTTCTGGATAAAAACTACTTTGCAGTTGAGTGTAATAGCCTGATCATTCAGGCAACGGGTGTTGAATTATATACAGCGATTTTCTTAATATGATAAGATAAGAGCGTAGCGAGTGAGCTTTGGAAAAATTTTAGAAAAAAAATTGTCCTCGTTCCTTTTCTAATTTAGGAGCACTGCTCATTCTTGTATAATTTAGGGCATTGGGCCCCTCCTACCCCCTGCTCTACTGCCTCACTATTGTGCTGATATCAGTAGGGGAATGTATTATTATGAAGTCTCTCTGATTATTTGGAGCTATATGTATAAGGCTCCTTTGTGGACTTTATATACATACCCATATATATATATTTTATATATACCAGTATCTACCGATGTCGCATTTATCAGAAAACAAAAGGGGCACTAATTTCTGAGGTTAAAAGGGGCACTCATCAGAAGGTAAAAAGGACAATTATTAGAAAGAAAAAGGGGCACTATACGAAGAAAAGGGCACTTATCAGCTATGAAAAGGGGCACTTTTGGGGTACTTGAAAAAGTGAGGGGGCACTGTGGCCCCTGCCCCCCCCCCACCCACCGAGCGCTGCCTCTGATCATCATAGCATTGATAAAGATATGATGGTAATTTGAACTTAAGTAAGATATGCATATCGATATCATGAACAGAAAATGAAATTAAAGATCACATGGAAAACGACAAAATGATGGGAAAATAAATCTTACATAACAGCAAATTGAGTAGAGAAGATATAACACAAACTAATAGAAAAAAATAAACACTAATAAAATATGAAAAAAACTAAATAAATATGAAAATTTAAACTTTGAATTGAATTATGTATGTTCAGAACGTTTTTTAATGGCGTCATGATTTTTTGGAACGCCTCTTAAAAACAGCCTTTTCACGGTTAAATGACGCAGTAAAGATTAGAGAATTTGCGCGCGGAGCGCGCGGCGAAATTGAAGTCTGATCTTGTAAAACCTTTTGTATTTCATTGTTTGGAAGGCATCATTTCCTGAGTTTTGCATCAGTTTTTCCTTATTTTATTTTACACCTCCGGAATTATTGGGGGGGGGGGGGCAAAATGATATGTTTGCCCCCCCCCCCAATATTTTCTTTGCCCCCCCCCCAAGGATCGACGCCCCTGTCAAATTGTAATTAGCTATCATATACTTATAATGTAATTGGCCAAAAGAAATGTGCTTCTAAAAATAGTTTATAAAAAAAAGCTGAAGATGAATATACTTGTATATCAGAATGAAAACGTTTGATTTGTTTACTTTGATTATTTGGTCTGAACATTATAAATAATGATAATAGTAAATATTAATAATAACATAATGATAATGATAATAACATAAAATAATAATAGTAAGAATTAATAATAATAATTATATGTCTTGTTTACCCAGGGTAACCTCATCAGTACTAAGTACTGTTCTCCCTGAGGGCCCTACAAGCATATTATTACCCTGGTTTTAGCACGACAGCTGTAGAGCAAAGTGCATTCGATAAATAAATCCCACAGGTACCTACTTACTACACCTGGATCGAGCATGGCAAATGCAGATAAATGTCTTGCTAAAGGATGTTAGTGCCATGGAAATTAATTGAACCCCATACCTTGTGATCTACAGTATGGTTACTTATCCACTAGACCAAAATACCTCCACAGTATGTCAATAAATATCAATGATATCAATAAATGTATGAAAATGAAAAATTTTTTTAATAATGTGTGTTCCTTGGGTATTTTTCATAAAGAAAAGATCTGAGAATCACTTTCTATGGTATTGATGATAATTTGTATAGAGCTAGTGCAAAATGAATTAAAAATACTAAATATTATGATTTTTCAATAGTTCACCAAATCTGTATATATTACCTATGGCATGTCACACACGTGACCAAACATCATGATATAAAATATTAAATAACAAAAATCTTATGCAACTTTCAGCAGAATTAATGCTATTTTCTAAGACATAGTACCATGAAATATACCTACCATAAATATGAACAGTGAAACTTTTGAAAATTCAGAGAGATTTAAAGATGAAATGTGAGTTTAAAAAAACTGCTTCTGTGCGCGGTCACACAGGTGACCTGAACTTTTTGACTTCTGACTTAGAACAGGTATGATCTTTGACCTTTTTTAGTTATTTAATACATGTACCTATATCTGTATTTGCTGTATATACAGGAAAAACCAACACACTTGGAAAGTTATTGAAATTACAGGGCTCACATTAGCCCAACTCCCTGTTTTTTGGTCACACACGTGACTAAGAATGGCCCAAATACGGTCAGTTGATAGTGCTTGGCAATTCAGCTTTTCAAATGCAAATTTATCTGCGGGTAGCTATATTCAGTTTGTAGATTCCTGCACAGAGAGTTCCAGTATCTTTTCAGGAATCATTCGATTTCTTTTAGTATTGTTGATTTTCATATTTCGAGTCAAAAAGGCTGTAACATTTTTACATTATGGGCAATCAAAGTTTCGTATAACTTGCTTATGCATCCTTGTATATTATGGAAAACTTTTTTATAGGCCAATATCGCGATAAAAACATTTTCCAAAACCTATATTTTTTTCCATCTACATTTAGTCATTTATCTTTAAATCATAAAAGCAAAACAGCTTTACCAAAAATATCTGTAACATAGTTACATAGCTTACATATTTTAAGCTTACAAAAATATCGATTTGCTTGATATCATAATATCGCTAGTGTAAGCTCTTTCTTAATTTATAAGCTTTCGGTCAGTACCGGTAGTTTTATATGAAAAACAAAAGAAAAAAAGATGATAAATAATCTGATACGTTACCGTTGACTCGTTTCTATTTGTTACTGGTGTTAGGTTACTCGCCTTATACGGTATACATAAATGCGCTGCTTTGTCATGGGTCCCCTTTTTGCACCCCTCCCGACCATGGGTATGATTTTGTGTTGAATAATCCCCAAAGATGGCCCCACTTTTAGGTTAGCCAACTATTTTCTTCTGAATAATACCTCACCCATATCATCGCTAAAATGCAAATGCCAGGTGCAAAAATAAATTGAAATGATTTTGCTTTTTCATCCTTAATAATGAGAAACCTTTCTGCCAAAATGACCCTTAAAAATGTATATGGATTTAGTGACTACCTCCCCCCCCCCCCCCCCCCCCCCCCCGGTTAAAAACAGAGGATAATTCACCTCCTATATCGCTGTGCAATGTTTATCTTCAGTATTAATTAACATCTTTAATCTCATTGTAGCATTTATCAGATGGAAATAACAATGAATGTCAAAATATATAAATTTCCATTCTTGACTAATTATCGACTATATACAGCTAACCAGAGGTTCGGACAATGAAGTGGAGGGGCACCTTTGGTCCACCAAACAAAAGGTGCACCCCTAATTTCATTGTCCGAGTCCAACGTTCCGCCGCCTCTGCAGCTAACCATATTCGTTCTGGAAATATTGACTTTAAATCATTGGTAGATAGCTATTAGATCGATTGAGGGGAGAATGAGTGAACGCCAACGATAATAAACACCAACAAAATAATTCAAAATGGTAGCTAGGTGGTATAAAAATGTAGTCGCTAATTACGTACGTGACCAGCTGAAAACAGGGAAAACACGACAGTACCTGAATCCGGGGGAATCCCCTACAATAATCGAAAGGAACAGCTGTAGGATACTTCATGGACAAACGCGCGCAAACTTGTGACAGTTTTGTTTAATTGGATTCGCCGAAAGTATCGAGCCTAGCCGTGCACGTGCACTAAATCCAGGGCGTGTTAAACTTCCCTGAGCTGCGCTGCTAGATCAATGTTTTGCATTTAAATCGTATGCGCTAGCGCTTGCGCTTGCATGTTCCATTGTTGGAGTAGGCTAGCTAGGACTAGGAGTAGGTTTCCTGGAATTCCTGCCCTTGGCCAGCCTGGGACTAGCGGTGGGAGGATCCTCGTCGAATCTCCCTCTATCTCGAATAAAAACAGGCCAAGACAGAGCAGAGTAAGCTGAGCTGAGGAAAGTTCAGGTATGATGAAATTTGTTCATTTTTGTAGATCTTGCACTTTTTTCAGACGATAAATATCGATGCATGTCAGTGTGGATAGAGCCGGCTTTAGAGAATTACTTGGGAAAGTGGAAGGGAAAACGTGCTAAAGACAAGTTAATCATTAATCAGGCCTAAATAAACCCCTCGTGCATGAATATGAGTAATAAGTGAGTCCAATAATTCCATATCTGCTGAGGTTTTGCGTGCATGTCGTTGTCTTTTCTATCTGGAGTCTGTTCATTGTTTTGAAATGCCTCAACCTCTATTTATTTTAAATTTTGGTATTTGTTGATAAAGCATAGCTTCTTTTTTTATATAGATGTAGTATAGTCAAGGACACATGTACAAGCTTATCTGAGTCAAGGATTGTATTTCCGAACAGGATGGGATACTATTACCGAACGTGTACAGTTAGACGCATTAAAATGGCTTTCATATGCGTGGGACTACACTCGTGTTCTCCGCACTATTTGACTCAGAGAACAAAGGGCAGCAGATCATAAAATGAGGCGAAAAACGTAAATAACATCTTATTTTTACATGAAACCATGAAAACGATTAAATAATTGATTGAAAAATCCCTTATTCTGAAAAATATTTCTATTTTGAATGAAACTTTAACCTAAAAACTGCCGATTTCAAAATCAAAGACCTCATGACCGGTCCGTTCCTGTCTAACGTTTAGAGAGAGAGAGAAAGAGTGTGCTAGTGCTTTCACTGCAGTGGCCGTTGTTAATATATTGGCAACCCTCGATATAAAGCATGTTCGTGTAGAACGTGCGATCGACTTACCGAACTGCGAGTGATAACAAAAAGTGTGTGCGTTATATTTTTGTATATTAGACTGAGTATAATGAAATTTCTCCCATAGGGGCACGTTCGGAAATACGATACCATTTTCAAGGGACCAAAACGCCGCGTCATTGGGAAGGGGTATAAAATCTATGTTGTCCTTTCTAAAATTCCATCAACTTCTTTTTGTGTAGGACTTTGAGCATTATGTAAGTTTGACAGATATTTGTTTGATATTTTATTTGCTATCGTTGATTTTCTGAAAAGTGTTCGGAAACTGGATCCACTATCATAATACTAGGCCTAACACTAACAGTCTGACACTGACAGTTCCATTGATAGCATTGTATAGTCATAGATTGTATTACCGAACAGCATTACCGAACGTGTACAGCTACATGTAAGTGCCTAAAATGGCTTTCATTTACGCATGGGACTACGCGTATATTCTCCACACTATTTGACACAGAGAACACTGGGCAGAAGATCATAAAAGGAGGCAAAAAAACACAAGTAGACTCTAATATCTTATGACCTGCTCTCTCTTATTACCCCTCCCCCCCCCCAGGTCGTCTTCCCGTTGGCCCCAAATCGGGGTAGGTTGTTTATCTTTTTTCCATAGGGGGCACACGTTCGTTAATACAATACCTTTTTCAAGGAGCCAAAACGCTGCGTCATTAGGAAGGGGTTCGCCCGGAAGGGAATGTCATATTGAATCTACGTTGTCTTTTTCAAATTCCACCACCTTCTTTTTCTGTAGGACTTTAAGCATTTATTATGTAAGTTTGACAGTTATTTTTCATTGGATATTTTATTTGCAATGGTTGATTTTCTGAAAAGTGTTCAGTAGTAGCTAGATCCACCTCCATATCTAGAGTAGATGATGTGGTCTGCAGATCGACACTTAACCCTTTCAGGACAGGAATTATTCAAGGACTAAATTGATCACATTTTGTTCTTCAAATTGGCAACAGTTATATTTTCTTTTAGTGCTACAAGGTGCTAGTAAGGTGTAAAATCTTTTTAATTAATATACATGGTTACAAACTCTGTTAAAGAGTTCCAAAAAATTGCCAATTTTAATAAAAACAACGATTTTGAACCTCTCATTGTGTTGCCAATTTAAGGATTTCAAAGATTATTCTCGTTTTTTAAATTCTTGGCATCAAACAGAATATGGTCATCCAGCAAAAATGGACATAGTTTTTGCAGAAATTTTTGCTCTTTCTACTCATGTATCTGGTATATTTTTTAGAGATCTGAATCAAAAGTTATTGAGCCAAACCACAAAATGTGGTCAATTGTCTTGAAAGGGTTAAAGGAGAAGAAACCCTGGGGAAATATCTGTTTCAATGAAAAGAGAGGATAGAGAGAAGCAATTTTTAAAAAGTTCCTTCAAAATCGGTTCCAAAATGAAAAAGTTATGGAAGTTTGAAAAGTCTCAATTTACTTTCTATGGCGATCCTCAAATTGGCAATGTTGCTTCATAATGGCAGGTTTAGTAGCTACATGTTCTCTCTATATGTTTTGTACACAAAATTTCATATTTTCTCCATTTTCTCTAAAGATAATGCTTGTCTTTTTGTGAACTCAACATAGTCTATGTTGTGTCAAATACATTTTCCAATGATATATCTTGAGCTACATGTAAGAAGAAGACAAGCTGCACCTTGAGAGATAATGGGGAGAATATGAAATTTTGTGTAGAAAACATTTTTGTACACAACTTTTGAGCTTGCGACACATGAAAATATTTCAATCTAAAAATTGAAAATTTCTTGAAATTCAGCTTATTTTTCAAAACCATATTTAACAACACGCTTAAGAAAGGCATATTTTCAAAATTTTCAATTTTTCGTAGTGGGAACGCCAATTGTATCGCTAAAAATGTGATATTTATGGATACTTTTTTCATGGCCACTGCTGTTTTTCTTTGACTTTGGTAATGTGTGTGTGATGTGTGATATATTATGACAATTACGTATTTTAAAGTGATTTTGCAATGCAAACGATGGACCGGCAGCACTTCGCAGCATCTACTGTAGTCATAAATTTCAAATATTTCTATTCCATTTGTTATAAATTCCAGATTGGATATCAACCATGATGAAGTTAAATGCAGGACCTTAAAATTGTTATTTGATTTTAGCATCTTGCTTTGTTTTTTTAATGTGAAAATGTTCAATAATATCTCAAGAAGAATCTTATCATTCTTCATTTACCGTAATGTCACCAGTGGTGGAGGGGTTTGACAGTTTTGGATTAATAATTTTCAGAACTACCATGTTTGTTGAAGAATCACCAACCATTCGATGCCGAAAATGCTTGTGAATAAAATCCACCTAAAATATTGCATCTTGCTTCTACGGCGCTTCTGCGGGGCTTCTGCTGCTCCAGTGTCGCCGCACATTGCACCAGTGATGCCGCACACTTCGCAAATAATATTGCGAAAGAAGGATAATCTAAGATAATCACTCTTTTGTATAAAGTATTCACTTAGTACATGGCGCGCTACAAAACCATACGCAGGAAGCTTTCTGGCTGTGGCATTGTCCTTGCGGGATTGCGCATGCGCACTGTGTAATGCACTTGTCGGGCTGCCTAAATCATGATTTGTTTGTTGTAGGAATGGCGCGTCAAGACTGGAGCATAGCATTCTTGGCAAGACAGCTAACTTTGAACAAAGATGATTTATTTCCAAAGTATTTTTTCATGCAAAAAATTTGTCTGGCCAACATCTATGGAACTTAAGCTCTGTTACATCGAAAACAGAAAACATGGTACATATTATTTATTTTGTTTCACTCTGCTAAAGGGTTGAAAGTATGGTATTGTTTTCTCTCTCCTTTCCCGTCTTCTCTCATACTAGTTTCAGAAGCCCAATATGGAGACCCCTGTGCAGCCTGGTTTCCGTGTCATACGTGGACCAGACTGGGCTTATCAGAACCAGGATGGCGGAAAGGGGCATGCAGGAACAGTAGTAAGACTTCAAGACGTGGATTTTCCACACTTCCCGAAACTTACAGTGCTCGTCCAGTGGGACAGTGGAGATAAAGGTCTCTACCGGGTTGGCTACGATCAAGCTTATGATTTAAGGATCTTTGAAACTGCGAATTCAGGTATCAAAAGAAACAGGAATGTTCTTTAAACAAAAAACTATTCTAGTACTCTTTCTTTTTGTAAAAGAAATATTTTTAAGTTTTATTTTCCTCCAGTACTGCTTTAGTGCTAATCTGGAATATAATGCTGTTCCATATAAAAGGGAGTGTAAGGCTTGGGTGACCCAACACATGCTCCAGTGGCAATTGCTCAGGTGACAAATGCTCCGCAAAAAGTGACAATTGCTCCTCCAACAGTTGCTCTGCATGTAGCGACAAATGCTCCGGCGACAAATACTCCCCGAACGACACTTGCTCTGCCGACAATTGCTCCGCCGACATTTGCTCCGCTGACAATTGCTCCGCCAACAATTGCTCCCCCGATATTTGCCCCTGACAATTGCTCCGACGACACTTGCTCCACCCAAAAAATGTCCCGTAGAAGACAAATGCTGTTACAACCACTGCTCCGCCGACACTTGCTCCGATCCAGAAGTGCCCCGTGGAAGACAGAGATTCTCCTGCAATATTATATTGCTCTGCCAACAATTGCTCGCCCCGAAATGTGATCCACGGGAGACAATTATCCCTCTACCTCCTCTCCAAAAGTGTTTCATTAAAATCAGAGTTATTGCTCCTAAAATAATTGCTCCGCCAAAAGAAAATTGCTCTGCTCAAAATCTCTCTTGAAAAACAATTGCTCATTGACTGATCCAAAGCTCAAAATTCCAAGATCCAGCACTTTTTAGGGAAAAAAAGACGTTTGTCATTGCATGTCAGCTCTGTCTCTATTTTTCAATCTTTATTACTTTTTTAAAATAATAATCATAGTGTGACCTACATGTATAGTCTTTTCAGATAAGCATGATTAGAGCCATTATTCCTATAGGGTATTAATGCCTGTATCAGTTACCTTGTCCATGTTGTCTGTAAAATATATCATATCTTTATATTATTGAAGATAAGAATCGAACAAAAGATGTTATATTTTAGATGAAATGTGGTTTATTCTTAATGTTTACAAACTTCTAAGTAGGACAAGAAATAAAAAAAACAAATATTACTTCTATATTATGTATAATAGTTAACTTAGCAAAGACTTACAATTTCTCACCTGGGAAACTCCTAATCCACAGAATATGAATTCAAGGTATGAGTCCAGAATGTTCTTGAAGTGTAGAGTAAGTTGGCTGTTAAATCACAAAATGATAAATCCCAAATAGTAAATCCAAATGGTATGTTGTCCAACTGGTAAAAGAAGATTCCAAAAGAATGTCCAAGGTAATTCAGGAAGTCATCGCTGCCAAAGACGATGTCAACCACAATGTCAATAACGTCGACTGCGATGTCGATACATCACACATAATGTAATTATCTAGAATGTTCTTCCTCTACTGGATGTGCATTATTTAATATGTAATTGATGATTCTTTCACTGTTACAGAGTACAATCACTTTTCACATATGAATAATGATTTCTCTTTTAGAAATTTCTGTGTTCATAAATACATAAAAAGAACTGGAAAATAACTTCCTTCCAGAAGATTCTTCACTTATATAACAACACCCTCTTCTGAATTGTCTTCCTACCTCTTTTCCTTCCTCTCATGCAATTAGTCTTCTTTTGTTCTCCTCACTTCTTCTCTTCTCCCCTTCTCTATTTCTCTCATGAATTGCAACCTATAATGAAGTATTACAGTCTCGTTTAGAATAGTGTTTCCAATCATTTTCGGTCCGTTTTCTTTAGGTTTCTTTCCTTCAGTTACGTGTATGTAGCTTTATTATTTGTGTGTAAAACACCCCCTCTTATTCGAATACTTTGTTTCCAGGACTTGCTGACAACATGGAGCCACTGGAAGAAGAACCATTGGCTGATCATGCTGAATTAACATCAAATTCCAATAGAGCCAGGGGGTATGTCCCATTAACCCTTTCAGGACAGGAATTATTCAAGGGCTAAATTGATCACATTTCATTCTTCAAATTGGCAACAATATTATTTTTCTTTTGATGCTACAAGATTCTAATAAGGTGTAATGTCTTTGAAAACAATATACATGGTTAAGAAAGATTGTCGGTAACTTGAAAAAGTTGCCAATTTTGATAAAAAACAATGATTTTGAACCTCTCAATGTGTTGCCAATTTAAGGATTTTAAAACTTATTCTCCTTTTCAAAATTCCTGGGATCAAATGCAATATGGTCATGTAACAAAAATGGATATAGTGTGTGCAGAAATTTTTGCTCTTTCTACTCATACATCTGGTATATTTTTTAGAGCTCTGAATCAAAACTTATTGAGCCAAACCACAAAATGTGGTCAATTGTCTCGAAAGGGTTAAGGCCTGTACGGCAACCGCGTCCATGAAAACAAGTAAAAAAGGTTGATTTTCGCAACCAGACGGGTAACCCTGGGATCTCGTTTAGGGTATCAAAAACAGGAAAGAAGAACCAATCCTCGAATGAGGGTGTACAATACTATGCAAGATCTAAAAAATCCCTGTTAAGGATCTAAAAATAGATACCCTGCATAGGGTATCAAAAACTCCGTTAAAAAAAACCTCTCGACTTAAATCCTCATTTAGGGTGCTTTTCAGAAAGTCATGGATGCGGATGCCATATAGGCCTCATTGAGACATACCCCCCAAACAATAAAGTAATTTGTGAAAATTGGAATAAGCAGAAAGGTTCAGAACTATACCATAATGATAAGAACATTAACAGCGTTATTCATTTTCTTATTATTAACCTTTTCTAAAAATCATGTTCGTAAATTTCAAATACAAACTAGGACTTTAATTTGTCACTGAAGACGAATTAGGTGGTCTGTCTGTCCATGTGGCAAATTGCTTTGTAAGATGTGATAATATTTGTGGAAGATAATAATCCTGATAATGTTGACAATGGATGGAGACTTGCATCATAGAAAATCAGAAGATTTGATATTGCAGGATACATGGGAGATTAACCCCATAGCTTTAATATACGACAGGGAATCAGATTTCCTATAGGATTATACACAAACTACTGCACACTACTTTTTAATAGACATAACATGCAAAATAAGGCATTTTATTACGTTGTTTGTGATTGTATATGTTACAGTAGTCGAAGGAGATGGTAAACTTAAAGGCAAAAAGAAAGAAAAAAAAATGGACCCACCGGGGATCGAACCTGGGTCACCGGAATGGGAGGCAAGTGCTTTACCAATAGACCAAAATATTTCCAGTAGAAATAATATGTAAATGAAAAACGGGATTCTGAAATCACATTTTGTAGTTAAAAAATGGGCATGATCCCGACATCTGATCAAAAATTGGATGGCACACCTCTGAAAGCTTATAGTCTCAGCTACAACATACTAAAATTTGGAAGAAAATATACCAAAAAGAACTGAGATACTGATCAAAGAAGACTGGAATGTAGAATCAAGATTTGAGAAAAAGTCATCTACACGAAAATGTGAAAAATTGACATGCCTCCTTTAATTGCAAAAGTACGCCATGATGCCTTTGTCAAAATGAAGAATGGTGTGGACTGATCTGATAGAGAATTGTCTCAGGTATAACATATCAAAATTTGGAAGAAAATCGACCACCTATTAGTGAAATATTGTGAAATGAATACAAAATTTATGACGTCATTTTTTTCAAAATCATTTTTTTTTTAGTTCATATGCAAATATGACGTCACAAAATGCGATTGGCCAAAATTATGCATGAATTCAAATCTACAACTAACAAGCTTTCAGAATATGTAATAAAATTGGGGGGTATCGGTTCATTCTAGGACAAGCTATGGTGGATTCTAGATAGGCATATTTTTTACCATTTTTTGCATTATATTGCCCATTGACGCACGCGCGAATTTCAAAGTTTGAAGCGCGCACATGTGGCATTATGGAATGTGGAGAATGACTGTAAATGGTTCGAAATTGTCAAGAATAGTATCAGCAACCCAAACCATGCAAAAAAACGGAGTTTCTACATTATGTACGTGCTGTGCACGCGGAAAACGTGCGCCCGGGCGCTTACGCGCGAAAATTTTTGAAATGCTCAAAATAGCCTGAAACGTGTGCAAAATGAATTTGAGAAGATTTGGAGCAGTTTTAATTTTTGCCCGCGCATTGACGCGTACGCGTTCGTTTAATGAAATGACTTTGACTTCAGTGACATTGACCTTGACCATGCCAAATATGAATGAGAAATGACCTTCTGTTATGGAAATATGACAATGAATTGATCGTGATGAACAAAATGGCGCCTTGAGTGCCGAAAAGTGTTAAGTGACGAAAATTAGAAGAAAATTGATTCAGGCCATTTTGAGTTATCGTCTACACAAAAAAAGTGTACGGAAGGAATAAAAAAAAATAAAAATAAAGAAAGAAAATTCTGACAAAATTAAGAGGTGATCTGTCTATGACAGACCACCTAAAAATCAGAAATCACATCACATCACATGTTAAATCATAAATGAAAACGTTCATGCAAATAGTCTGTATATGTACAAGAAATGTATTTTACATCATTACCTTCTACTTTTTGTACTTCATTGTTAACTATTATTATTTTTAATTTTGGTAATAATTGAACTTTACCAAAATACTTGTTTGTTTTTTTCTGTTGTGGGTCAGGCTCGACTAGCACATCTGCTATTATCTGGCCCCCTTTACCAACCAATGCTTTTCTTCTTTTATATGTAAACAGCAATGAAAAAAAAAAATGTATTGTACTTAAATGTTGTTGGTGGTAATAAATCAAATCAGTCATTATTCAACCAAACGATTTCCATAATGCAATTATGTTATATCATAAGCTATCATCTTTTTCTGAAAGAACTATTTTTTTCAATGCCTTGGACTTGGATGTCTTGGCCTTTTGCATGCCTTGGCCTTGGCCTTGAAGGTTCAAAGCCCTGGCATTTTTCTTGAGGGTTCAAGCCTTAGCCTTGGCCTTGGCCTTGTTGGTTTGGGCCTTGACTACAACACTGTCAGATGCCTGTTGTAATTTGAAACTTAGACCCGTTCCTCTATATTTAAGGTGTAATCAGAGTAATGTTGTGGAAATACTCGAATGAATCCCAAACTTTCCACCAGTTAACATCAACTTGCCTAGGTAGAACTGAACTTGAAGTTAACTTTAAAACACAACAAAACAAAACAAAACAAAACAAAGAAAATCAACAATGACAGAAATATTGTTTGCAGAGCAATTGTCTTCTGGGGGATCACATTTTGGGCGGAGCAAATGTCGGCGGAGCAATTGTCGGAGAAAATGTCAGCAGAAGAATTGTTGGTGGAGCAAATATCGGCGGAGCAATTGTCGACGGAGAAAATGTCCGCGGAGCGATTGTCGACGGAGAAAATGTTGACGGAGCAATTGTCGACAGAGCAATTGTCGACGGAGCATTTGTCGCTACATGCGGAGCAATTGTCAGCGGAGCAAATGTCGGTGGAGCAAGTGTCGGAGGAGCAATTGACGCAGGAGCATTTGACATCGGAGCAAATGTCGTGGAGTAATTGTCACTTTTTTGCAGAGCATTTGTCACCAGAGCAATCATTGCCGGTGCATGTGTCATGGATTCTAAGGCTTGAACCCCGGCTTGATCCTTCTTGTAACTCTCTAGTCTAGGCCTCCCCCAGAAAAATTGATCAAAATAGAAAACATTTATTGACCTTTAACGGTACATGTAACCTTGCATTCTCTATTTCCACTAGTGTATCATCCGAAAATCTGGTGTGATGGCTGCAATGCTGATGAAATCAAAGGAATACGATGGAGATGCACTGAATGCTACAACTTTGACCTCTGTTCGACCTGCTACATGAACAACAAGCATGACCTCAGTCATGTCTTCAGGAGGGTGCTTTCCTCTCACAAGACATCTGTGGGGTATGTATCATCAAACCTGCCTGTAACTTAAGCAAAGTTGACTGTATGCAACAACATCTTCTTGAAAAAAAATTATCAAGAGGTTACCAAATACTTTGTAATCATGTTTATATGTTCTTATGTATTTTTTGTTGCTGTTATGAAATTATATTCATGATTTTTGTTGAATATTATTGATACCAATCAGGGCCTCATGGAACACTGTTGGTTGGTGACAATCATTGTCTGAATATCATAAATAAATCAACATAGTAAACATATTTGTTTTGTCAAACATTAATTCATCACATAGAATAGAAAGGTTTTCTGGCAGTGCATGTCACTCTATTATCCTTGAAAAAAAATCCAAAGAAATAACTTTAAAAGTGGGAAGGGTCTCACATCTACTGTTCTACTAACTATTTCTTTGGATGGGAATGTTCTTTAAGTCCTCACAAAAATATTTTGATTTTTTTTCTGTGCAATATGTTAAAATGATGATATCATTTTGACTTGAGTGCAAGCCCTGAATTGGTTTCTATTAATACAGCCCCAAGATGCTACCAAGATCTTCATCTCCTCGTATTGCGCTCATAGGAAGTTTTCCTGGAGCGAAGGTTGCCAGACATCCACAGTGGTACAAGAGGCTTGGGTCAGGTTTGTCTCTTTTCTTCATCAGAAATTGGAACCTGAACGATAATATGACAGAAAAGTGATGTAATTATAAAAAAAAAAAAACAATATATGTTAGCATGTATGGTGAATTTACTCTTTCTGTGGTTCTGTGGAGCATTTCCATTTAGCAAAATGTCACAACCATGCCATGTTTGTGTATTAACGACACGAGTCATATCAGTATCTAAACTTTTTTTGTGAAACAAACTATTTTTCCCCCCTCTAAAATTCATTCTTAATCATATTTTTTCTATATAAATCTTTCTGGTGAAGAACTCTTGTCTTCTCGAGAAATATTTCTTTAGAAGTCTTCTTTAGAATTCTTTCTTTTTTTAATTTGATAGGAAGTTTTATTCCATACAGTTTTTTTTTCCTTTTGCAGTCCCTGACAGAAAGCTTCTGTACTTTCATAAGATGTGCATTATTGAAGGTCACTATAACTGAAATCAGGCACTGTCATACAGGTTTTGCAAGTTGCCCATTACTTGTCAACAGAATTAGCCATTAATGTAACAAAAAGCCTTTCTATGTTGACAACCAGTAACCATAAAGCCCTTTTGAAAGAAGTGACCAGTACCAAAATGTTTGCCTTACATGTTTTTCCCTAGACAAACAGCTAGGGAAAGTAGCAAGGCATGGACAAACACATGAAGATAACGTCAAGGGACAAGTGGTTATAGAGTTCTCTTCTACGACAGAAAGGATAGACCTCACTAAGATCATCTGTACACTACCAGGATCTGGAGGGTATGTGTATGACGGACACCTACCAAATCTAGGTGAGAATCACAATGTACAACTGATGACTGAGAAACTTTCTCAGAGGGCTCTATCAAAACATGATATTTAATGTAAATAGAAAGGAAGTGATGTCATCACTGCACATGAATATTCATATTGACACAAATTTGGAATATGAAAAACTTGGTGTACATGTAGGAAGCCATGATAGAAATAGGCAGAGTCACATCCTTCCAGAAGGAAAGAAAACTTGAGACAGTATGGGAACGTACTTTTGATGCAGATTACATACATCAAAGGTAATGTTTGTTTTTAATGGCTGTGTCTTTTACAGGAGATCCGGAGCCAGTGAATGAAGGAGACAGAGTCTTTGTAACTGCTACTCCTGCAGAATTGGAGAAACTCCATAAGCGCCGAGGAATATGGGATCCTAAGATGGAGAAAGTAAGAATAATTATGTATCCTCATTGTGTTTGTACTGCGAGACATTTCTGATAATTTTTTATTTATAAATTAAAGAAACGATTGGCCTCTTTCAAGGCTACAGGCCAGACTGTAATGCTGTTGGGCATTGCTGCTCTTTTAACCCAGAGTCATGTAGTATTGATCCTCATTGTGTTTGTACTGCGAGACATTTCTGATAATTTTTAATTTATAAATTAAAGAAACGATTGGCCTCTTTCAAGGCTACAGGCCAGACTGTAATGCTGTTGGACATTGCTGCTCTTTTAACCCAGAGTCATGTAGTATTAATGACAATGGCTAGCATGAGGATAATAGAAATGGCAGACATAATTCACAAAACTATTGTTGTGGTTGGAATGAACTACTTATACACACAGATTTTATTTCATATACAATGTAGGTGAATATCTAATGTTCAAAAAGTTTGAAAAGATATTGGAATAAATATGAAACTAATACTCCCAATGAATTTGACATCCATCAGCTTTATCATCTGCACACTTAAATCTGGTATGACTTTCAACTGTTGAGTTATTGTTGATCAGAAGTGTCCATTCTTACAGCTATAGTATGAACCCCTACCATTCTTCATAATGGGGGAGAGGGTTTTGAGGTTTAGTCATCACATGAAATTCATTGGTTTTGAAAGTGAATGTGGAGGTGTCATTGTCTAGTTGATAAGTCCTCAGACTTTGGAGCACAAGGCACAGGGTTGGAATCTCTGTCATGGTAATAATGTTGTACTGTATGACAAGATGTTGATCTACATTTGCCACTCTCCACCCATTTGAAGTAAGTGGGTAACTGGTAGGAAGAAATTCCTTGAATGCAGACATATCATGGCAGCCAGGCTAAAGCTGGGGTAAAAATATAATTGCATGCCCACAGGGAGGACACCATTTATACTGATGAGGCTGCCCTGAGCAAACAAACACATCACTATTATTATTATTATATATTGTTATCTAACAATTTCTTGTGTTATCAGATGCAGTGTAATACAATAGGATCATCAATCAGTGGTGGATTTAGGGGGAGGGCACCACCAGCCCTTGCCCCCTATTTTTAAAACCCAAATTGATACCTTATGTACACAACACAAAAATTGCCCCTCTTAATTTTTTAATTTGGGGAATTGTGTCCAATCTGTTTTTCAAAATTCTGGGTCTGCCCCTGATCCATGGTGTCCTTTTTTGTTCATTTAGTCTCATTGCATCCCACCACCGCTGCCACCCATAAATCATATTGATAATACTGTAAGGCGACGCGGGGGGTTTCGCGCCCACCCTGATTGACTTTGCACGCGCTGCAGAAGGGGGTTCATTGTCCCACAAAGGCTTTTTCCCCGCTTCTTGCCGGACGCTGTCCTCCGTCACGATCGTGCACTATAACAAAATTTTTGCATGTCACGTGATGCGAATCTAACCAATCACTGTGCGTATTATACATACACTATTTACTATTAACCTATATTTGTTTATCTAGGGGCAACCTAACAAAGGCTTGTGTTAAATTAATGTGCAAGATACCAGTAAAAATAAAACTTTTACCCCCCCCCCCCCCCAAGAAAAAAATGGACAAAAAAAGATTTAGGGGGAACACTTCCTAAAAAGTCAGCATCCTTCAAATATGAATCATCTGTGTTATTTCAATAGTTACATGTACCAAGGAAAATGTGTTTGCAAGAATCAATCCACACTCCCTTGGCTATCACACATGGAATTTTTCCATGGATACTGCTGCTAGTTGCTCTAAATGATTAGGATTGGATGTTTGTATATTTATACATGAATATTCATGACTTATTGCCTCAATTACTGGAAATTCACTGTCATTTTATTGACACTGCGGTTAATATAGAATTTCATCCTTTTTATACTTGCACAGCATCACATGATGTTCACTAGATGTTCAGCTAAAATCAGTTGCTGATCTTGCATCTGTGCAATATTGGTTTTGAAATAAAGATTCTTTCTTTGGCTGTCGCTGTTAATATGCAGACATTTCGCAGAAAGGGAGTTGTGAATGGCAGAACAAATGCTGGTGACTTCAAAGTGACTTTCAGTGACAGCCAAGAACCCTTCACCATGAACTCTGCAGCTCTAAGAAAGGTGCATTGTATTGATTTGTTTGTTCGACACATGCTCCATTGACAGTTGCTCTGGGGTCAATATCCTACATCCGCCAAATTTTTAAAGGAGAATGAAACCCAATTTAAATGAAAAGAGAGGATAGAGAGAAGGAATTTTTAAAAAGTTTCATCAAAATCGGTTACAAAATGAGAAAGTTATGAAAGTTTGAAAAGTCTCAATTTACTTTCTATGGTGATCCTCAAATTGGCAATGTTACTTCAAAGTGACAGGTTTAGTAGTACAACTCTCCATATGTTTTGTACACAAAATTGCACATTTTCCCCATTACCTCTCACGGTGCAGCTTGTCTCTTCCTTAGCTCAAGAGACATCATGGGAAAATGTATTTGACACAACATATGTTGAGTTCACAAAAAGACAAGCAGCATCTTTAGAGATAATGGAGAAAATATGAAATTTTGTATACAAAACATATTGAGAGTTGTACTACTAAACCTGCCATTTTGAAGCAACATTGCCGATTTGAGGATCGCCATAGAAAGTAAATTGAGACTTTTCAAACTTTCATAACTTTTTCATTTCGTAACCGATTTTCATGGAACTTTTTAAAAATTGCTTCCCTCTATCCTCTCTTTACAATAAAATGGACATTTCCCCAGAGTTTCATTCTCCTTTAACTTCAACCCTGGACAAACACTGTACCTAACCTACCACCCAATTTGATGAAATACAGCTGGAGCACTTGTTGCCAGAATATATGTCAGAGCGCCATTGATTTAGATAAGTGCCAACTAATAGTGTACAGAAAAGAACAAAAATAAATTTTAATGCTTTCACGATGCTGTCAAGGAGGACTGAAAATCTTGATGATTACGAATATATCTTTTGAAGCATTAAAATTTATTGATTTTGAGATAATGCTTAATTTCGGTCAAGATCGTGTATTTGGTTAAAAAATTTTTTTCTTCATCCGTGCTGTTTGTCTGAATGATGATTCATCTTCAAATTAAAAATTAAATTATTTTATGCTGTTTATGATCGTAAAAGTGTCCCCGACAAATTACATCCAAAAAACAATAAAAAACAAAAGGTAAAAAAAACAAAGAAATACATAAGAAATTTAAAAATGAGGAAAAACTGGTGAAGAACGTCTATTTCATGCATTTTTACTCACATGCCTTGAAAATGCCACCTTTCATGCAAAATATCCCGAACTGCGTGTTAAGTGAATGAGTGCGCAGACAAGGGAACCTTCCCTTTTTTAGTGTCAAAATGACAGCGTCGCCTATTCTTGTGAAAACGACATTGTTCTTATTCGTATTTTAATCAGATAAAAGGCTATCAATAAGAAGTAAGCATAGGTCATGGTTGTCTCTCTGGTCCGACAAATCACCTTTTTCATTTAAATACACCTTTCTCCAATTCCCCTTTTTTTTTGTTACCGATATATCAACATGAATGAAACCTGTAATCTGTGAAGTAAGTTCAGAAAGAATTTCATATATGAGATATCAATCATTAATTACTTAATCATCGACCATAAGACAAGAAATTTATCAGTGAAGGAGGGGTTGTTTTGTATCCTCAAAGGTGTGTCAAAATTACAGAACTAAAATGATCTATTTTTCATTCCCTTGACTTTTACTAATGCTGCATTACCTTTAAAAAGAAAATGCAAGTTTGAAAGAGAAGTGCTATCATAGATACAAAACAATCTCGGGATATGTGGCCTCAAAATGTTGCTAAATTATTATTCTAATGTAAACGAATAATGATCGGTTTATTTGTTATTTCAGAAGTAGCTAAAACCTTTTTTTTTAAACCAGGATTTGATTAAATCAGTTAAGGCTATTAAATATGAATGATTTATTCAAATCGACGAAGTGACGTTCCTAATGATTTAATTTATAAAAATAGCATTGTTATCTTTTAAAGTTTAACGATAGAACAGCAACAGTTTACATTTCTATTCCTTTCCTGTTGCTTTTAGATTCCCCATTTGCTTCTTGGGCAGCTTGTCCGCATCAGTGATGACATTGAGATGGTCAGAAGATTACAGTTTGGTCACGGCGGATGGACTGCAGCCATGAAGAAGGTTACATATTATGATTTGATTGGAATATAAAGTTTTCATCATAGTTATACATTTCCTTTTTTCTTTGAGAAGGACAGAAATTATACAGAAAGTATACGCACTGTAGTTATCACTCATAGTCAATGCACAGACTTGTATATTTTCTTGTAGAGAGATTCATTTGAAAATTCAATATTCTTTCTTGTGACGGCCTTTGCCCTAGCTTTGACCTGATGATAACATCTTGTCTTATGCCATCTGATTGATACTTTCTATTCACTTTAATTCTTTTAGTTTATATTTGATATTGGTGTACAACGGTATATGTGAACAAAATCAGGTACATTAGACAACTTGAAAGTATATTTCATTTAAAAATATGCATTAAAAAAAGGGGGAAAGGAAACGTCGAAAGGGTTAGGATCAATTTGAAGATTTTCACTAAATTTGTAAGGTAAAGCTTATTTTATATGTGTAATAATTGAAGCTACCAAGGGATTTGCTTATATCATGACAGGATTATAGAGATTGAAAGCTATTCTTCCTTGTGTCTTCACAAGGGAACTGCTATCTTTCAGACTGATTACAGTGAGCTCTTAAAGACCATTATATGAGTTACTTCTAATTTACTGAATCAGATGAATACTGATGATTTTCGTATTTGCATCTGTCTTTTTATAATTCATATGAAATATTATCTTTATTTTTCAGGAAATTAGTAAAGTTGGGAAGGTTGTTATGATCGATGGATTAGACATTCATGTCAAAACAAAAGACAATCGCAAATTCATCTTCAACTCAGCTAATCTGACTCCGACAATATATCATGCTTCCGAACCGGAAGAGAAGAGCATGGCAGAAGCATTTCGTAGTAAGATATAAAACAAAGATCTCCTCCTTATCGTAATGAGCCTGTACGATGTTGATTTTATATCATAGCCTCTTGGGTTCAGATACTTCCGAGCAGAAATATGGTGAAAGTGTAATGAAGATTTTTAAGGAAGAATCTAAACATTTGAGTTGCCTTTGTGATGATGAATAAAAAAAAAATACTAATTCAGTTTGACTTTAACTGTTACTGTGCCAAGGGGTTTAGTCATCTTCAAAATTTTACCAAAATGTGATCAATGCTTGCTTTCCAAAGGTCTGCACTTCATTAACCATCTATTATTTCACAAAATATTGTGTACAAAACTTGTAGGAAATTAGTTATCCTTTCTTATGTTACCAAATATTATTACTTTACCCAACTTTATGCATAAGAATTATGAAATTACATTTGAGTTTCTTTTTTGTCCATTATTCTTGGGTTTCTCATTTGTTTACTATAGTTTAATGTTGAAATAAGATATCTTTTCAAAATTCTGCAATTTTCTCTGAAAATTTCTGTGGTAGTGTATAATTATAGTCATATATTTAGAATGCTTGATTTATGCTCAGAATTTTGATATACATTGACCACCATATACCTTTCCTGTGGTCGAGCGATTGGTGAATGAAAATGACAAGTCTATCTGTCACATATACGTGCCATCGGCACTGAAAGAGTTAAGTGAATAGTTTAGAAACTCTTGCTCTGTATGGGTGTACATGTACCCAATGCTTGCTGATGCAAACATTAGATACAAATGTCATTGTAAAGTCTTTAATAAAGATGGTATTTCATTGCTATACATCTAACTTGTAGAAAAGTCTCCTATTCATAGGATAAAAGAAACATTCTGGTAATAAGTTACATGTATATTATTTTACATTCTGGTAATATTTCAAATATTCTGGTTGTTTGATTTTTGAAGGGGAATTAACCTCAAAATATAAATGTGCTTATATAATCTATTCTTTCTTGTTGTCCTACGTAGTTTTGCATTAAAATATAGGAGATGGGTTTAAATCAAGATTTTCTCAGCAAAATTTATTGTCTGCTAGTGATACCTGGGGGCTGCCATTTTCTTGATGTGTACATAAAGATATTTTTAATCCGAATGCAAATTGTCTGTCTTCCTGATACAAAATCCCTTTTGAGATTTAAAATATTTAACAGATATATACATATATTCTAAAAACAAAAATGTGTTTGATATTTCTTGGAAAATTGCTTTTTTACTAAATAGAAATCTATTTTCTTGATACTATGACCAGTGCTTTAGGACTCGAGTCCGGACTCGGACTCGAGACCGGTCTCGAGTCCCTATTTCTCGGGACTCGGACTCGGACTCGAGCCACAAGGACTCGGTCTCGGACTCGGACTCGACCAATGGTGACTCGTGACTCGGGCGAAAATCGGAACGAGACCAGCAATTTTTTCCGTTTTTCTGCTTTCAATGTTAGCTCAAAAATTACCCCAGGGCACGCAAAAAAGACCTCGCTATTTTCGCGCACCTTGCTCGATTGAGCGGTATTTTGAACATCATGAACTTTAAAACATTGATCACCATAATGTGCCCAAATAGATGATAGACGTTAAGATAAGTAGTTTTATGCTGTATACATTCTTCATGCACGTACATGTATGACACAGACAAGTATTAAAATTGATATTAACCATTTGGAGATGGATTAATCTATACACACGTTTCCCCATAGACCCCAGCCTGGGATATCTTGGGCAGTCTCAAACAGATTACTATTCCACTTGTATTTCAAGATACTGTAGTATAACAAACTAGTTTTTATCTTCTATCTTTTTACTTGCAACCTATGTTCCTGTGGCAAAAAGTCAAAGTCAGCAATTTATAATTTTTGGCAGTGTCAAACGGTTTTATTACGGTTAACAATTACTTTCATTTTACTTGAGTCACTTAGTCATGTAGTCAGTTTCCAAAATGAATGCTAATGTTGCACTTTTTGTTACAAGCCAATTAAGCCAGTTTAATGAACTAGCTGATACACTGTACAGGGGTTTTATTACTGTTTGACGATTCACTTTTTAAAGATTGAACTATTGGTGTTCTTGGTGAAATATTATTTTTCCCCTCTTTTTTTCCATGTTGGAAACTTTATTTTCTATAATCTGGCTTTAATGGCATTCAGCCCGCTATCTTTTTGTTCTGTTGACTTATAATTGATAAAAGATAAAATTATAGGCCTTTGAAATGAACAAATATTAATTTGTGTATCTTTTCTTCATTGAGAGTCAACTCTCTATAATTACTGTGGATACAAGCAAAATACTTGGCCTGATAAGGCATGTTCACATATGAGCCATTTGTCAACGAGACATGTACATGTATCTTGGCACAAAAGGACTGTTCACTTCTTTAGTATTTTGGTCAATAAAACGTCTGAAATTCCACCAGTACACCAAACCATTACCGAAAATATAACCATAGACATTTATCTCAACATTTCCAATTTAATTTTCCTACCTTCTGTCAGAATTTTTAGTGCCAATAGCGGGAAATCTTACTGAACTTAATCTCCTTAAGCACCAAGCGACATTTCACCGGCGACAACTCACTAATTTGTGAGCAGGCCATAAAGTTGTCCGCATTCGTACTAAGAAAAGTTACAATAAATTAAATTCTCTGACAAATTGAAGTTTTCAATGAACCAGAAACTACTTATGTTATAGAGAGTTCACAGTAAGGCATTTATCATAATAAAATAATGTGACGTAAAAAAATTGCAATTTAAAATGTTCCCATCGGGACTTGGACTCGGACTCGAACTCAGATGTCCAGGACTCGGGACTCGTATGCCAGGACTCGGACTTGGACTCGGACTCGGACTCGGACTCGGACTTCAGGGACTCGGACTCGGATGGAATGGACTCGACTACAGCACTGACTATGACATACGCGACAGCAAATTAATTTAATTCATTGATGATAACTTTCCTAGCGTCAAAAGTGACAAACTATGCATTCACCTCCTTTGAAATAATGGACTTCATAAGTCAGAATGCGCGTTATATAAATTATGTTCTGCTCTGCCGGGCAAGCCCAAGAAATTGATTTCTGTTTAGCAAACCAGAGAATTTAAAAAGAAATCTATTAATTTCAAATTTTAGAGTATATGTGTACACCTGTTATATATTTTCCATCATATATGGGGATTTTTTTGTAATGAAGAGAAGCACTTTAGCTCTAGGATTGAAAATATCTTCCTGACTGGAACGGTTTCCAATGGTTCATGTACAACTCCATATCATCAAGAAAATGGCATCCCCCATGTAAAATGTTAGCAGATGATAACCGTGTGCTAAATTGTCTTGATTTAAACCCTTTTCTGATATTTTATTTCTAAAGTGATACATGCCAATGATTAAGAATATATTGAACATAAGTACATTTATATTCTGGGGTTAATTCTCCTTTAAGGGTTAACCCTAAAAAGGGCTATTTCAGAGGTTTTGAAAACGGGGGGGGGGGGGGGGGCATGATGGCCCCCATAAGTTCTCGGCTATGCAATGTCTGATCGTTACCAAATTTGGTGTGCACTTATTTATGATGTAACATACAAGAATGCATAGTTAAATTTATAAAAATTACCGTATTTTAAAGATCAATGCTAATTAATTATGCAAATATGGTAATTTTTATGTATTTTTATTAATTTTTAGGGTTGAGGGTCCTGTTCACTCTAAGATATAGGATAAGCACAGTATTTAGAGACTCCTTATTACCATTAATTATCAACAAATTTTGATCACCTCACGAAGGCCATAAAAATGAAAGGAAATCAACAGCACTTTCTTTTCTCACTACCTGACATTGCCTACTCTCTATTTTATGTTGATAATAAATGAAAAGTTGCAGGAGCCACAACTGATAATTTTTTTTCATTTGGTAAAAAAAAAATAGACTAAGGATTTTTGAAATTTCAATTTCACATTTCTGCATTCATAAAAAACCATGTTTTTGTCTTGTGACCAAAGAAAATATTTTAAAATATGTGATGTGTACATTGACAATGACATCATGACTCAAGTATTCACTGCGTTAAATTCTTTTTATTTATTAGTTGTATGGATGGCAGGACTAATATTTTGACTATTCTCTCTCTGTCACAGGATTCACCCACATTGTCTTAGAACCTGGAATAAATATCACAAAAGCTGTAGACTGTGGAGATATCAGGGCAATGGAACGTATGTTGAAGAAACAACCCGAGTTGGTTAGTATTGGCAATGGGATATACAGTATGTTACAATGTAAAATATTTTATGCCCAAATTAACAAGAATCAATACTCGAAAAGCTGACTCCTGAATATTTATCTATGATGTTTGTAAAATTTGTAGCACAGAAAAGTTAAAATTTAAAAATAATAAGATGTTGGTTAGTTCGGGTGTAAAAAGCATTGGGTCTTTGTAATCATGGGTTCAGGTCAGTTTGTCCAAAAGCTTCTGAATCTAATTGGCTGTGCTGTAGAAACACTGCTTCAAATGTACATGTATATTTTTCCTCACTTTATACTGCATCTAGATACATTGTGAAGCCAGACCTGGAATGCCAGTCCTTTATTATGCTGCTGCCTATTGCAAAGTAGATGTGGTAAAGTTCCTTGTTGAAAAAGGTGCCTTTATTGAGAGCCATGACGAGCATGGATGCACACCACTTTTTCATGCAACTATTGCGTAAGATCTTCTCATCTCTTAACATTGTCTTTTTTCTTTCAAGTCTTGCACATCTTTTGACACCAAGTTTACAAAAATCGGTCATACCGTTACCGAATCATGTGACCTTTTAATATCTCATGTCAGCATGAAAACAGAGGATTTCCGAGTTTTGTGCATAAAACGAATGGGAAACTACATTTTCTCATGTTCCTACTTTATCACCTATAATTTCGTCTTTAAGGTGTAATAATCATCTATTCTGAGTATTGGTTCATATAACACTCTTTAAACAGCAGGTTTTTAAAAAAATTTTAAAAAGACAAAATTGAAAAAAAGAAATTCATAAATTCGTATAACAATAGAATACATACATGTAAGAATTGAAATCACTTTTCTAATTTTTTTCTTATGTGATACTGTTTTTAAGGTTTAGAAAGAACTTCTTGCATTAAAATTTTATCTCCAATGCCTTTTTTACTTGATTATCAATAGAAATGTATATTTATATAATTTGCATAAATTATAATAGTAGATGAAACAAATAAGGATTTACATAAAAATAACAGTGAATTTGTGTTCTTAACACAATTCTCGAGGTCCTTGCAAAATTTTGCAGCATTACGGCCGAGATCAGGGGAAGGGGGGGGCCTTGGAGCCCCATTCCCCCCCCCCCCCCACCCCCCGCGCAAGTCAGAGAGGAGCTTGAAATTAATAGCCTAGTAGAGTCGGAGTTAAAAAATTTTAAAAATCACATTTATATACTTTACATTGATTTATATGATTTCTTAAAGCAGGGTTGGGCGGCAAATACCGGTGACGGTAAATACCGTCCGGTAAATATGTAAAAAACGGGAAATATGATTTTAATTCTTTATTTATTAATAATTTTACTTGTTTTTAGCCTCAACAACTGAAAATATTGTTCTGAAATAATTATAATAGCAGTACAACACCCATAGCAGAAACACACAAACAAATTTATTAAATCCACACTGCATACATGTACACACCCAAACACACATACATGTACAACACACATACACAAACTCAAATTCATTTCTCCAGGGGTTAAACTTTTTACATGTACCTCATTACAATATGATTTTTGTTTTCAATTGTGAATAAAGCTCAGAATATGAATTATATTATACATACAGTGCATGCTCTTGAGTTGAAAATACTGTAATATGTGAATCAATAGCTTTAGAATTTCTCAAGTGCATTATATGTCACGGAGGCCGTAGGCCAAGGTGAACGTGTATATATAGTGCACAAGAGAAATTCTTTATCTATAGATGCACATTTTACGGTATAATTTGACAAAAATGATCATGTACTATTCATTATAGAAAATGGGAAACTGCTTGTGGGATCTGAACTCACGAAACTCTACATTTCAGCATTCATTGATAAAGTGCAACGAACTCCGTATTATCGATTAATTTGTATCGTTATTGATCTCTGCCTATGGGAGTTTGACAGTTTGTACACAAAATTTACACACACAAAAACACACACGCACACACCCACACACACAAATAGAACACACCAGAGCGGGAAATATAACACGTTATATTATAATGAATTTCGCACTGGCAAGACCCATATCTTACCAATCAGAAACCTTGTTTCATACAACCCATCTTATATTCTACTGCATGTAATTGGTTTTTGTAACAATAGTGTATCAATGATTTTGTATACATGTGTACTAGTGATTGCTGGTTTTGAACTTTTGATAAAATGTTTACAGAAAAAAAAAAAAATCTTTTTATAGCCAAAATAACAGACATAGACAAACACACGAACAAACACAAACACACACACACACTCACCCACACACACAAATAGTACACACCAGAGCAACCATACTCACCACCATTATTATGTTCAAAATTGGACAATCCCTATGAACAAGTGAGTGGAAAAATATATTTCCCGGTATTTCCCGGTAAAAAGCGGTAAATACCAGTAAAAAGCGGTAAATACTAGTAAATACCGCTTATTTCCGGCATCCGGGAAATAAGCCTCCGAAGCGGGAAATATGCCAACCCTGTCTTAAAGTGATAACCCTAAATGTTGTTCCTATACAAAATTAACAGATTGCTGTGGTAGATCTAATATAATATCAGACATTATTTGAAATACAAAAACTGTCACTTATTTCTGCCCAAAAAAATTGAAAAAATTGAACAATGATTTTTTGTGATTTCTTTTGTCACATCAACACAATCAGCAACAAAATTTCGTATGTATTTCTTTGTTTTTTATTTTAATTGGTGATTTCTTATTTTTTTAATGAAGGCGATTTAAATCAACTTGATTTACAGTACATCGTGCCAACCCTGATCAACATAATGTAAATGGACTAACAAAGACTTATATCATATTGACTGAAACCATGTGTTCTGTTGCTTGACATGTCGTTGGGATCAGTTTGGTTTGAATCTGTTAATTTTTTTTTGGTATTTACCAGAAGTCTAGATTATAAGTCTGAACCAGAAATCAAAATAACAGTTATCAATTTAGCCATACAGGCAGTATCTCACACTGATATTACAGCGGAAAATGTTCTCTTTGCTGAGCTTGTAGAGTGTCTTAAAGCTCATAGACAGTCTCGGTAGCAAAAATCATACTGGCAAGAAACTTATCTAACATAGTCACATACTATTCTCCTTTTATCATAAGACACATGTACGAGATTATTCAACATTCCATTCACGATTTCGAACAAATTTGAGTGTAAATATCTGTAAGCAACGCTTGGTAACGGCTTTTCACTGCCTTATGCTAAGACCATATCCACCCGAAGGTTCCCTGCACAATAAACTCAGCGCTTCGCACTATGTGTAGCGTTTTCTATACACACAGCAATCCTCCTGTGAGTAGTGTGTGTGGCCGTTGTTTGAATTTACATCCCCTCTTTTTTGGACCAGGGATTTTTATTACTTTTCACCTCTCATTCGATAAACCTTTCACTTAAGGAGGAAAAAACTTCACAGCATCTTTAATAGTTATGTTAGTACCCTGCTATTTATTAAGTAAAATCAAAGAAATCTCACGAAAAGTTTTTGAGGGCTTACCAAAACTATCTGTTACCTTTAAAGGGAAATCCAACCTTTATAGCAAGTTGCTTTGAAAGAAAGATGAAAAATCAGAGAAGCAGATTGGTGAAAGTTTGAACGTAATCGGACAAGTAATAAGAAAGTTATGAATTTTTGAAAATTGTAATCACTATGCTTATGGGAATTTCAAATTGGCCGAATAGGTAATGTCACTGTGATGTACATGTAGCTGTGGACAACTCCCCCATTCGCTCTAACACACAAAATGACTAAAATATCACTTTTTTTAAAAATGCATTTCTCAGTAGGATTTTTTCGTTCATGAGGACCTATACCAATATGCTATCTCCAATATATTTTGAGTACTGCCCCGAGGGTAAAAGCGCCTCGAAGAAAACCGCAAATTAATGATATTTTTGTGTACGACAAATGGGAGAGTTGTCCACAAAAATGTCACAATTGACTCACCAAATTGCCAATTTGAGATTTGCATAGATGTAGTGATCTCATTTTTCAAACATCCATAACTTTCTTATTCCTTGTCCGATTTCTTTCCAACTTTCACCATCCTGTTTTTCTTATTTTTCTGCTTTCACACAAATCATCTTATTATCAAGGTTGGATTGCCCTTTAACTGTTCCTTTTCTATTGTGGTCCATTACATACATGGTGGATTTGGGCTTTGTTGCCATCGGTGAACATTCGTTTTTTGCCCTTTATTCCTTATTGTCATTTAACATATCTTTAAAGGGAAATCTGACCTTAATAGCAAGTTGCTTTGAAAGAAAGAAGAAAAATCAGAGAAGCAGATTGGTGAAAGTTTGAACGAAATAGGACAAGCAATAAGAAAGTTGTGAATTTTTGAAAGTTGTAATCACTATACATATGGGAACTTCAAATTGGCTGAATAGGTAATGTCACTGTGATGTAGCTGTGGACAACTCCCCCATTCGCTCCAACACACAAAATGACTAAAATGTCACTTTTTTTCAAAATTTATTACTCAGATCAGTAGGATCTTTTTCTTTCATGAGGACCTATAACAATATGCTATATCCAATATATTTTGAGTACTGCCCCAAGGGTAAAAGCGCTTCAAAGAAAACCGCAAATTAATGATATTTTTGTGTACGACAAATGGGAGAGTTGTCCACAAAAATGTCACAATCGAATCACCAAATTGCCAATTTGAGATTCACATAGATGTAGTGATCTCATTTTTGAAACATCCATAACTTTCTTATTCCTTGTCCGATTTCTTTCAAACTTTCACCATCCTGTTTTTCTTATTTTTCTGCTTTCACACAAATCATCTCATTACCAAGGTTGGATTGCCCTTTAACCTTAACCAATTGCATATAATCTTTCTGAACAAAATTATACTCCAAACTGAAGGAACAAAGTTGAGAATGTGAGATACCTTCTGGAGCAAGGAGCGGATGTGAATGCCACCAACCATCAAAGCTATACAAGTCTCTCCATGGCATGTACCAGGGGGTTTCCTGAATGCGCTCGTTATCTGCTCATGCACGGTTCAGACGTGAATCACAAGGTAATAAGAATTGGACTCATGTGAACCATTAAGGCACGTTCACATATATACTGTGGTAAAGTGCCTCAAATTAAAACCCCACCATGGCAAAACAAAATCATACATGTATCATTAATAATGATAATTATAAAATTCTGGTTTTATATAGTGCCTAATACATCTACATCTGCAATGTTTCTAAGCGAAATTATGGCCTATTGCTTACATGTATTCCTCTAGCTAGGAAAAGCAGTGAATTTACAGCTGTCTCTCTTGACTCTGGTCAGAAAATGACTGTACCTAATAAGAAGACTTCCTTGAAGTACTTGACAGCTTTATGTGGTCACTCAGCTAGGAGAAGGTCAATAATGATATTGTAGCAAATTCAGTGACTTTGCATCAGAAGTTGCCCATTTAAAATTTATATTGTTATTGGGCAAGTCCAAGGTATTTTGTCCCACACATCAAAGACATCATCAAGGTTTTCATTATACCTGATGATTGTATCAACCTGCTACAGTGCTACAGTTGGGATGAGACCAAATAAAAAGGAAAATAACACTTACAATGTTAATTTTGTTTATTTTCCTTTTATCATTTGTAATATATGGGCACCAAATACATGTATATCCCTTGGACTTGCCCTATTGATTTGTTATGTCTATGTGGCAAAATAAAAATTTGTTTATTTTTATGCCTCCGCCCACCGAAGGTGGTGCCAGAGGGATTATGTTTTTGGGTTGTCCATCCATCCCGCTTTCTCATTCTCGCGATAACTCAAGAGCCACACAAGGTATGAACTTCAAACTTGGTGCTAGTATGTATCACCCTATGAAGACGATCTGATTGAAATCACCAGAAGAATATGGTATAAGGTAGGGGTACAAAGGTCAAAGATCATGGAGGTCAATTTCTGATATTTCAGGTTTTAGCCTCGTTCTCACAATAACTCAAGAACCATTTGAGGTATGAACTTCAAACTTGGTGCTAGTTTGTATCACCCTATGAAGACGATCTGATTGAAATCACCAGAAGAATATGATATAAGATAGGGGTACAAAGGTCAAAGATCATGGAGGTCAATTTCTGAAATTTTAGGAGTTAGCCTGGTTCTCATAACTCAAGAACCATTTTAGGTATGAACTTCATACTTGGTGCTAGTATGTATCACCATAGGAAGACGATCTGGTTAGATTTTGAGGTACTGTAGGTCAAAGGTCATGGAGGTCATTTACCGTGAAATTACAGGTTTTTGAGCTCAATTTGAGCCATTAATTTAAAACTTGGAACTAGTACGCATCACCATAGTGAGACCAACTGATCAGATTTTTCTTCATGTCTAGGTGAAAGGTCAGAGGTGACATGTGAAATTGTTTTTAGCTTTGTTATCACCACATCTCAACTATTTTGTATTCATGATTAGGAGGAGATAAAGTGATCAGACTTTTGGGTTATAAGGTGTAAGGTCAAATCTTTAAAGAGGTCAATTAACATGTAATTGTAGGCTTTTTATTCTGCTTATCACGATATTTCAAGAACAGTTTAAGCTGTCAACTAGATTAAGGAGGAGGCATATAGAAGACGCAGTTGCATTCATCATGTTAGAATTTGTTTTAATGACAGGGTGAGGCAGGTATTACACCTGCGATGCAGTCAATAAACAGCGGCGGTCAGGCCATTGTGGACCTCATCATGGACCGCAAGGACGCCGACCTGAAGACAGTTTCAGAGCCTCGTGTATCTGGTATGCATGTTGCAGCTGCTATGAACAATACACAGTAAGTAGATAGTCTATTCATCTCATTGTCTGTCATATGGATTGGGGTTGTACGAGAGCCAAAATGACAAGACCGAATGCAGACCTACATTGTTGATCATCGGTCAGTTTGTACAGTTGGTTAGGTGGGACTGAGGCATAAACTGGTTAATACTCATTATTTTGCTTAGGAAGAAGCCTATTTATATCATTTTTGTCTCGCCCACCGGAGGTGAAGGCGAGACTAAGGGATCCAAATGGCATCCGTCCGTCGTCTGTCCGTCGTCCATCCGTCGTCCGTCACAAATGTTAAAGTTTACCTGCAAGACTCTCTTAGGATGCATAACTTGGCAACTGTTGATGCAATGGCAACCAAACTTGGGTGATAGGAGCACTAGGGGTATCTTCATGTTATGGTGTTGTTTGAGGTCACATGATGACGTCAAAGGTCATTTGAGGTCATATATTAAAGAGTACCTGCAAGATTCTCTTTTCATATTATTGTTAAAGTTTACCTGCAAGACTCTCTTTTGACAAATAACTTCATATCAGTTGCTTGGATTACAACCTAACTTGGGTCATAGATGCATTGGGGCTACCTTCATGTAATGGTGCCGTCGGAGGTCACATGATAAGGTCAAAGGTCATTTGAGGTCATATGTTTATCTGCAAGGCTCTCTTATGACACAAAACTCGGCACATGTTGCTGCAATGGCAGTCAAACTTGGGTGGTAGATGCACTTGGGGTACATTCATGTTATGGTGCCTTCAGAGGTCACATGGTAAGGTCAAAGGTCATTTCATGTCAAACGTTAAAGTTTACCTGCAAGACTCTTATGACAGATAAATTTGGAACTGTCACTCACTTTTCAACCAAACTTGGGTTGTAGATGCACTAAGGGGACCTGCATGTTATGGTGCCGACAGAGGTCACATGGTAAGGTCAAAGGTCATTTCATGTCAAACGTTAAAGTTTACCTGCAAGACTCTCTTATGACAGATAACTTTGGAACCGTCACTCACTTTTCAACCAAACTTGGGTTGTAGATGCACTAAGGGGACTCGCATGTTATGGTGCCGTCGGAGGTCACGTGGTAAGGTCAAAGGTCATTTGAATTCATATGTTAAAGTTTACCTGCAAGACTCTTATGACACATAACTCTGCACATGTTGCTGCAATGGCAACCAAACTTGGGTGATAGGTTCACTTGGGGTACATTCATGTCATTTTCGTGAGTGGGCGAGACACAATAATGCTTATGCTGTTGTTTTTACATATATACTTTCTTTTAAAGTATGTGTTAATGCCTTTCTAGCTCTCAAAGGACAATATATTCTGTGTAGGTACAGAGCATAGAGTTGGAATAAGCCAGTTCGTAATTACAATGTGCGCATGTACAGATAAAGATCATTTGTACGGAGTATAATTGACCTTTATACGCTTTCCTAGTGTGTGCACCATGATGTGGGCACCAGTATGATTTTACATGTTAACCCTTTCGAGACAATTGACCACATTTTGTGGTTTGGCTCAATAACTTTTGATTCAGAGCTCTAAAAAATATACCAGATGCATGAATAGAAAGAGCAAAAATTTCTGCACACACTATGTATTTTTGTTAAATGACCATACTGTGTTCGATGCCAGGAATTTAAAAAAGGAGATTAAGCTTTAAAATCCTTAAAATTGGCAACACATTGAGAGATTCAAAATCATTGTTTTTTATCAAAATTGGCCATTTTTCCAACTTTTCGACAAAGTTTCTAACCATGTAAAATGTTTTCAAAGACATTACATTTTATTAGAACCATGTAGCACTAACACAAAAATATTATTTTTGCCAATTTGATGAAAAAAACGTGATCAATTTAGCCCTTAAATAATTCCTGTCCTGAAAGGGTTAAACAAGTTGCACGTCTACCAAAACAGATGCGCGTGCACTTACAAATAGGGGTCATTTCAGGGTCATTTGTACCATGTACTAATTATGAACTTGCTTATTGGCTGACCGAAGGTAAAGGTGGCTGTAGATCATATCATATAGATAAAAATCCAATTCATTTCAAGCAGAAGGGAAAAGGTTTCCCAGCCTTTTATTTTTTGAAGATTGATAAGAATACTGTGTAAGCTGTTATTTTCGCGAGGGTTTAATTTTCGCGAATTTCGCGAGTTGATGTTGGGACGCGAATTTAACAGCTCGCAGAAAAAAATATCGCCACTTCTTTATGGCGGCAATAATTCACCCAATGAAAAAAATGAGGCATGTACAGGCCATTGCAGTAGGAATACTTAGTATTGGACGCTATATTGCCATAATCACAATTGAAGTTCACCTCAATATGTCCATAAATTTCACTAGGTAAAAGTTGGTTAGATACATGTACTTCCAAAATTGGCTTAAATTTCACTTTTATTCTTCTCAAAGCTAAGATTTTATGCCTCAATTCATCCTCCAGTAAAAGACATTTATTAAATTGAATAAAAGAATACAAATTGCTTTTACTGGAGATTGAATTGTGGCTTGAGTTTTCAGCTGAAGCTACAATTAAAGTGAATTTAAGCCAAATTTTTGGAAGAGTCTAACCAATTTTTACTTGGCATAGTTTATGTTCAAATTACATGCAACCTTATCAATTAGTAGCTTTATAATCTTTAGCAATTATATCAGTCTTGCAAATTAATACTGGTGATGTTGGTCATTTGGCCTTGGCAAACCGCGAAAACAACATCTCGCGAAATTGTCTTGGACCTTGCCATTCGCGAAAATTTCTGTACGCGAAAATAACAGCTTATACAGTAACATGCCAGGAAAAAGGAAAAAAAGAAAAGAAGATTTTTATTGAATTCCTGTTGCAATAGTTCAATTTTAGTGTCAAATTATTGAATTTCTTTGATTATTCACATAACTCATAAATATTCATGAATCACATGACTATACATGTTTGAGAAGGAAGGATGTATTTATAGAAATTTATATTTTGACACCAAAACCAACTTTCTGAAATAGGAATCCAACCAAAAAATTAAATTGAATAAAAGAATACAAATTGCTTTTACTGCAGATTGAATTGTGGCTTGAGTTTTCAGCTGAAGCTACAATTAAAGTGAATTTAAGCCAAATTTTTGGAAGAGTCTAACCAATTTTTACATGGCAGAGTTTATGTTCAAATTACATGCAAGACCTTATCAATTAGTAGTTTTATAATCTTTAGCAATTATATCAGTCTTGCGAATTAATACTGGTGAAGTTGGTCATTTGGCCTTGGCAAACCGCGAAAACAACATCTCGCGAAATTGTCTTGGACCTTGCCTTTCGCGAAAATTTCTGTACGCAAAAATAACAGCTTATACAGTAACATGCCAGGAAAAAGGAAAAAAAAGAAAAGAAGATTTTAGAGAAAATGAATGATAGTTGTAGTAGGAGAGGTCCGGTGTTTTCATGTATACCTTTAATATTGATAACCCTATGGATACATGTGAATCCCTTTTGCAGCAATAATATCCTTTGGCAAGACATATTAATTATCTACATTTGCCACACTCAGCCCGGATGAGGTAGATGGGTAGCGCATTTGGAAGAAATTTATTGAATGCTTAATGAGTTACCAGGGCAGCTGGGATACAGCATGGTTAATAATCCAAACATCTTTGGAAATGCATAGATACACAAATAAATATGTGATATGTGCTATGCAAGAACAGAATATTATTAGTAGTACATGTAGTTATTACTAGAGACATTGAATTTTACTTGTGCTATGCAAAAACAGAATAGTATTGTTATTGATTACTGAAAATGAATCTACCTCTGTGCTATCACTCTCCCTGTTCAAGCACTACAGCTTGTTTTTGTTTCGTTTTTTGCCTTGGTTACAGCGCTGTGATGAAACTAATTGACAGGTTGCCAAGACATGTCGAAGCTACAACATGCGTTGGCTGCACTCCTATATTTTCTGCTGTTGAGAAAGGCCATTTCAAAACTACAGAACTCTTGATCAAAAAGGTATGTGAAACATATATCAAAGTTTAGAAAAGTTGTGATTATGGATTTTTTAAGGAATCATGTCTGCAGAAAACCACAAGGGCATCAACTTAAAACAGAGTAAACCCTTTCAGGACAGGAACGATTTGAGGGCTAAATTGATCACATTTTGTTCTTCAAATTGGCAACAATAATATTTTTCTTTTAGTGCTACATGGTTCTAATAAGTTGTAATGTCTTTGAAAACAATATACATGGTTAGAAATATGTCGAAAAGTTGAAAAAATTCCCAATTTCAATGTAAAAACAATGATTTTGTACCTTTCAATTTGTTGCCAATTTAAAGATTTTAAAGCTTATTCTCATTTTTAAAAATCCTGGCATCAAACGCAATATGGTCATGCAACAAAAATGGACATAGTGTGTGCAGAAATTGTTGCTCTTTCTGCTCATGATCTGGTATCTGGTATATTTTTTAGAGCTCTGAATCAAAAGTTATTGAGCCAAACCACAAAATGTGGTCAGTTGTCTTGAAAGGGTTAACGCCCTTCTGGCTCTTAACAGATTATATATACAGTGTGAGTCATAAAAAGGAAACCCAGATTCAACCCTAAAAATCAGTACATTATAAATTTAAGAAAAGTTATTTACCTTGTAGCATCCTCATGTTTTATTTAATTTGACACCTTGATCAATAAAATCTGACCATGGACAGCTGAACAGTAATATTTTTGCTGATTCATGTCGAATTTGCCTCTGCCTTAGTTTTTAGTAAAATGGATGGTCAACCCAAGGTTGGTTGAATGGTCTCCATTCCAGTCGAATGCACGCACAAATAATGAAAGTAACTCCTGAACACCACTCAGACCAAACTTGGGCAAAGACGAATTTGACATGCTTTTTGAAATTGGCCAGTGCTCAGTCATTCATGATTGGATTTTGGTGAACAGCCTATCAAATTGAAGATGTTACCAACCACCATACCATAATAATACAACATTGCTTAGTTTTTAAGATATCAGGGCTTGAATATGGGTTTCCTCTTTATGGACTCACACTGTATATATGTGTGTGTTAATGTCGTTTAACTCTTTCAGTGCCGATGTCACGTATATGTGACAGATAGACTTGTCATTTTCATTCACCAATTGCTAAACCACAGGAAAGGTATATGGTGCCAATGTGTATCAACATTTTGATCATAAATCAAGCATTCTAAATATATAATTATAATTATATGCTACCATAGAAATTTTCAGAGAAAATTGCAGATTTAAAAAAAAGATTTTACCTTATTTCAGCATTAAACAATAGTAAACAAATGAGAAACAAAAAAAATAATGGACAAAAAAGAAACTCAAATGTACTTTTCAATAATTCTTATGCAGAAAGTTGGGTAAAGTAATGATGTTTGGTATCATAAGAAATGGTAATAAATTTCCTACGAGTTTCGTACACAATATTTTGTGAAATAATAGATGGTTAATGAAGTGCAGACATTTGAAAAGTAAGCACGGATCACATTTTGGTAAAATTTTCAAGGGAGCTAAACTTCTTGGCACAGTAAGAGTTAATCAAACATTTATTCCTACAGGGACTCTGCAATGTGAATGTGCAAGAAGACACAGTTGGTATCACTCCACTTACTGAAGCCATTTCTGAATACCACTTCCATTTGGTGGAGATATTGGTCAAGAATGGTGCAGATGCCAATGTCCCCTCCCATAGTGGAAATACATCTCTGCAGGTTGCCCTAAATGTCACCTCTGATACCCCAACGCATTGCAAAGATGAGGAACCCTATATGGCTGAGGTATGGATAAACCTGTTCCTCAGATAGGATGTTAAATGAAGGTTCCATGTCTAGAGTTAATATCTATGCACATTATGAACTCACTGCACTATTTCTGAAAGAGTAGGGGAAAACCTCAGTCTTGTAGTCCACCTGCACATCCAAATCATATATATCATACTTGCCAGAGTTCCTAGGAAAACCAAAATGATTTGAAGATGTGCAATTTAATCAAATCATTTTTCTTTTCTTTTTTTTCAAATTGGGCAAGCAAAGCAATTGAATCTATTACTGTTTGCTGAATTTGGGTATGAGAAATTTGTGTTAAGGCAAGGACTATTTAAACTCTGTGAATCTTTGAATTTGTCAACAATTTTTAGATGTTACTCTCAGCATTCAAAATAGTATACTTAATCTGACTTGTTATTTTATCACAGATCAAGTATACAATCTTGGACACTGGGAGTAATGCCTTGTTTACAAAAAAAAAAATAGCCAGGCAAACTTTCCCAAGTATCTTGCCTTTTTGTTTTGGGTATTTTTGGTAGATATTCTTGGTTTATCTCATTAATGATTGTCAACATGATCTACTTATCTCTCTAAATCTTTACCCATTCATTGTCATGTTTACAGATGAAGAAGAAATGGGGACATCTTGGTATCAAGACGAATGAAGATGCCCTCCTTGCATTTCTCGTCTCTCACGGTGGAGATCTAAATACGCGCAACTGTGACAATATTATCTTACGAGAAATGCTTCACATGGCCCGATGCCCCATCTTACCTGCTCTAACTGAAATTCAAGCTCAGACAGGGTAGGATGTTCTGTTGCGTTAAAGTAATTTACAGTATGAAAAGTCTCTAGTTGTTATGGGAATCTAGATTCAGAGAAACCTTACATGTACTTTTTTAAATGTATATGCGTTGTGAGCAAATCATTATCAGGTTCAAAACTGACCTAAAAGTACACTCGGCTAAAAAAGAAAGTGCATATTCATTATTGTTCCAAATTTTTATATAAATAGTCAATAAAATGTAATGAAATATATAGCAAATTAAAGAAAAATTGATACTCTACCAACATCACTTAAGATCGAGTTTTGAACTTTCACGCTTCGATGGGTACATTCATTTAACCATTAGAAGGTCTGATTAATAAATGTGAACATATTGCTCCAAATTTTTGATATTCTAATAAAATATTTTCAGGAAAGATATCGCCAGACAGCAGAGCACAGCCAATCGTCCCTTGCGTAACCTGACTAAGAAAACCAGTGAGTGTGAAGTCAACTCGGTGTCTTCTTTCATGAAGCCATGCCCTGCAGGGACAGGATCAAAGAAGCAGAGTGCCAGAAACTTCTCTTATACCTGTAGGGTGTCAACGGGAAGGCCACAGAAATTTTGGAGTAGAAGATCTAAAAGTGTTCGCCGAAGAGCATCAGGGGACAGTAGTGCACAGGAATCCAAAGAACAGATTTCAGACACAGGTTTTGACTTAATTTTCATACTCTACATTCTCATAGAAATATTTGCTTTGATATATATTACTATGCAAACGATACTCTCATATTGTCAGGGAGCTTATCGAAATGCAGTTCACACAAAAAGACCCGTCCGTACCACAGAATACATATTGTTAAAATCCTGATTTTTATTTCATTAAGGTAGAGCATATAATTAAGCCGCAGAGCGGGTAAAATACCTCTACTCCCTTAATTAGGCTTAAACACTTTCATTATATTTGTCAACTTACAACTTTTAATTTACCACTATCACCAACAATTTTGCTTGTTTGCCTTCCAGAAGCATCTTTTTGTGCCACTGCGATTGACTAAGCTATCAAATCAATACTAATTATTCCTTAAAATTCATTCCAATGTCGTATGAATGCAGAAAAGAACTTGAATCACTTAAATTTTAAGGACTTTCCTAGCGTTCAAGACTTCAAGTGTAAGGAAAAGAAGTACAAAGAGTTTGTGCCTTTTTGCTGTGCAACAAGTGAATGGAAAAGAAGAACAAAGAATTTGTGCCAACTTGCTGTGCAACAAGTGAAGGGAAAAGAAGAATCAAGAGTTTGTGCCCTCTTGCTGTGTAACAAGTGATTGGGAAAAGAAGAACAAAGAGTTTGTGCCAACTTGCTGTGCCACAAGTGAAGGGAAAAGAAGTACAAAGGGTTTCTGCCACCTTGCTGTGCAACAAGTGATGGGAAAATAAGTACAAAGAGTTTTCTGGTACAAACATAATCTTCAATTCACTTGGCAAAAAGCAAAGGAGATTTTTTAACAGTTTGAAATAATCTTTAAAGTGTGATAGAAATATGATTAAATGCGGCATTCAAGAAAACTTCAGATCTAGTGTTCTTCAAATGCAGGGCAGTCGCTAAACCATTTGAAAGAGGTGCCTGTTCTGGACAAAATTTTCAGATAGAGGTTGTAAAATATTTTTCAACAAGCTTCTTAAAATTAGTAAACAGTATTTGCTACTAGCCAGCACTGCTTGAAACTGGGTAATTTGCAGCCAGAAAAATTGAATGGGGGTATCACACCCTATGTAGTGACACTCCTAGTCAGATGTGAAGTGTAGGCCTAGATACTTTGATTTTGTCGAGATATGAACAATTACATCGAATATGTTGTTTCTTTTTCCCTATGTATTTGGTACCTTTAGGTGAGTTGCATCAACTACGAGCTGAGCTCCAGCGAAAAGATGAAGAGCTGAACAACCTCTGGTCAAAGGTTAAAACCCTAGAACACCTGGTCAAGAAGAAAATCTCATTCACATGTGGTCATGATGTTATCCGAAGCATAGCTGATCTCTTTCCCAAGTGCCCACTTTGTAGAGAACCCATTACTGCAGTCGCTGATCTACAGTGAGAAATGCTATCATCTGCAGTGAACTTGAAGCCGTTACTCCATTTGTTTCTTTGTAGTAACTAATGCCACCATCTGCAGCAAGCTTCAAACTATTCTTTAAGGCAATTATTTATAGCAGTAAATGCTATCATCTGTAGTTAACTTGAAACCATTACTTCAGTTGTTTATTTATAGTAACAAAATCATATCATGTCCAGTAAACTTTAATCCCATACTGTCAGTTGTTGATTTATTGTAACAGATGTTACCATCTGCAGTGCATTGAACTCAAAACCATTGTTTCAGTAGTTACCATTCAGAACCATTACTTTTGTTGTTGATGTATAGTAAACAAATATATCATGCACTGAGACGCTCTAGTTGAAATTATGAATTCCGAGGAGGTAGGAATAGCACTGTTTTCTGAGGGGCGTAGTCTCGAAGAAAATAGTGCTACCGAGGAATGCATAATTTCACTAGTGGCTCGAAACAGTACATGATATATTTGTTTTATATCCTTCCAACGAATCTTGATAAACTAATGATAAAAATGTACTGCGGTTTACGCAGTGGTCTATATGAGGCTGATACCAATTGCACTTTTCACGAGTTATCAATGAAATACCACTGATCGATCGCATATATCTGTGACGACATTCATGGTGTAGTGCACTATACCATGAATGACATCACGGTATAGCACATTTTTCTTCATTGGCATTGGCGTTATCCATTAATGAGGGATATGATAAATAATAGTTATGACATCATCTACAGACTAGGGGACTATAGTTGATTTAAATTCATTACTTGACATGTTTATTTATGGAAACTAATGTTATCATCTATAGTCAACTTGAAAGCTTTACTTTAGTTGTTTATTTATAGTAACAAATGTTACAATCTGCAGTGAACTGAAAACCTTTCTTCAGTAGTTGATTAATAGTGATAAATACTATAATCTACAGTAAAATTCAAACCATTACTTTAGTTGACAAGTTATAGTAATTGTTAATTATGCTATCATCTACAGACCATGGGACTGAAGTTATATCTAAATTCATTACTTTATATGTTTATATAGAAACAAATACTATCACCTGCAGTTAACTTGAGGCCATTATTTAAATTGTTAGTTTATAGCAACAAAGGATATCATCTGCAATGATCCTGAATCCATTACTTTATATGTTTATTTGGAGTAACAAATGCTTTCAACTGAAGTGAACTTGAACTCATTGCTCCAATTGATTTACAGTTGTCTCATGTAGAACGTCACTGATTTAATTGTTGAGTGCTGGAATTTTGTTTAAACTATTTTGGCGTAATTTATTAAGGTACAAACACTATGAGCATGATGGACAGAGAGAGTGGACAAAATAAACAACAACTCATTCTATCCTTCACAGTGGTTCTGGTGGACAGAAGAACATCCCTTCTCTGCTATTCTGTGAAAATTCACCTGTTCTACTTATTTTACAGAATAGCAGAGAAGGGGTGTTCTTTTGTCTACCAGAACCATTGTGAAGGGTAGAATGAGGAGTTGTTTATTTTGTCCACTCTCTTTGTCGGTCATGTTCATAGTGAAAGTGATATCCAAACTTTGGTTGAGGTACGATAACTCTGAGGTACAGTACTATGTTACTAATGATTGTATTCCCAACTATCATCTTCGAAAGCAGTGAGGGGGAATTTCACAATAAGTAGATCAATTTAAGGCAATGTTGTGAAAGCTCCCAAACATGAAAGATATGACATTTTAACATAGGACCAGTATTAATGATGATATGATATCATAACAATATCTAGTATGGACCATTATAAAAACATTTTTATAACTTCCTACACTAGGTCTAATCTTGAATATTTTTATCCATTTATGTTCTTTAACCATTTTGAATGTCTCATATAATTTTTAAAATGATGTTATGTGTTCTTATGATATGTACAAATCATTTCTAATGGGGGAGGGGTCTTTGGTCCTTTGTATATGGATCATGATCTTAAGAAGATGTGAACTCATTTTAATATTTTTCTCCCAGTATGATTTTTTAATGAGGAAGATTATGTGTGCAGACTCGTGTTAACCCATTGGATACGTTTTGATTTTGGTATAAAATGCATTTTCCACTTACTCTATCCTGAGTCAACTCTGGACTCGGTATTCAACAAGTTAACAAGGTTACAGTGTCTATTTTGTGCAAGAATTGGAATAGGTAGTTTTATCAGTTATCAGTTCAATTTCTTTACATGAGATTTTGTAGGCCTGTGGGATGTAACATGACTGATTTACAAAATTACTAGTGTATATGTATTTCATATGGTGATCATATTATTTGGGAAATTACTTTCTAAAGCCAAACATGTTGCCTGATATATCATATTTACAATGATTTGGTCAATATTTTCTTACATCTGTAAAGGTCAAATTCATATCTATATTCAAGTTTGGGTCAAAAAGGATGTCAATTGAGCTGGCTTGAATACTTTCCAAATTATGTGGGTATATTTAAGAAAATGTCATTGTATATTATCCTTCATTTCACCAATCATTCCATAAAGTTTTTAAGCGTCAACAATAAACATAGGCTCAAAACTGACAGCAGACTAGGCATTAATGAATTGGTTCAGCTTTTGCACTTTTCAACTTTGGTAAAATATGATTTTGTAGTCCAAATGAACATTAGTGCAACCATTATTAAACTTTCATGAGTTGACAGAATTCACAGGATGTGATGGGTCAGGATATTTGAAACTTTATAATCTCAAAGTTAAAAGTACCAAATTATATTTTTTTGAAAACTTTATCGTCTTGTAGGTAATAGTACCAAATACATGTACTTTTTTTTATAACTTTATAATCTCAAAGCTAATAATACAAAATTGATTTTTTTTTTTAAAAACCTTATAATCTTCAAGTTAATAGTACCAAATACATTTTTAAAATTTTATATCCAAGTTAATAGTATCAAATTAGATTTCTTTTAAAACTTTATTATCTAAAAGTTACTTCATGTAGTACCAAATACATGTAGATCTTTCAGGAACTTAAACTTTGTAATCCCTAAGTTGATACATGTAGTACCAAATGCAGCTTGTCACTCAAGATACATATATTCACCAGCTGCATTTTCCTGATTTTTGCAGAAGAATTCATTTTTAAAGTTATATTCTATTTCATTCCTGTTTTTCTTATGTTTGTTTATTGTCTGTGTTGAATACTGGTATATTCTGAGAACAACTCTTTCAGTCTTTTAATAAATGAGTTAATCTGATTGGCTTGAATTAGATGCATAATATTTACTGCATTGTACAATAGTCATAGATTTACAGGCACAGGGGGGGGGGGGGGGGGGGGGGGGGGGAGGGTCTGTGTTGTAGATTGCCCTATGCTGGTCAACTTACCAGAATCTAGATTTTTGACACTTTATTATAGTAAAAGTGTAATTTTGTTATAAAAATATTAAAGATACAAATACTTCAAGTCGATAACATCATTGCCTGAATATGAGGTGGCAATTGCCCCATTTCAAATTAGAGGGGGAGGGGTGATGTAGACCCATTCCCCTGCCTCATATGGCTATGACTATAGAAATCTAACTGAAAGGTAAGGATGATTGTAATAGGCATAAGCCTTAGAGTAGATGGGGAAGGCATTTAAAATGTGTGATTATCCATAAGAAAATAACAGGGGTTGCCACCAGTGTTGTAGTCGAGACCGAGATGTCATTAAGTCTGAAGGAAAATGAAACCGAACAAACTTCAGCTGATAGCTTTATCAAAAATTGTGAGCCAGTTAAAAATATCTTGAAATTACTCCTCTTTGATTATTTAGCAAGGAAAGCAATTTCTCCAAATTTTGCCGTTTTTCAGTCGGGTCTTGAGAGGTCTCAAGCATTTTTCTCAAGATCTTGAGCCTCTGAGACCGAGACTTCTAGGTCTGAGGCCGAGACCCTACAACAACACTGGTTGCTACTAACGTTTACTACATGTCTAGTAATTGAATAATCAAAATGAAATGGATTATTGACTCGTGTCTGTTGTGAACATAAGGGGAGAGACAAAAAAATAATGTGAGGTTTGGGAGAGTGGAGTATTATGAGAGTGTGAAACCACTGGCATACTGGTGGGGAGGGCTTGGGGATATAACCCCCTCATCCCCCCCCCCAAAAAAAAAAGTTGTATGACCCAAAGAAAGGAAAAGAAATGAAAAAAGGGGGAAAGAAAGAAAAAAGAAAAATAAATACATGTACACGTAGATTAATTATTTATTTACCCTACCTTTTTCCTTTGTAATGATTCCACTGGTTGTCTGGTTCCATGACCATCAAGCCATTATTTCAGTACCAGCTAGTAAGCCTTTTTTAGAGCCTGCTATGCATTGTCTTGTTTGGTCCATCTATATCAGATTTAAAGCATTGATGCTCAAGTGGCTTCCCTGGGTAAACAAAATCATTAGGATTATTGTTTAAAGAATGTATGCGGTCCATGCTGTCTAGAAAGGTAGCCTTAAAAAATAATAAGCGGGGGCACGTGCCCCGGGCGGCACTTGAAGGGGGTGCAAAAAATGCAAGAGAGAAAGAAAAGGGGGAGAAATACAAAAAATTTGATGATCTTTGAGGGTTATTTGCACTCCAGTCAATGACAAAATGCGTAAGAAATAGTGTTTTATAGGGTTTGAAATCCGAAAATTTTCTAAAGCTCGGTCGGTTTGCTCCCTCGCATAATTATGTTCAAGATCTAACTATTTTGCACCTCAAATGGCATTTTTAAAGTGTTAACCATTAATTGACTCTAGTTGCTTTGCCCCCTCCCCTCGCATAAGGCAGAAGCGTGTTAAATTTTGCACCCCCACTGGGATATAAGTGCATAAAAAGCACTTTCAAAGTATAGAACATTTGAAAGAAATCATAAATTTGCCTTGCAATTGCCTTACTAAGTTCCTCAAAAATATTTCTTCAGGGTTTTATTTATTTTGCGGCCCAAAATAGGAATGTTCAAAATTTCAAAAAAAAATCTATTGCTAGGTCGTTGTATTCCCTTAGATTTTTTTTTTTTTTTTTGTAAAGGTGAAATACATGTACATAAAAAATTTCAATGTGAGTTGTGAAAAGGAAAAAGAAAATATGCAGCTCGATCGTGTTGCTCCCTCGCTTATACAATAACTCATCAAATTTGGGCTAACAACCCCGGGTTTTGTGCATCAAAACTCATTTCCACCATCATTTCTAAATTAAAAACGCTCATTAATTTGAGTTTGGGTATGGTGGGGGGGGGGGGGGGCAGATTTGATAGTTTGCCCCGGGCACCAAAATACCTAGATACGCCACTGTTCATGAGTTAATTCCACAGATACCTTAATCAAACAGGCGGAGATGGACTGGGCATGTTTACATGATCTGGCAGTATCATAACTGTTGAGAAAGCAATACAATTTTCACAATTTAATAACCCATGAATGAATAGCGGTCCTTATGAACCACTGGTCTTTATGAATAGCGATCCTTGTGATTAGCGAGGTTACCCCGTTCTCCAGGCTCTCAACTGGGCTTTATTTTCACAAAAGAATATGTGGTCAAGAGATTTGTTTTATATTGTTATTTAAGAGAACTTGAAGTGCACATTATAGAAAAAATTGAAGAAATTGATATAACTTTATATTAAAAGGAGGTGGAATGTAGGCCTTTCAATTATTTCACAATGCCGTCAACATGGTAAACCGGGGAACCACCTAACAACAATAGAACGAACAGCTGTTTTCCGGATAGTTTATTATGATTGGTTGAACCTATGGGTTGAACCACCACTTTGCAACCAAACACAGAACTAAAGTTTTGGAGAATCGGAAACACTGACGCGGGGGTACACGCGGAGCTCGAAGCGGAGCGGCGCGGCCGCGCCGAGGGTACGGTGGTAGCTAGATCAGAGATACAAACATCGCGGCACGTGCAGATCAGAGTTGACAGAAAAACAATTTCAGCTGAGTTAGAATCAAATTTAGATACGTGTTTGGCCTAACAAAGTTAGTGATCAACTGAATTTCAGGTATGTTCAATGTTTTTTTTCTTACTCACAATCTGGAATGATTTAGACAAGGAATGGGCATTTTGGTGCGTGTCTTGTTTAACTTATTATTTTCGATGAAAAGTGAAGATGCGAGCGCTGTGTGATTGTTGTCTATAATTGAGTTGACGTGCTCCTCCCCGCATCACTGCGGGGCCGGGCGGAGTACAGAGCCTTTGTGCACGTGGGTTATGTGTTGACTTGATGATGAATGCACGAGTTTAACTAGTTTTGGTACAGACCAGGCTCTTTAAAGGTTCCTGTGCTGAGGTTTGATTTTTTTTACCAAGGTTGCAACTTGCATGCCCATATGTAATGTATTTTGATCGTCGACCCTCCAAAGTCTGAGGCCAAACAAAAGATATTGACAGATTTGAGAGTTGGCCACATAAAGAAGAATTCTGATAAAGTACTTCAGATCAGGTTCTGCCATAAGTATTGGATTGGATGCATGTACATCAAAGCAACTATGGTGTAGGGAAATACATGTATGTCCCATACCCCCAAGAAATCCCTGCTCAAGAGCTTGACTGTCCATGAGATGACAGATGATCTATTTATATTCCAGTTGATTCACATATCAATATTTTTATTTGAATCAAATTAAAACTCTGACCTCTACAATAGGTTGCTTATTAAAGAAAAGAAGTGATGAAAAAGACTTGAGAAAATGTGACAGATAGGAAGAAAGTTTTGCAACATGATCATCATAAAGCTGTGATGTCGTAGGCCTACTAGTACTACTTGTCTGTTTTAATATGAAATTATGTTGAATCTTGACTTTACAATTTTATAAGGTGCATCAGTGTACCAACTTTATAATTTTAATCAAGAAAGGGATATTTTTGGTAAGTTGCATGTTCATACAAAATTAATAATTTAAATATAAATTTTATCTTAGTGTCTTTTTTGTTCGTCAAATCAAATACTGGTACTTATTTTGCTTATGTGCACACAATGATATCATTATCACTTGGGCAAATGCATAAAGGAAATTTCTTTTTAAAAAGTGAGGAGTGAAAGGGTAAAATAAGGAGGTATAAATATGGTACATACATGTATGCAGTGAGGCTTGAGGCAGTTTATGTTACAGTCTTGTGAATTCCATGTAGTTGCCAATTTGTTAACAGAAAATTTGCCTGCATGGATTTCCTTTGCAAAGCCATGCAAGGAAAAATGGCTAGAGTGCCCAAGTCTGCGCAGCGCCCTTGTCTGCGCACACGAGTAACTGCGCAATTCTAATGAAACAAAACGAGCAAGGAACACAAACTTCATCTTTATTATAGCGATAGATATTCATTGGAAAAAACAAGTCAAACACATTGAAAAAAGGTCTCATTTTGAATATTTTATGCACAGAATGGCATAGTTCTTGCTCTAATTTTGATGAGATTTTTTGCACTTACTCTTTAGAATATAAGGAATAATATGAAATCAAGCATTAGTGGAATATTAATGAAATTCTTTTAAAATTTTTGGTCAAAACAAGGGCTCCCCATCATATACAGGGTCTTGCTGGTTTTAATCTGTAATATAAGCTTCAACATTACTAACACTTAGTGTGGTATAATTACTCTGATTGTTTAAAAGCATATTTGAAGATTTAGTGAAAAAAGGGTAAGATGGCTGTTTTGCTGTTGAAAAGGGGTAATAAATAATTAAATAAAAAGGTGTAAAATAGCTGTTGGTTTGCTGTTGAAAAGGGCTAGTCAATGAGCCTGGCACTTTTGTTTACCTAATCCCCTATTCATGAGATCCTGGGGATTAGCAGTAAAAGAGTCCTTTCTGGGCAATGGGAACAGGAAGTCTGCTATTGTGAAGGGCAAAGACAATGACTATTCCACTACTACATGTAAACCATCACAAAGCCACCCTGACTTCACAGCTTATCAGCACCACTTATCAGCACCACTTTCACTGCATAACAAACTGGTCATTCACAACAAAAGCATGATGAAAGAATGCCATCCCAAAACAATGATTTTTGTACACATTTTTACAGCAAAATCAAGAACATTTTCACAATCAGAGTATTGCACTTGATGATTGGGACATTTAGGCAACTATCCAGGGTCTGCTTGGCTAAAGACTACTTAAGATCTCCATCACAAAATTTATTTGCACTGCCTTTTCCCCTAATCCACTTTGTACCCTTTGTCCTAATCCATGCTGACAAAATTGAAATGTTAAATGGGTCTTACCAACCTCACATCAGTAATCTTTGTTCCATGAATCTTAATTTAATTTACAACATAAAAATCAAATCTGAATTGCTTGTGGTTTGAAATAGACCCCAAACTAGGGTGTTTTGACCAACATTTTGCCCCCAAAGTGAGTTCTTTAAAGTAGATATTCAAAGCAAATCACAAATATGCTCAATAATGTATCTCTAGAAACTAGAAAGCTTGCAGATGGTAATCGTATAAGTTTTACGTTAACTGCGTGTTTGATGATTAAAAAATGGCACAAATAAAAACGCTTCTCAGCTTCTGGGATATCCGAGCGATTCGCCAGAAATATACCCATGTTTTCATGACGTCACATCAGGTACCAATCTTGCCTAAGCAGACGACGTCCTATATCAAGTGAACGTAACTGCAATGCAATTATTTTTAAATTATAAAGAGTTTAGTGTGTTTCACCATGACCGTATTTCACATCATTCTAAAAGGGAAGTGAAACCGTTTCTAGTAACTAAAATCTTTTGTTTGTAAAAAGTCATGATAAGGGTCAATGATCAATCAAAGAAATCACACTTTCGAATTGTAAAGCCCGCTGAATTGTAGCATGGATGGTATTCGTTCCCTCTTGAAACGCCGACATGCCGCGGTGCATGCAGCTGAAAATACAATGGCATCTTATTTTGTTTACAAGCGATTGATTCCTTTATTTTTTAACGCTGTATTTTTCATCAAAATAATACCATGCAGGAAATTTAGAGTGAGGCAACAAATAAACATTTATACTGACGCTAGCGAAGTAAGAGAAATAAGTGAAGATGAGATGACAAAACAGGCACTGAAAATGTGTAAGATGTTATGGGGCATCGTCTGCTTAGGAAGGATTGCTCCCCGGTATGACGTCACATATCTCGGCAGCGTTCAAAGAGCTCTATAGGTGCTATAGCGGGGCTGTGTTATATCATTTTATAATTGATAATAATCATTACTTCAAATGTTTCCAAGCGTTGAATTTTGATGAACCTTGTTCAATCTAAGCTTCACCTATGCAATAATAAAAATTAAATCAATATTCAAAATCAATGAAATTCTACTTTAAAGAAAATCGTACCTAAATTACTTGAATCCTATTGAAAGAAATTAAACAGCTCAGCTAGTTTGTTTGATACTAAATATGTTCTGTTAGCACAATTATACCAATCAAATTAAAGAGCTTGCAAGACTCTTTTGTTTGATGCTAAACATGTTATGGTAGCACAAATATTTCTGGACTTATCACCAATTTTATGGTTTTTGGCAAGTGAACATTTTCTATGGAATTGCCCCTAGCAGAGATAAGGATATGAAATCACTCCTGTAGTTCTGGTGACATCTGTGAGTTTTTCTCTGGTATAGATTTTTTGAAAATTAAAATCATTTTTCTGTTACTAAGTGTTTGTTATTCTCTTTAAAATTCCAGGGATATTTATTCTTAGATAAATGAATTTCCATAACAAATTTAAATCTCTTTCATTCAGATTATCCAGCATCTTTCATCGCTTCTCATGCTATAAAACCTCACAGATGGAGACCCGTGTACAGCGAGGTATGCGTGTCGTACGTGGCTCAGACTGGTCTTATAAGAACCAAGATGGCGGAAAGGGACATGCAGGAACAGTTATAGGACTGCAGAATCAATGTCCTCCATACTTCCCTAACCATACTGTGCTCGTCCAGTGGGACAATGGAGATAAAGGGCTTTACCGGGTTGGATACGACCAGGCTTTCGATCTCAAGATCCTTGAGACTAAAACAGGTAAGTTTAGAATTTCAGAAAACAAACATCACACAATCTCGACAGTAAATGATTGTTCATTATTACTTGCAATGCCTGGTTATGGATGTAAACGCCTTTTAATGATAAAAATACGATCTTCTGTTGCCGAAAATCCAGTGTGGTTTCTCAGAATTAAACATTAAAAGCATAGATTCAGTTTTTCATATATATTTGTAGTTTACTCTTATCCTCAATTTTTATTGATAAATTTAATATATACTAGCTGCCTGGGCACTTCGCGCCTCGGCAGTTAGGCACTACGCTCCTGGTTAACTAATTTTGTTTGTTTTCAGTTTATCTTTATTCTAATTTCTTTATTTATATATATATATATATATATATATATATATATACATGTATATATATATAAGATGTAGTCATTAGTTTTGTGACCCAGTAAATTTTGCCCGGTTCGGATAAATACATGCCAACCGCCGAGCCAGCCCGGGTCCGGTCATAATGTTGTGGTAATCAAAAAATCATTAAATCGTTAAAAAAAAAGGAACTTGAAGAAAACCATAAAATAGGAGCCAGAATTCCAAGTATTACAGTGCTAAATCCCTGCAGTATCGTAAAAGGTCGGAAGGATGAAAGTTGGGGCTAGGTGGCTTCCATAGCACACGGAGTGGAATGAAAAATTAGAAGGGGGTTATGTTGAAGAAATTCACACATGCCTTAATACACAGAGAGACCTGGGCACCGTCTTATAAAAGAGTTGTCATTGATGAAATCACTTGCTTCGATGAGGTTGGCCTCACCATGTGCAGGGGTGGCGGAGCGTCTTTCAAGTGGGGGGGGCACCAACAAAAAGGGGCACTTTTGGGGGAAAAAGGGCACCTACAAAGGGTGAAAACAAGGCGGAAAATACCACTTTGAGACATTAGTATACCGCTACTTTCTGATTAATGCTCTATCGAGGATCATTATCAACACGTTATCGTTTATGTCTTAACATAGTCCTAGTTAAAAAATACTTTGCAGTTGAGTGTAATGGTCTGATTATTCATTTGTGAGCGAGCGAAGCGAGCGAGCAAACTATTTTAGATATTTTGAATAGCAGCGATTTTCTTAATATGATAAGAAGACAATGATAAATGCGAGCGAGCTTTGGAAAAATTTTTGAAAAAAATTGTCCTCCTTCATGGTATGATTTAGGGGCACTGCTCATTCTTGTATAATTTAGGGAATTGTGCCCCTCCTGCCCCCTGCTCCACTGCCTCACATTGTGCTAATATCAGTAGGGGAATCTATTATGAAGCCTCTCTGATTATTTTTGAGCTAGGTATACATGTATGGCTCTTTTGTGGACTTTAGGGCACAGTTTGTAAGTGACATCAGGGTATATAGGTAAAATATATTAAATATATAGGTATATACATGTAGGTAGGGCACTTATCAGAAGGCAAAATGGGCACTTATCAAAAGGGAAAATAATATTATTAGAAAGAAAAAGGGGCACTGATCAGACCCCTGGTCTTCTAACTTAAGAATAGTATGACTCCAATTATATATATCCTGTGTCAATGAAACTTTGCAGGCAAGTGGCATTGTAATAGACCTTCAAAATGATACCAAATTTGTTAGAATAGCTTTTATGGGTTTGAAAAAACTCTAACATTACTTCAGCATAAAATCAAAAAGTGTAACAGCACCACCTTTTGGGGGGGATAAGTTCATGACACATGATCATAACCATTCCTAATTCTTGGTTTTCAAACTTATGTTTCCATTTGCCAAAACAAAACCAAAATATGTTTGGGAAGAAAGATATTACCTCCTATGTTTGATTGTTTTGTAATTGGTGAGACAAAGTCTATGAAAACTCAGTAGTAGGATAGGAAATTAGAAATTTAGAAATTAGAATCACCCAGTAACGGAATATAATTTGCATGCTCTCATATTAGGTCGTCATCTTAAAATCTGGTGTGATGGCTGTAATGTTGATGAGATCAAGGGAATTCGATGGAGATGTACTGAGTGTTATGCTTTTGACCTCTGTACGACCTGCTACATGAACGGCGAGCATGACCTTAGTCATGTTTTCACAAGGGTGCTTTCCTCGCACAAAACATCAAAGGGGTATGTAAAAATGTAATTTCAGATAAATCATTATATGGACAGTCAAACTACCATACATACAAATTGAGACAAAACGTCATTGGAAAGTGTACGATGAAATGCATCAGTGGAATATACATAAATGTATACAGTCAAATGTATCACATAAAACATCAGTGGGATCCAACATTTAAGTGCAAACATTAGTAGGGTTTGTAAATTCAGCCATCATCAGGTATTGGTAAAATGCCACAAAATGGTTGAAGTGTTATGGGCAAGTTACAAGTTGGCTTTATAAGAAGCAGAAAAATTAAAGAAACAGATCGGTGAAAGTTTGAGCAAAATCCGATCAGAAATAAGAAAGTTATGAATTTTTGAAGTTGTAATCAATTAGACACAAATTGGCAACTCAGTGACGTATCTTGCGAGCTCCTCTCCCATTTGCTCAATACAGAAAATTTCATAAATTGTCATTTTCTTAATTGCTGATGAAGAAATGTATTTATTTCATACAGATTTTGTGTAAAAACATATGAGCAATGATTATATCTAAGATGCATGTATGATTGAATATTTCCTTTAGAGAAAATGGAAATTAATGATTTTGGGGGTACAGGCCAAATGGGAGAAGAGCTCGCAGGATACGTCACGGAGTTGCCAATATGTGTCTCATTGATTACCACTTCAAAAATTCATAACTTTCTTATTTCTTATCGGATTTTGCTCAAACCTTCACTGATCTGTTTCTTTAATTTTTCTGCTTCTTTTAAAACCAACTTGTAATCAGGGTGAACTATCCCTTTAATTGTATTTCACATCAGGCAGAATTTTTTTGGATTGTTTAGTATACCAAGTGAACATAATACCCTGATATGATTTGAATTAATGCAGCCCCAAGATGCTACCGAGATCTTCATCTCCTCGTATTGCTCTCAGAGGAAGTTTTCCTGGGGCGCGGGTTGTCAGATATCCACAGTGCTACAAGAAAAATGGATCAGGTTCGTATATAACATTGTTAAACATAATTAGAAGCCCTGATTTATTTTCAAAATCTTGGCTAGCGGGCCAAAATGGAAGAAATAATTTGGTTCCCAAATTTTTCAGGGTTGGGCGGTAAATACCGGTGGTGGTAATTACCGGCGGTAAATACCGGTAAATACCGTCCGGTAAATATGATGGGTGTCCGGTAAATATGTAAAAAACGGGAAATATGATTTTAATTCTTTATTTATTAATAATTTTACTTGTTTTTAGCCTCAACAACTGAAAATATTGTTCTGAAATAATTAGCAGCACAACACTCATAGCAGAAACACACAAACAAATTTATTAAATCCATACTGCATACATGTACACACCCAAACACACATACATGTACAACACACATACACAAACTCAAATTCATTTCTCCAGGGGTTAAACTTTTTACATGTATCTCATTACAATATGATTTTTGTTTTCAATTGTGCATAAAGCTCAGAATATGAATTATATTATACATACAGTGCATGCTCTTGAGTTGAATATACCGTAATATGTGAATCAACAGCTTTAGAATTTCTAAGTGCATTATATATTCTTTATCTATGGATGCACATTTTACGGTATAATTTGACGAAAATGATCATGTACTATGCATTATAGAAAATGGGAAACTGCTTGTGGGATCGGAACTCACGAAACTCTACATTGCAACATTCATTGATAAAGTGCAACGAACTCCGTATTATCGATTAATTTGTATCGTTATTGATCTCTGTCTATGGGAGTTTGTACACAAAATATACACACACAAAAACACACACACACACACACCCACACACACAAATAGAACACACCAGAGCGGGAAATATAACACGTTATATTGCACGGTTGTGACATATAACGAATTACGCACTGACAAGACCCACATCTTACCAATCAGAAACCTTGTTTCATACAACCCATCTTATATTCTACTGTATGTAATTGGTTTTTGTAACAATAGTGTATCAATGATTTTGTATACATGTGTACTAGTGATTGCTGGTTTTGAACTTTTGATAAAATGTTTACAGAAAAAAATAAAAATCTTTTTATAGCCAAAATAACAGACATAGACAAACACACGAACAAACACACAAACACACACACACACAAATAGTACACACCAGAGCAACCATACTCTCCACCATTGTTATTATGTTCAAAATTGGACAATCCCTATGAACAAGTGAGTGGAAAAATATATTTCCCGGTATTTCCCGGTAAAAAGCGGTAAATACCAGTAAAAAGCGGTAAATACCGGTAAATACCGCTTATTTCCCGGCGTCCGGGAAATAAGCCTCCGAAGCGGGAAATATGCCAACCCTGAAATTTTTTGTAAAAAAGGAGAATGTAGGTACTTCTTTTTTAGTCCTATGAAATTAGATATGCTTGTGAGATTCAAAGGCTGTGAAAATAGGACAGTACAGACTTTTATTATATTGTGGTATAATGTTAGACTCTATGCATACACACTATGCTCCAGAAGACTGCAAAAGACGTTATTATGATATGGAAGATAGTGCTGATTGTGAAAATCACTCACATTTCCTTCATATTTGATTTTTTTTTTTTAATTCCAAAAGTCAGAAGAAAAAAACAACATCTTTTTTCTGCGACAGCTGAAACTGGTGAATGTGAGGATGAGAAACTAGTAATTTTCAGTATTTGGCCTTCGAGTGGGATTAACCCTTACTGTACTGAGCTATTTCAAGCTCCTCTCTACGGTGGGGGGGGGGGGGGGGGGGCTGATCTCAGCTATAACTTGACAGATCTAGAATCAAGTAAAGAAAGGCCTTGGAGATAAAATTTTAATGCAAGAAGTTCTTTCTAAACCTTAAAAAACATTACATAAGAAACCATTTTGAAAGTGATTTCAATTCTTATGTATTCTATTGTTTTATGAATTTCTTATGTATTTCTTTGTTTTTTAACTTTAACTTTCTTGTTGTTAAATCTACTGTTTCAGAGTATTATCTCAACCAGTATTCAGTTAGATGATAATCACAGCTTAAAGAAGAGATTATAGGTGATAAAGGAGGAACATGAGGAAATGCAGTTTCCCATTTGTTTTGTACGCAAAACTCAGAAATTCTCAGTTTTCAGGTTGACACGAGGTCACAAAAAGTCACTTTACTCAGTAATGGTGTGACTGATTTTCGTAAACTATTTGTCAAAAGATGCGCAAGACTTTAATAAAGAATAAAGTTATAAAGTGGCGTGATATAGAGCGGATAGAAATGTGCGACAGAATTTGTCGGGGGGGGGGCCCTCCCCAGTACAGTAAGGGTTGAGAAATGAAGTAATCTTAAATCTTTATACATGTGCATGTATGCTCTTTCTATTCAGGGTACAGTAAGGGTTAAGAAATGAAGTAATCTTTACATGTGCATGTATGCTCTTTCTATTCAGAGTTGAAGCATCTGAATGGAACACAACGTTCTTTGCTTTTGCTCTACCTAAGACATTAGCATTTATTGCTTCAACAAGAATCAGTGACTGTGGTTTCAAACCCTCCAAACTGTATCTGCCATAAAATACATAACAAAATATTAAAAAATTTTGGTACCCATTCACATCTTCCATTATCAGTAGTATAGCCGTGGCATTTGCGGCTATTTCTTGGATAGGTGGCAAATATGAACAGGGCTTGTAACAGCTTTTATTTCATTATCCCCAGACGAGCAGCTTGGGAAAGTAGTCAAACATAGGCAGACGACTGAGGATAGCATCAGGGTACAAGCTGCAGTAGAGTTTTCATCTGCGCCAGAGAGGATAGACTTCACCAAGATCATCTGTACACTACCAGGGTCAGGTGGTTATGTGTATGAAGGACACCTGCCAAATCTAGGTGAGGGTGATAATATTCTATTCAAGATACTGTTTAACCATTTCTGTGCCACCAAAATTATGAATAGAACACTTGCTTCCGAAAGAGGATGGTAAACGGACAGGACTGAAAGTTTTATCTGCGGTGACAGTCCTCAGACACAAGCTCCCATCTTCATCTGTAAACCCTTTCAATTTCTGGGGACGGCAATGCGAAGTTAATGTTTCCTTTTTTACTACTCTTTCCTTATGTTAACTCTTTATTTTTATCCTCATTATTATCATCTCTTTCTATCTTTCCTTATGTTATTTCTTGTTTTTCCTTCTATTTTCTTCTTTTTCTATTTTTCCTCATGATATTCGTTATTGTAATCCTTTTATTTTCTTTTCTATCTTTCCTTATAATATTCTTTGGTTCTATCCTATTGTTTTGTCTTTCTATCCTCCTCATGTTATTCCGTTTTCATCCTTCTGTCTTCATTTCTTTCGATTTTTCCTTAATATGTTATTTTCTATTTTTATCCTTCTATCTTCTTTTATTTTTCATCTTTCATTATGTATTTCTTCATTTATCTCATTTTATTTTCCTTTTCTCTAATTCTATCATTTCTCATGTACACATTATATATTACTCCGTCCTGTTTACAGACCGGATGTTATTTTGGCCGAGAAACGTCCTGAAAACCAACAGGACAGAGAGATGTACGGTTTCACTTGGTTTAGTGTCATCTTGAGCTACCATCCACATTTCAAAAGCTCTCAAGTAAATGTCATAAAGGAACTAGAGATGTACGGTTTTACTCAGTTTAGCGTAGTCTTGAGCTTACATGTACGTCCTCATTTCAAAAGCTCTCTAATATCTCATGAAGGAACGTTTGAGTGTTGAATTCTGATATGGAATGTTTGTCTTATTGTTAAATTGAGCTAAAAACATATTCCAAGGGAATAAACCTTACAACGAGGGTACCACTTTCCATGTCAAGATTAAATATATATCTGTTCTGGATGAAAAGACATTGTTGAACACTCAGATTCTCTGGTGGGAATCATCAGCCTCAGCATGTAAAGGGTTAAAGTTTTAACATCATCTTGAAGCATGTTGAATTGATTTTTACCAATATATATGTAAGAAAAAAATCCTGAAGGTAGAAATTCTGCTAGCAACCTTTATACTGAAAATCAATTAAATTAGTAAAAGCAAACAAAAAAGAAAAACTGTTCAGACATATCAGCATACATGTAGCTGTGATACAAAGAACATACAGTTAACATCAAAATTATTCATACCCCTTGGAAAATTACAGTTTTTTTTTCATTTTTTCTGAAAATTAAAAGGGAACTGAAGTTATTTGCACATTACTTGAATACATTTAGTTATCATCTACAAATGAATGTTGTTTCTGGTTTCACCTCATTTGGAATGACAATAGAAAAAGTGAGTTATCCAAATTTAGTGATGTTCAAAATTATTCATACCCTTGGTGATTTATTGACTTTGTCGATCAGTATAAATCCAGTCCTTATGATTAATGCTTAAAACACTTTATTTTCACAATGCTTCTGAAGGTCTCTACTGGGATATCAGGCCAATGCATGGTCTCCAATTGCTCAAACTCCTTGAGGATGTTGTCCAGACATGCCTTCACCTGACCTTCAGGGGCTTCCTTAGATCTAAAGCAGATTTCGTTTCTAAAGATGGTTCAGTTATAGACTTAATGATGACAGGACTATGATATTGACATTTCAGTCATTTTTCCATGCATTTTAATGAAAATTCTGAATCTATGATGAAGTAAAGCATCCTTCCTGAAGAGACCTTCCCTGGAGCCTTTCCCTGTCGCACGGCCTGGGGGAGGATTCACCCTTATTGTTTGGCCCCATTCTCAATCAGAGTGCTCAGGAAGGTCATATTGGTGATATTGAAGTCATTTCATGACTCTAATGCCAGGATACCATGAATAAAAGTATTTAACCTTTAAGTGCCATACACGTCTCAAATTGACTTTTACTGTGTTAATCTTCTTATTCTTGATACTATCCTTGGTATGGTGGGTACAAGCCATGATATCACTGGGAACCAAATATATACCATATTACCTCAATGTTACCAGCTGCAGAGCACAGAATGCTACCACTTTGACAGCACACTGGAAGATAAAGATCAGTATTAAAGCTTCACTAGAGTACCCACTTGAGAAGGACCTTATGGCAGGTGTTCAGATCAAAAATTTGTAAATTAATGTAACTGAACAAACTGATAAAAATGGCACCAACTAACCTTTAGACCACTATAATGGCCTTCCTATCAGTCTTAATGACAATGGAGCAAAAGCATGAGGGAATACCTTCCCTCAGACAGTGCAACAGTGAATGCCTCCAGGGAAGGTCTCTCCAGGAAGAGTGTTTTGTTTCATCTTAGATAAAGAATTTTCATTAAACTGCATGGAATATTTACTGAAAATATCAATATCGTAGTCCTATCTCATTATGTGTAAACCTACACCACCTGTAGACACATAATCTGTTTTAAATCCACCGAAGACCCTGAAGACCAGGTGATGGCATGTGTGGACAACATCCTCAAGGAGATTGAGCCATTGGAGACCAGGTATTGACCTGATCTCCCAGTAATGGCCTCTAGAAGTCTTGTGACAGTGTAAATAGTGTTACAAGCCTTAATCACAAGGATTTTATTCATACTGATCAACAAAGTCTATGAATCACCAAGGGTATGAATAATTTTGAACATCAAATTTGGATAACTCACCATTGCTATTGCTATGCAAATGAGGTGAAACCAGAAACAGCATTCATTTGTAGATGATAACTAAATGTATTCAAGAGATGTGCAAGTAACTTCAGTTCCCCTTTCATTTTAAAGAAAAATACAAAAAACTGCAATTTTTCAAGGGGTATGAATAATTTTGTTGTTAATTGTAACTGTTTATTTGTCATTGCTATTCCTATGGGTAGGGGATCTGGAGCCAGTGAGTGAAGGAGACAAAGTTTTGGTAACAGCGACACCTCCAGAACTGGAGCAACTTCAGAAGCGCAGAGGATTGTGGGAGCCCAACATGGTCAAAGTAAGCAAAAGCTCTGTATTCAGTATTGCTTTAATCATATTGATGGAGAAGTTAAATAACTTTTCAGTACACATACATGTAGCTGCAAATTCTTGTCACACTTCAGTTGGTTTTTGTCTTGCCTGCGTAGCGGAGCGAGACTATAGGCGTCACTATTTCCGCCATCGGTGCCGGCGTCGGCGTCGACAATTATGCTGTAATCACAATAACTTTCTATGGATTTGAGGTAGAATCACCAAATTCATACCACAGGTACATCTCTGAAAGACACAGGTCAAGTTTGAAAGTCAGTCGAATCTGACCAAGGTCAAAGGTCAAAAGGTCAATGAATTTTCTGCAAAAAATGCTGTAGTCACAATAAATTTCTATGGATTTGAGGTAGAATTACCAAATTCATACCACAGGTACATGTACATCTCTTAATGGCGCACGTTAAGTTCGAAAAGGAGTTGAATCTGATGAAGGTCAAGAAGAGAGGTCAATGAACTTTCACTGTAAATCACCTCAAATTTCATTCTTCTTCATGCTATTGATTGGCTCGTTTCAAAGCAGACTTGTCAAAGAGGTTTATTTGTATTACATAAAACTTGAGCCTCTTTTAATCTAGGATCAGCATTCAATTTCATACACATAATTGTATATTTTTGTATATATTAAGGCCATCTCTAGATCTGTCTGATGCATGTTAATTCAAAAGCTAATGCTTTTATGCAGAAAAGCTTCCGCACCCCACCCACAAATATTGTGCATAGGCAGTATGAATGTGCCAAGCATGATACCATACATGTATGTGATTACATCCTCAACGTGGTGCCGGTAACATTTCGCCCTCATGTCTTCCTAAACTTCAAACTAAATATGCATTTGCTTGGTATAATAAAGCTGCCAGACCAAAGTTCACATTCTCATTTACATAGCGAGATACAGGTGAGACAATGCTTGGGGTTTGCCTTGTTTTAATATTATGACTAGGAATTAAAAGCTACTTTCCCTATATGTAGCTTGAAAGTTAGCCAAAGGGTTAAATACAGTTATACATCTAAAATTAACTAGAATTTTCAGTTAGAGTGTAAACATTTGAAAATATTTGTTGCATGTCAATACTTAGCTCTCTCCATCACCTGCCATTCATTTACAACTAAATTTAAAAAAATAAAATAAAAAATTTGCCTTGGCAAGATTTTGAGGCAGTTTACTAAGTCATGTGAAAAAGGCTTTAGAGAATTTTATCCTTGGTTGATATTTTCTAAATTTTGTGACTCTGTATCCCACCGCTGCCACCTGATGTATCAACTGCACTGATTTTTTAATATTTTTTTTTTAGTTATCAGATTTGCCTATTGTATAAAAGACCTTTGCATTATGCTGTGTTTTGAAAAGAAAACAATCATAACATTATTATCAGCATTCTTCATTAATTCATGAGAAAGTTGAGATATTTGAAGCATGCACATTACTTCAGCTAAAGTCAGGTACTAGTCATGTATCCAATGTGTATTTGAATGTTGACATCAGTTTCCTTGACATTCCCGTGATTTGTAGACATCTGGCCGAAAGGGATTTGTCAGTAGGAGAACGAATATGGGCGACTTCAAAGTGACTTTCAGTGACATCCAAGAAACCTACACCATGAATCCTGTAGCTCTAAGAAAGGTAATGATTATAATAATAATAAAGATAATAATAATGATATTGACTACTGCAGCTCTCATGTCCACAATGCAAAGTGCTCAAGGTGCTCCAATAAACCCCAGCTCTAGCAAGGCTACAGATTTTGATGCTCACAGCATACAAGGAAGGAGAGTGGCAAATGTAGATTGTCTTTCCAAAGTTCTGTGCTGGGGCTCGAAGTTATGACTGCACATCTCCAGTCAAGTATTTAAAAACAATCAACTATGAAATGTCTACATTATTAAACAATTCAGGTATTAAACAATGCCTTGAATGACAAGGTCATGAGTTGATTTACTTGTATTTTTTTTTTATAAATAATACTCAGAAAAGAACACAAATAGCTTTTATTCATGCTCTAAGAAACTTAAATTTGTTGTAGAAGAATAAGGTTACTCAGTATCCAGAGATCAAATAGCTGCTGTTTTAAGCTCTCTTTCTCATCTCATTACCTAGCTTCATCATTTATGTCTCGGGCAGCTAGTCCGCATCAGCGATGACATCGAGATGGTCAAAAGATTACAGTTTGGGCATGGCGGATGGAAAGCAGCTATGGCACAGGTGACTTATATTTTATAATACATTTAACAATATGGGCAAAACTGACAAATCTTCTCATGTGTATGGATTTGTATATATCTAATTTAAAGGGAAGGTTGAGTTCTGGGAAAGGTGAAAAATAATTTTTGTGAGCATTCTCATTCATTTTATGTCACTTTGGAAGAACGTCATTGTACAGATGTCCCCTAAAAAGGATTGCTCCCTTCGTATTCAAAATATGACAAGAACCACACATTCATGCCACATGTGTGTACAGTCCCATATACCCGTTTCTGTGTCCAGTGCATGTGCTTTTCAGTGTCCAGTGCATGTGCTTTTCAGCAAGATTGGGTCAATTTCTTATCATTTTGATGATTCCAAAAACTCACAGTATACACCAATTCTTATTTGGACATGATCAACCTTCCCAAATTGCTTTGGGACAGTTTATTCACAATGTAATCACATGACCAGAACTCGGCCTTCTCTTTCAAGGGTACTAATCACCAAAAAATATTTTTTGTCCCCGCCGAACGAAGTTCACGAGGGGACTATGAAACGGGCTCCGTTCGTGTGTGCGTGTGTGTGTGTGTGTGTGTGTGTCCGTCCGTCCGTCCGTCCGTCTGTCCTTTTGTGCTCAAATGTTAGAAAATGCTACTTCTCCGTCATTTCTTGGCCGATTTTGATTCTGATTGTTTTATCTAATAGGGCTGGGTGGGGGCTTCCAAACTTCTACACAGAATTTTGAAATTCATTATTTATGCAAATTTATGCAAATTTATTCGAAATTGACGAAAAATGCTACTTCTCCTCTATTTCACATCGGATTTTGATTCCGATTGTTTTATCTGATAGGACTGGGTGGGGGCTATCAAACTTCTACACAGAATTTTGAAATTCATTAATTATGCAAATTTATGCAAATTTATTCAAAATTGACGAAAAATGCTACTTCTGCTCTATTTCACATCGGATTTTGATTCTGATTGTTTTATCTGATAGGGCTGGGTGGGGGCTTCCAAACTTCTACACAGAATTTTGAAATTCATTAATTATGCAAATTTATGCAAATTTATTCAAAATTGACGAAAAATGCTACTTCTCCTCTATTTCACATCGGATTTTGATTCCGATTGTTTTATCTGATAGGGCTGGGTGGGGGCTTCCAAACTTCTACACAGAATTTTGAAATTCATTAATTATGCAAATTTATGCAAATTTATTCAAAATTGACGAAAAATGCTACTTCTCTATTTCACATCAGATTTTGATTCCGATTGTTTTATCTGATAGGGCTGGGTGGGGGCTTCCAAACTTCTACACAGAATTTTGAAATTCATTATTCATGCAAATTTATGCAAATTTATTCAAAATGGCTGAAGGTTCATAATGTTTTCATGTTTTATATTTCAGTTGTATACATGCATTGTTGGTATTCTCTTCTTTTGCATGCAGTAACATTATTATTTTATTCACTAAAGTTTTTCACTGAAGTTTTAAGGTTCAGGCTAGTTAATTTCCACAGATCTGCACTTTCGGCGGGGACATTTATTACGCATTGCGTAATTTACTCATTCACTTGTTACTCTGTATGTTAGAGGTTCCATGTCATTCTACTATATCCCAAATATGCGCTTCGAATATCAATTCTATAAAGACATATTACAAGTTTAATTATACTCTCTATAAGCATAAAAGCGACTCATGAGGAGACGACTCAACGCACCCGTACGCGCTCGCCCAGATAAGGGCTCGCGCGGAACCCAATTCGAAGGTTCAGTTCCGTGTGAGCACCTTCATGTTATCCTTTATTTCCTTCATACTCCTAACCTGTTGACCTATACAATTTCAGATAAAGTTCTTTGAGGTTAATTTTATACTTCCTAGCGGTATACAAATTATTTTTTCAGGTGGTTGGTACACTTTAAGTGAATATTGTAATTCATAACATACAGATTCATATTTCACCTTCAAGAGAGATCAAAAATGTTAGTGATCCTCGCTTGTGAATCTTGGCCTTGACTTTGTGACTTACCAATACGGCATATTTAGATAAGCTAATGATTTGAATTGACTTTAATATCATTTGTTTCATTTTTAGCTCATCCGGCCCGAATGGGCCAGATGAGCTTATGCCGTGGCGAGGCGTCCGTCGTCCGTCGTCCGTCCGTCCGTCCGTCCGTCCTTCGTCTGTCGTCCGTCCACAATTTCAAAATGCTTCTTCTTCGCCATTTCTTACCCGATTTTAATTCCGTTTGCTTTATATGATAGCACTAGGTGGGGGATTCGAACCTTCTACACAGAATTTTGAAACTCATTAAATATGCTAATTTATGCGCATTTCTCAAAAATCACAAAAATTGCTTCTCCTTCCTCATTTATTGACCGATTTCGATTTTTTTTGTTCCATCTGAAAGACTTTCATGAGGTTCATTGAACTTCTACACAGAATTTTGAAATTTTGTCTACAAAATTAATTATGCTAATTTATGCGATATTTATTCAAAAATCACAAAAATTGCTTCTTCCTCATTTATTGACCGATTTCGATTTTTTTTTTCCATCTGAAAGACTTTCATGAGGTTCATTGAACTTCTACTCGGAAATTTGAAATTTTGTCTAGAAAATTATTTATGCTAATTTATGCGAAATTTATTAAAAAGATCACAAAAATGGCTTCTTCTTCCTCATTTATTGACCGATTTCGATTTTTTTTTTTGTTCCATTTGAAAGACTTTCATGAGGTTTATTAAACTTCTACTCGGAATTTTAAAATTTTGTCTAGAAAATAATTTATGCTAATTATTTATGCAAATTTATGCAAAATTTATTAAAACATCACAAAAATTGCTTCTTCCTCATTTATTGACTGATTTTGATTTTTTTTCTTCCATCTAAAAGACTTTCATGAAGTTCATTGAACTTCTTCATGGAATTTTGAAATTTTGTCTAGAAAATTATTTATGCTAATTTATGCGAAATTTATTACAAAATCACAAAACTTGCTTCTTCTTCCTCATTTATTGACTGATTTTGATTTTTTTTCTTCCATCTAAAAGACTTTCATGAAGTTCATTGAACTTCTACTCGGAATTTTGAAATTTTATCTAGAAAATTATTTATGGTAATTTATACAAAATTTATTTTAACTCTTTGCCCTGTCCATTATGAAACCCATGGCTGCTGGATTATTTCAAAGGCTATACCTTTCTACATGATTTCTGTCGACATCATCGACAGAACCGAGAACCCAGAAGTGACAGTGGTCAACAATAGCGGGTTATGAGCTAATAAAGACTTGAAACAGTGAGGGACAATGCACTGAAGCCACCCTTAAATGTCCCAACCTTAAAATTCTTTTTTTACACCAATGCATAACTTATGTCATTCAGTGCTTTTCTCTTTTATTACAAATCTTAACCTTCAAATCTCTCTCAATAAAGATTTCACAGTTGGTAGAGATACCTCACCTTGACTAACTTTATGCTTTATTTCAAATTTCTCTGTCACACAGTAAAACTATTAAAATTTACATTCCCCAAAATCTTTTAACTGAAGTCGTGCAACTTGAGTTGTCAATTTCCAGACTTTCATTCATATCTACATGTCACTGTCTCCTTCCAAAACCACATTTAGCCAGATCTGCAATAGGCACTTCATCATCTGTACATGCATGTAACCAATACCTGTACATTTCATCGATTCATTACAATGTCTACTGTGTTCAAAGTACAAATTGCATCAATTTCTTTGCTGCATGCCGGATGAGCGCCACATCATTGATGTGCTAGTTTACTCTGGAGAAGCATACTAAGGTATAAATTTACACTGTAAGAGACAGGGTTTAATTTGCATATCTAAGTTTAATAAGATTGCCTTAAAAACAAATTAATGAATTAAGTTCAATTTAAACATTCTGTCAGAATGCTTGGATGTACAGACCATTTGAGTATGAAGAAGTCGTTCAGTTGGAAAAGGGGCTAATAGTTTTCCATAATTTACTGGTTTATAAAGCTTGGAAATATGTCTTTGAGGTGTTGTACATAGTTATTTTGACATTTCGGGTGGATTTACATGTATATTGAGAGATTTTTCAGCTGTACACAAAAAAATGATGGATAATTTTTTTTTTTTTTTTAATTTATCATAAATTTCATTGTGGTTATTCTCTGTTTTCATAGAGGTGTTGTGAATAAGTCACTGGAGACTGTTGATCTCAATTAGCTATGGGGTTATAGTCCCTGCCATTTAACTATATGTAGTGTCCTTTGGCATACATTAATATACATCTGCCACATTCGACCCAGGTGTTGTAAATGGGTACCTGGTAGGATTGTTCCTTAAAGGGATTGATTAACTTTGTGAAAAATTGTGAAATCAGCTCAAATGCAAGTGAATTGTATGCAATCCTCTAACGACATATATAATTAAGGATATGTGAAAGTATGAGAGAAAATGGAACCCGTTTACTATCCTAAAAAAGAGAAAATCGTGATCGATCGCTAGCGCAAGTCGCTTGGCTTCTTCGCTGCGCTGCATTCACAAAAACCAAGCTCCGGCGCTTGGCGATTTCAGAGCGGGTTTCCAGCCCGTACGGTATTCTGTGATAGAGCGAGGTATGCCAACCGTAAGAGTTCTTTAGGGTTCGGTGGTACTCTATCCCGACATCAATGTTCAATCGTAAATATCTTGATATATAAACGACCGATCAGCTTATAAAACTCAGGCGATTCCTGTCTGACCTAAAGGTTTGCAATTATGATTACAGCATTAGCCAGAACAGTGATTTTTTTTTTCAATCCTGGGCAAAGTTAATCAATCACTTTAAAATGTACTTTATGCTGTTAATTGGTGCTGTAGCTAAAGCCTGGGTAGTAAATTTTAAGAATCTTTGGAAGAGCATATAGACATTGAATCATAATGTGATATGAATTGACAAGAACAGATTATTATTACTTTTTTTGTTAAATTTTAGGCAATCGGCAAAATCGGAAAGGTTGTCAAGATAGAGGGATCAGACATTCACGTGAAGACCAAAGACCACATATTAGTCTTCAATTCAGCAAACCTGACTCCAGCAAGGATTCCTTTTCCTCAGCCGAAAGAAGAAACGCTAGCAGAGTCGATTCACAGTACGTATTCAGTTGAAACAAAAAAAGATTTTGTTCATGTAGGAGGAATATATTTCATATTCACTTTTGAAAACAATATTGCCACATTGTGCAATTTCAGATGAGGGGATGATGATAAATTGCCTAATTCAGAAACACCATTTGAAGTCAAATATTTTTTCTCATGAAAATATTCCATGTAAGTTAAAGTAACATTTATTTTCTTCCCATCATTTTTTTTTTTTGGGGGGGGGGGCACGTTCACTATGCGTATTTCAATGATTTGTACAGAATACATGAAGCCCCATGAAGCAAGAAGCTTGTGTTGGTTCACTTGGAAGAGTTACATGTACATGTAATACAAGTGAACGTTGAGAAAAGAAAAAGGGGGAAGTCAACATCAGTATGTAATATGTTGTCAAGATAGAGAGATCAGACATTCATGTGAAGACCAAAGACCACATATTACATGTTCAGTATATCTGAACATGTAATCCTGTATAAAGATGTTTCAATAAATAAATAAATAAATATAACCAATAGATACTGTCAAACCTAAAACTTTTGGCATTCATTTAACTCTTACTGTGCCAAGGGGTTTAGCTCTCTTCAAAATTTTACCAAAATGTGATCAATGCTTACGTTTCAAAGTATGCGCTTCATTAAAGGTAGAAGATAGTTTTGGGAAGCTCTCAAAAACTTTTCGTGAGATTTCTTTGATTTTACTTAATAAATAGCAGGGTACTAACATAACTAAGATGCTGTGAAGTTTTTTCCTCCTCAAGTGAAATATTTATCGAATGAGAGGTGAAAAGTAATAAAAATCCCTGGCCCAAAAAAGAGGGGATGTAAATTCAAACAACGGCCACACACATTACGCACATGGGGATTGCTGTGTGTTATAGAATACGCTACACACAGTGCGAAGCGCTGGGTTTATTGTGCGGGGAACCTTCGGGTGGATATGGTCTTAGCATGAGGCAGTGAAAAGCCGTTACCAAGCGTTTCTTACAGATATTTACACTAAAATTTGTTGGAAATCGTGAATGGAATGTTAAATAATCTCAGACATGTGTCTTATGATAAAAGGAGAATAGTATGTGACTATGTTAAATAAGTTTCTTGCCAGCCTTGTTTTTGCTACCGAAACTGTCTGTGAGCTTTAACCATCTACTATTTCACAAAATATTGTGTACAAAACTTGTAGGAAATTTATAAAAATTTCTTATGAAACCAAACATTATTACTTTATCCAACTTTATGCATAACAATTATTGAAAATCTTATTTGAGTTTCTTTTTTGTCCATTATTTTGGGGTTTCTCATTTGTTTACTTGTTGTTTAATGTTGAAATAAGGTAATATCTTTTTTTAAATGTGCAATTTTCTCTGAAAATTTTTATGGCAGCATATAATTATAATCACATATTTAGAATGCTTGATTTATGCTCAAAATTTTGATATACATTGACCACCATATACCTTTTCTGCGGTCGAGCAATTGGTGAAGGAAAATGACAAGTCTATCTGTCACATATATGTGACATCGGCACTGAAAGGGTTAATGTTCGCAAATTTTGAGAATGGTTTTAGACTCAATAAAGTTTTATGCCCCGAAATTACTTAATTACATGTACAACCGACACAACACTTAATTTTTGCAATCACCAAAAGTTTCATGTCGCGAACGTTTCTTGTTTTACAGTAGATGGTTTATTTTTAGTAAATTTTCTTTTCATTACTCTCTTTTGCGTAGGAAAAGTTGTGGTCCTCTGCTAAGCTCAAATGTGAAAGTTTGTGTAATGATCGTTTCAGAAATGTTCCTTGATTTAATTTTTTCATATTGTCAATTTCTAACTTTTAAAGTTATATATGTTAGGATTAATGATATGAAACAATTCTTTTTAGATTTTGCCCACCAAATACAGAAACCTGAAACGAGCATCACGTTTGCTGTAGCATCAGGTGATATCCATGCTGTTGAACGTATCTTGAAGAAACATCCTGAATGGGTAAGTACTAAAGGGGAAGTCTTCTTTTCATCAAGTTTGCCTTAAAAAAAACCAGTAAAATGAGAGAAAAAGATAACTGAAAAGTTGAGGAAAATCTGATAAAAGATAAAAGTTATGAGCCCAGATATAACATTGGACACATTTTTACACGCCCCCTCTATGTAGTTGATTTTATTGATATCATCTTATTTTTAATTTTGACATCCAATTTCAAAGGAAGAAATAATCACAGCTTAAAGGGGAAGTCCACCCTGGTATTTATTTGATTTGAATAAAAGCAGAAAAATGAGAGAAATAGATTGGTGAAAGTTTGAGCATAATCCAGTTAAGAAGAAAGAAAGCTATGAATTTATGAAGTTGTAATTAATGAAAAACAAATTGGCATTTCTATGGCATTTCTTGTGAGGTTCTCTCCCATTTACTCTGTACAGAAAATTTAATAAAGCTTCCTTTTCTTAGTTGATGAAGGAATACAATCGTATCATACAGGTTTTGTGTAAAAACATATGTGCAATGATTTTACTTTATGTAAGGGTGCATATGCGATTAAATATTTTCTTTAGAGAAAGTGAGCTTAAAGAATATGAATGGTATGTTTTGCTTTGACACTGATTATAGCCTTGTCTATTTTACTCTTCATCCAGGTGTATTATGAGCCCAGACCAGGCAAATCACTCCTCTCGGTAGCCAAGGAGGATGTGCGCATGATGAAGTTCCTTGTTGAGAAGGGGGCCTTCATTGAGAGCTATGACGAGGAGGGCTGCACACCGCTTTTCCATGCTACTTCTGCGTAAGAAATATCTTTATATTTATGTTATGAGAATGTTTTTGATCACAGGAACAATGTAAATAGGGTTGGTAATATGTGGCCAACAGTGATTGAAGTAACTTGACAGATGTGTTTAACCCTGTACCCAATTCTGTTTTCCAGTTATTGTATTGGGAATTTAATATGGTTTACAGAACTAGTTGCAAAATGTAATTGACATTACAGTGTCATTCATACTAGAGGAAATACATTGTAAAGAAACATACCTATATAGAAATTCATACAATGACCTTTGAGCATACATGTAAGTAATAGGAATAAATATTATATACGTAATCTTTATTTTGTTTCAGAGGGAATAGGCCGATTGTGTGCAGTTCCCATACCAAACTTGTTGACCTTCATTAAACTAAGGCCCAAATCTTTATTTTGTTTATGTTTCATTGTATTTTGTTTGTTACACAATATTCACACAAGAACAAATCAGCCACTTGGCTGCATGTATATAAGTATCTTGTGAAACCTGTACATTTTTATCCATGGGCAGTTAATTGAATAGACTGATGTATATTGTAGATGAAGTTGTATTCATGTATTGTGCATTTAGCATTGTCCTCATTTCCAGCTGTCATTTTATATATTCCTTCAATACCTTATTACACCTGTACTCTTTCTGACCACTCCAACGTAAAGCAATAACTTTGAGGGCGTACGGTTCCTCCTTGAGCGAGGGGCTGATGTTGATGCTGCCAATTTTCAAGGTCTCACCAGCTTTGCTATAGCATGTTTGCATGGGTTCTTTGAGTGTGCGCATTACCTGCTGTTACATGGAGCAGATGTCAACCTGAAGGTATCACATTTTTTTCATGTTAAGAAGTAATAATGATGAAATTTCTTGAGGGGACGGTTATCATGCCCCCTCCTTAAAAAATATCCTAACCTCTGATCCTACAATACTTGTAATCATCTGGAACATTTAGGCATGCTGTAATGGTTGTTTTTTTATCATTCTTATTTTTCTTTTCAGTATTTAATGTATTCTCACTTTCCTCAAAGACATGACCATTTTTTACTGTTGATATTTCTGGCTAGATTAGACACTCTGTGATTGAGATAAACAAGACAAATTATAGTGAATGGCATTATAATTTTGAGAATGATATACACTGTATGATATTAAGAGGTATTGTCGATAAGTCATTAGACTGTGGATCAAATGGTTCACGGCATAAGGCCCAGCACGGCACTAATGTCCTTTGACGAAACATTAATCTGCATGTGCTACTCTCAACCCAGGTGTAGTAAATGGGTACCTGGATGAAAATAATTCATTGAATGCTTTCAGCACCTTAAGCTTTGGGCAGCTGGGCTCAAGCCAAGGTAATAGTATTTTGAAGCCACATTGAGCATCCCCATGGTTGGATATGTGTGCATTGCGCATGTGGCTATTGATGATGTTGTTTTTGTTATTTTTATTATCATCATTACAGTCGAAGGATGATTTTCAGCCTTTGATTCGGGCAATAGAGAATGAAGGTAGGACTATCCTGGACCTCATTCTGGCCCGAAAGGAAATCGACCTGAAAGCGGTGTCATCAGGGATATACATGTCTGCAATGCACTATGCTGCCCTTGGAGGCAACACATAGTAAGTGCACTCCATCCTTCTTTATATGTGTTTTACGGAACCGTATTAAGTAAATATAATCTGAGGTCTGTTGATCTGAGAGTGTGCCAATCACCTGAAAAAGTAATTTGTGTACAGCTAGAATGTGTAAAATAAACTTTAAAAAACTTTATCTGACATTCTTTCGGTTAACGGTTAAGGACTATGAAGAAAATAACGCATGACATAAAAAAATGTAGAAAAGGGTTTGTGTGGAACCCAACTCTGACTTGGGTTCCATGTGGGCCCTATTCTATGTGAACGCGTTCAAGTTTTCATGAGTCTAGTCTTGGTTGCTCTGGATGTGCTTCGATCAGGTTGTAGGACACATGCCCTGTGCCATTTGCTCTGCTGTCAATATTCTACACTTGGAAAAAAGAAAAAAAAAATTTTACTCTAACCAAATACTTAACTTCAACCCTTGACCAAAAACTGTACCTAATACTAACACTAACCCTAAAGCTAAAGCTAACTTAAAAGCAAATAGCAACCCTAACCCTATATCTTTGACAAAATAAAACCCGGAGCAGTGGTCATGGATGCAGTTGTTGTCGGAGCATATATCGGAGCACCCTCAATCTGTTGATTTTTGTTTCATAACCACATTCAAGAGATATCATGGCACCAAGATACATGTTACATAGATGAATTGTTGAACTTTCTCCACTTCTATTAAGATTGGTGGCACTGTGGTTTATTGGTGAAGGCTCTTCTAACTAGGTACCTGGCAATGCTGAGGTAATATTTGCAGGGCCCTCTGGAAGAGCAGTATTACTCAATATGCTGAAATTGGTAAATAGGAGCATATTGTTATTCTTTGCAATCAACATGTAATATAGTTTGCCTACCCCTCCCTTTGCCCAATCCACACATGAAAGTTAAACCCATATAAACTTATTTCCATTCTCATTTGGTTTACTTGTTTATAGTGCACTTACAAAGCTCTTGGAGAGAGCACCTAGAATGGTGGAAGCCAAGCAGTGTAATGGAAATACCCCTATCTTCTGTGCTGGCTATGCAAGCTCCCTGAAAGCAACTGAACTTCTGATCAAAAAGGTAGGTTTTGTAAAATATTGTTTAAACTAAATTAATGTGTAAAAGCAAAGTATTTTGTCATTTGTTGTCCTATACGTTACCAAATTGACATCAGATGTATCATTTTACTTCATATTTGGTCTGATCCAAGCTCAAAGAGGGCTATTAAGTTCGTATAATCATCAGACATATTAACATACTAGATATGGTTGGTAACGTATTGGAAAAAAATAGCTTTGATTTGCCCTAATATCCTAATATGTTTGGCATCACCATCAAACCCTTGACCATACACCTGAACTAGGTACACTTTACTGCTTTCTGTAAGGCAAATTTTCTTCTAAATATCCCCCCCCCCCACCACCCCATTACCTATCCCCAAGAGTAGATATATATTCTGAACATAGGCATGTTGTATATCAGTATGTTAGGCTTTGAAATTGCAAATTATTGAAATGCACTGTACTTGTAAATGAAAAATGGGTTTTGTGGTGACAGGTCACATATGCAGTCCTAAGAGTAAGAATCTCTTAATATACATGTTCCTGAATTTGTCTAATAAGTTTGAAATCGGTGCTTCACATTATGCTTTGGCTCCGTGATTTATTTTGTCAAAAATACAGGATTAGGGTTAGTGTTGTGATTGGGATTTAGGTTAGGTTTAGGGTCGGGGTTTGGTATGGTGTTTGGTAGAGGTGTTGTGGATCAATGGATAAGTCCCCGGACTTTGAACCACGAGGTCCGGGGTTCGAATCCCACCGCAGCACTAGCGTCCTTTGGCAAGACGTTAATCTACATTTGCCACTCTCCACCCAGGTGTTAAATGGGTACCCGGTAGGATGCGAAAGTTAATGTCGTTTGCTTAATAGCAATGTGAGCGCCATGGTCCATTGCTGGAATACTCCCCAGGGAGTGGAGAATGTGCATACATTGTGTACGGGCAAGCCAGAATCCGATGACCGGGGTAATAATGTATCTGTAAAGCGCTTAGAGACATCTCTGATGTATTAGGCGCTATATAAAAGCGGAATATTATTATTATTATTATTATGGTGTTTGGCCCAAGGTTGAAGTTTTAAATGTGATTAGTAAGCAAATAATTACCGTTGGTGAAGGTGATGGGACAAACTATCACTTCCGAGGCGATATGGATGTAGCTATCTTTCCAAAGCGAAGCTGAGGAAAGGTAGCGTTATACATTCAGATCGCCGAGGAAGTAATAGTACGTCTCATCGCCTGAAATCAAAAGGTGATTATTTGCTTTATATTCCACATCTGAAACATTTAATTGGTACGAGAAAGACAATTATTGTCTACTTCTCGAAAAAGACGTTTAGGTCCGAATTCACAAAAGATAGCTACCTGGGTGCGCACAATTGTTTTATCATTTCAAGCGTGCGATTGGGCAATGCGCTCTTATTTTAGTACGCCTATGGAGCTATTTGTAAAGGTCACGCACTTTTCATTTTGACTATTCGCAGAGGTCACGCACTTTTCAATTTTACTATTCGTAAAGGTCATGCACTTTCATTTCGCGCGTACCCAAAATATTGATAACGCATTGTGACTCTGCAATGGACTGAAGAGATCAGCGAAACACATAAGCACTATTCCGTCAAGGTCACAGACTTTTCTTCTCGGGTCGATTGATTGGGAGAACTACATTTGATCACGTGATTACCTTTTGACCAATCTAACAGCAAGATTCTTAGTATGTGGAATATAATGCAAGATATTAAATACTGAGCAATTTGGCAGAGGCGTGTGTTGTACAACCTTGAAATCACGTGGTTTCTGTTTTTTGCAACAGGGGCACTGCAATGTGAATGCACAGACAACGGGAGATCAAACTTGTCCACTTCATCTAGCCTTATATAAGTATAACTTCCACTTGATCGAGGTCTTGATCAAGAACGGTGCAGACGTCAACATCGCCGTCCGTGCTGGAGACACCTGCTTACAGATGGCCATTGATGTTCTTGAAGACTTAGAAACTAAAGGTCAACATATCAAGGAGGAATCCTTTATGGTTGAGGTATGTGACTTGTTACTTACTAGAGAGGCTTTGTATTAAAAACGCCTGTTTTTATCAATATCGATGTAGTTGACATTACTATTATTATTATTATTACTGTTATTGTTGTCATCATTATTACTATTATTATCATCATCATTATTATTATTGCTATGATTATCATCATCATCATTGTATCCCCTCGCAGAATGCCAGAGGATACTTTGGATTCAGCAGCGTTACGCTGCTGCAGCGTCATATTCTTGTGTGCGCTCTAACTGCCACGTTCCTTTACAGATTTCTTTCAAATTTTGTATGGAGGTGTATCTTGGTATAATCTACACACCTATAATTTTTGGTGATGTTGCCCCCAGTGTTCCGTCTTTTATAGGGTAAAAGGCCATATTTATGTGGATGGTTTGTGTGGGCTCTATAAGGCCACATTTCTCAACGGATTTTGTTCAAATTTTGATTGAAGGTGTGTCTTGGTATAATCTAGAAGCCTATAGATTTTGGTGGTGCTGCCTCCCGTGTTCCATCTTTTATAGGGTCAAAGGTCATATTTTGATGTCTTGTGTGCACTCTTGTGTACGGTCTCAATGCCACATTTTAGACAGGTTTCTTTCAAATTTTGTATGGAGATGTATCTTGGTACAATCTACACATCTTTACTTTTTGGTGATGCTGCCCTCATTGTTCCGTCCTTTATAGGGTCAAAGATCATTTCTCGCTTTTGTGCACTCTTACTGCCATATTTCTTGACGGATTTCTTTCAAATTTTGTATGGAGGTGTATCCGGGCCTATGGTGGCGATCTCTACATCATCCTATTTTTTGAGGGAGGGGAGGGGGGGAGGTTCCTTGTCCCTCCTTCGAACAAAAGGATGACGCAAAAATCGCTGCCAGTGCCGGGGGATACATTCGCATTGCTGGGCAATGGACATTTCTAGTTATTATTATTATTGCTATGATTAATCTTCTTCTTCTTCTCCTTCCTCTTCTCCATCTTCTTCTTTTTTTTCTTCTCCTTCTTCTCCTTCTTCTTCTCCCTTTTCCTCTTCTCCTTCTCCTCCTTCTTCTTCTTTTTCTTAGTATCATTATTATTATCATTACTGTTATCTTCTCCATTGCTATTGCCATGGATACAGATGAAGAAGAAGTGGGGACATGTTGGTATCAGGACAAATGGAGATGCTGTCCTTGCCTATCTTGTGTCTCATGGTGGCGACCTGGATGCATACAACAGTGATAACATCACCATACGGGAATCACTTCAACTGAAGTCCAAAGACGCTATCTTACTATCCCTGGACAAAATTCAGTCTCTTACAAGGTATGATTCCATCTTTAATATATCGGGTTCTGTCTTGATAAGCAGTTGTGATTAATCCAAATCGATTGCAACTTGATATCAATAGCAACTCTGTACTAAGGAGTTTGTAATTTTGCAATAGATTGGAGGACTTGCAATCACTCCAGATCAGTCGCAAATCGTTAGAAGACCGGCCCCAGGTCTCAAATGTATTCAGCTTTATACAGACCTGTACTGCAATAAGTGCTTGCAATGACCGGCAGGATTGCCTGATATAACAATTGATTCTTGCAACCTGCATATTCTACTTTTGAAATTTAATAATTAATAGATATCATAGTTTATCATTAGTTTTGAAAGAAACATATCTACCTGTATGCGTTTGATTATGTATACCTAGCTAACAGTTCAGTTGAAAAATGGGTATTGGTTTACTTTCAGCTTAATATGTGAACATATTTCACAAAATTGATTTACAATCTCTCAAATACTTTCAGGAAAGACATTGCTAGACAACACAGCACAGCCAATCGCCCCCTACGTAACCTGACCAAGCACTGTCCCCGTGCTGTGGCTGAGGTCAAGCCTGTGTCTTCTGTCTCAAAGAAATGTACTGCTACCCCAGGGACAAAGAAAGAGAGTGCACAAAAATGCTCAGAGAAGTTGTCAACGAGTTCTGCAAGAACAGGGACAGAGATACGAAGCACAAAAAATCCCGCACAGAAGTTGTCAGCGGGTTGTGGGAGACAAGGAATGAAGCAGCAGAGTGCTAGTGTGAGACCTGGGACAAAGATACGGAGTGCAGGAAACTCCAAGTTGTCAACGAGTTCTGCCAGACCAGGGACAAAGATATGGAGCCCAAGAAACTCCTCTGAGAAGTCGTCTACAAGTTCGGGAAGCCAGCAGAAATCATCGGGTAAAGCACCCACAAATGTTTGTGGGAAAGGAGCAGGTGACAGTAGTGCACAGGAATTCAAGAAGAAATCACACACAGGTTTGACATGCTATTATATGCTCACTTTTCTAGCACAAGTAGGTGTGATTACAAAACCAAATCAAAAAACCAAATCAGTGATCAGTTGTTCTTTGCTTAGCTTTGAAAATTAAGATGATGTATATCAGGATTTCTGTTCAGCTGGACAACTCTGTTCTTCTTCCCATGGAGATTCCCAATTTTTCACTATGTTTAGGTTGTAAGTGCAGTAACAATTTCATGGATGAGATTTTTTCACATCTACATGAATCTGCAGTAGTAAAGAAAATTTCTAATCGCTGGATAGATAAAAGAAAATCCAAACTATATATTTGAGTTCTTGAAATTGGAGGCATTTCAGAGGTAAGATTGAAGCTGTTGATGTATCAAAAATCCCTACAAGTTACAGAACTCTATTTTTTTACCCTTCGGATTTTATTGACACCTCAATACCTTTAAGAAAATATGTGTTTTTCTTCTGTATTTTGTTTCATTAGATGAGTTGCATCAACTGCAGGCTGAGCTCCAGCGCAAAGATAATGAGCTGAAAGCCCTACGGTCAAGGGTCAAGACACTGGAACATCTGGTCAAGAAGAAAATCTCCTTTGCCTGTGGTCACAATGTTGTCCGGAGCATTGCTGAACTCATTCCTGAGTGTCCGGAATGCAGCAATCCGATTGCGTCTGTTGTCAATTTCCAGTAACAGTCGCCTTCATCTTCTCAGAATCCTTTGCTTTAGTCATCAGTAAAAAGTAACAAGTCATGTCGTCTTCAGTGAATTTGTTGTTTTGGTCTTTTATGTACTGGTAGCAAGTCCTGCAAAGGCATTATTTTGTCATAAATTATGATAATAAATGGTATCGTAGGTAGTGAGATCATTATACTAGATGTCGATGAAAAGTAATAGTGATGTAATCTTGAGAATTGCTATGGACTCTAGATTAGGAGAACCAAGTGGCCTAAAAAAAAATCACAACTGGAACAAATGAGAAGTTATGCAATATACAAGTTTATATCGATGTCATTCAAATATTACTCATTATTTTTATAGGACCAACTCAGTCATGCTTAAGAATACTACATTCATTCAGATTAGTTGGACTACATTATTAGATGACCAACAATTAACGTTCCTCTGTTACAGAAATTTTCCAAGCTACTATGTTTAATTAAAGTTAATGCAGCTGCAATTTTAGTTAAGTTATTTGGTGACCAATTAATGACGAACATGACACATAGTAGTTCTGTGCTGATAGCTTGTGTCTGCACTGCAAAAGGCCAATGGTTGATAGTTATTGATGTCATGCATGTGAGTGAAGCTCAAAATTACTGTCCATAGAGTTAAGCCCCATTCACACATCAGCGTTTCATGGCGATTCTCAAACGGCCGTGAACTGTGTCCAAGCAATGACGGAAGGCATTGAATGCGGTGTGAATACGCTCTCAAGGCGTTGTGAAGATGGGGCCAACGCGGAGTAATACAAGGCAGCGGAGTCGATACAGAGCCTCCGACATCAACGCCAGTGCCACCATGTAGCTCCGCCACCTCTGTGTTGCTACCACGTTCACATCGTGAGGGTCCGGGAGGATAATATGACTGGCAGATTAACGATGATGTAACATGGTGTTATCACGTATCTCCTGATGCCAACACGAAGGCAGGCGTTCTGTACATGGTGAACGGCGTTGTGAATGAACTCGGTCCATTTCAAACCGCCACGAAAAAATTAAACATGTTTCATTTTTTGGGCGGTTCCCTGCGGTCCTCACGGATCATTGCGGATGAGTGACGGATGACTAGGGATTGAATATGGTGTTAACACGTTCCTCGGCAGAGCATGGCAGGTGGCTGTACCACCATGAACCGCCGTCTGAACCGCTGATGTGTGAAAGGGGCTTTAGATCATGATTATTGGACAAATTTGTGTTTGTCATCTGGTGGTCATATATGGTACTTACATGCTGAGGTAAATGTCTTTTATAGTTCATGTTTAGTTTTATAAAAAGTGAAGCCAAAATAGGAGAATAGTAAATGGACATGTGACATTTAGTCATCATTTCATGTTGACCGAAGAGGAAGTATTTTCAATTTTTCTTTCCTTATGGCAGATGGTGAAACATTTGTAGATGCGCAAGACTTGAAATAGAAAAGTCAGAAAGTTGTCTTGTGTGAATTGCAGCAGTTCGAAATGTGCGGCGAAATTCGTCGGGGGGGGGGAGGCTCCCAGACCCCCCCCCCCTCCGCCCGTACAGTAAGGGTTGATGGTAGTATTACTAGTACTGCATTGTAGTAGTAGAAGTACTTGTAGTTGCAGTAGTAGTAGTAGTAGAAGTTGTTATAGTACAAGTAATGGTACTAGTACATGTAGTAGTAATATAGTACATGTAGTTGATATTGGACAATGCATAGCGCAGGAAAAGAAATTGGTTTCATAGTAATAGTAGTAGTAGAAAATCAAGTATGTAGTAGTAGTAGTGATGGTGGTAGTAGAAGGAATATGAGTAAGAGTAGTAGTTATAGTAGTATTAAATGTAGTAGTACATGTAGTTGTAATTGTCATAAGAAACTGGCAGAAATAGCAATAACTTATCAGTAGTACATATTGTAGTAGAAGCAGCAGTAACAGTATCAGTATTATTACCATTCTGCTACAACATGTGGCATTTTTATTTTTTACCATGGTTATTGTTAAAGCAATAGTTACTAGTATTATCTATACTTCTATTCATTTTTCTATATAGTTTTATATGTTTTTGTATAGTTTTATATTTATAGTTATACTTTGTATTTATACTTACAGTACTTATGTCATGTCTTCCAGCCTCTCATTGGCTGGAATTCACAAAGGTGGTTTCAATTCAGACCATGGTTTATGCAGATTTTGTGGTATAAATACGCTTGATTTAGCGCATACACTTAAAAAGATCCAACAATAAACGCGCGCCGGTCGCGCGTGGTTGGCAGAAGAGCTAAATTTACGCTAGTTGCCATGGTTCAGACCATGGTTTGTTTAAATCATTTTAAATAAACCATGGTCTGAATTTACATAAACCATGGTCTGAACCATGGCAACTAGTGTAAATTTAGCGCTTTTGCCAACCACGTGCGACCGTCGCACGTTCATTATTGGATCTTTTTAAGTGTATGCGCTAAATTAAGCGTATTTATAACACAAAATCTGCATAAACCATGGTCTGAATTGAAACCACTTTTGTGAATTCCGGCCATTGTCCTAAAAACAAATCACATCTCACCTGGGCTCTTTCACAAATATTGACTGTCCTCTTCACTGCATTGTACGTTTAACTTGACATGGATATATATATATATATATATATATATATATATGTACTAATTAAAACATGTGTGTCATTACCATTGCAGTGCTGATGACTATTCAAAGGGCAATCCAACCTTTTTAATAATTTGATTTGTGTGAAAGCAGGAAAATCGGAGAAAGCAGACTGGTAAAAGTTTGAACAAAATTAGACAAACAGGAAGAAAGAATTTTTATGCCTCCGCCCACAGAAGGTTTTCGGGTTGTCCGTCCGTCCCACTTTCTCGTTAATGCAATATCTCAAGAACTGTTTGAGGTACGAACTTGATACTAGCAGTGTTGGGTACCTCGAGATCAATCTTGATCTCGAGACCAGTTTCGAGATCGGCATCAGTAACCTCAATCTTGATCTTGATCTCGAAGGTGTTGATCTTGATCTTGATTTTGATCTCAGAGCTTCCGTTCTCGGAATTTTCGCTTGAGATCGCTCGAGATCAACATTGTAATTACGTAAATTATCAAACGAAAAGCTTTTAAAATCGTTCACCAATCGGCGAAAAAAACGACTCAGTGTTGTGTACCTCGAGATCCATCTTGATCTCGAGACCAGTCTCGAGATCGGCATCAGTAACCTCAATCTTGATCTTGATCTCGGACATATCTGATCTTGATCTCAGATGTTCTAATCTCGATCTTGAGCTGCGTATCTTGATCTGGATCTCGGGCTGTCTGATCTTGATCTCGGACCCTCTGGTCTTGGACCCAACACTGGGTACTAGTATGTAGTACCATAGGAAGACAATCTGATTAGATTTTGGGGTACTTAGGTCAAGGTTAAAGGTCAAGTTAGACTCGTTACCGCGATATCTCAAGAACCATTTGAGGTATGAACTTTAAACTTGGTATGAACTTTAAACTTGGTATGAACTTTAAACTTGGTATAATATGAAGAGGATCTGATTAGCTTTTGGGGTACCTAGGTCAAAGGTCATATAAGTCAATTCTGAAATTGAAGGTTTTAGCTTCGTTATTGAGATATCTCAAGAACCGTGTGAAGTATAAACTTCAAATTTTGTGCTGGTAAGTATCACCATAGGAAGACAATCTGACTAGATTTGGGGGTACCTAGGTCAAAGGTCGCAGAGGTCAGTTCTGAAACTTTAGGTTTTTGCCTTGTTAACGTGATATCTCAAGAACCATTCGAGCCATTAATTTCAAACTTGGTTCATGCACTAGTATTCATCACCATAGTGTAGGTCAAGGGTCATAGAGGTCAATATATGTGAAACAAATTTTTTAAAAATATTTTTTTAATCACATATCTCAACTACTATAGCTGTCAAATTCAAACTTGGTACTAGTATGCATCACCATAGTGAGACGAAGTGATAAGATTTAAAGTTTAGTAGGTGAAAGATCATAGAGGTCAGTATGCATGAAATTAAAGATTTGTTAATTTTGTTATCACCATATCTCAACTATTTTAGCTACATTCATACGGGACTCACTCATGAATCACTAACAATAATGAGGGTTCACATGGGCCCGAAACAATGACGCTTGTTCCGAGAATACAAGTCGAACCATCGTCGTTAAACATGAACAGAGAGGTCAGCTTTAATAATGGGTTTGCTGAATTTACAGTTTATTCTGTCAACACGGTCCATAACTACACCATTGATCCCCCCCCCTTATGGTTTCGGCGTTAACCACAGGCTCGCTTGTGGTTCTAGAACTACAAGTAAGTTTAAAGTTTCGAAACTAAGAGTCCATTCATACCGTAGATAACTACAAGATACGTTTTGAAACTACAAGAGAAACTTAGAATTTAGCTCCCTTCGTGTGAGCCTGATTTTTGTTTGCACGACTAGGAGGAGATAAAGTGATCAGACTTTGGGGTTTTAAGGTCAAAGGTCAAAGGTTTAAAAAAAATGTCACTTAACATGTAATTGTATGCTTTTTATTCTAGTTATCACATTATTTCATGAACAGTTTGAGCCATGAACTTAACTGAATTTAGGGGGAGACATATATATAGGAGATACAGTCGAATTCATCTGGTTTTAAAGTTGTAATCAGTAGTGATAACAACTTTAAAACGATGAATGCCACATTTTTTCGTTATACATTTTGAAAAATTGACATATTATTCATTTTGTGTGTTAAAGCGAATGGGAAAGTTGACCACCGCTGCATCACAGTGACCATACCAATTTGGTCAATTTGAAATTCCTATATGTCACAAAATGACTAAAATATCAATTTTTCAAAATGTATAACAAAAAAATGTATAACTTGGTAGGATCTCTTTCATTTTGGAGGACCTATAACAATGTGCTGTCTAAAATATATTTTGAGTGTTGCTACTAGGGAAAAGGTGCCTAGGAGAAAACCGGAATTTAATGATATTTAAGTGTATGGCAAATGGAGAGTTGATCGTGAATATGTCACAATCAATTCACCAAATGCACATTTGAGATTCGCATAGATGTAGTGATCTCAATTTTGTCAAACATTCATAACTTTCTTATTCTTTGCCTGATTTTTTTTTTCAACTTTTCACCATCCTGTTTCTCTTATTTTTCTCCTTTCACACAAATCAGCTTTTTACAAAGGTTGGATTGCCCTTTAAGGATCATTTTATTTGACCATTTTGTTTTACTTCAGTACTGATGTTTATTTCATCTTTATGTGAAACGTAACACGTGTACAAATATATACATGTATAATAAAGAGTTATGATTTCAACATAGTCGTATTGTGTTATGTTCTTTTTTCAGATGATTAATATATAATAGTGTTTTTATGCCTCCGCCCACCGTAGGTGGTAGCCGGAGGCATTATGTTTTCGGGTCTTCCGTCCGTCCGTACGGGTTTTGTTCTCGCGATAACTTAAAAACCGATTGACGAATCAACTTCAGACTTGGCTTGAGTGTGCACATGGGAGGGGCAATGCGCTGATTAGATTTTGGGGTCATGAGGTTAAAGTTCAAGGTCATAGTTCAATAGAATACATAAAAATGGTTTGTTCTTGCGATAACTTAAAAACCGATTGACTGATCAACTTCAGACTTGGCTGGAGTGTGCATATGGGAGGGGCAATGCGCTGATTAGATTTTGGGGTCATGAGGTTAAAGCTGAAGGTCACAGGGTTCAATAAAATACATTAAAATGGCTTGTTCTTGCAATAACTTAAGAACCATTTGATGGATCAACTTCAGACTTGGCTGGAGTGTGCATATGGGAGGGGCAACGGTTTGAGTAGATTTTGGGGTCAGGAGGTTAAAGTTCAAGGTCACAGAGTTCAATAGAATACATAAAAATGTTACATGAAAATGGGTTCGTTCTTGCAACTTCAAAACTGATTGACGGATCAACTTCAGACTTGGCTGGAGTGTGCATATGGGAGGGGCAATGCCTTGATTTGATTTTGGGGTCATGAGGTTAAAGTTGAAGGTCACAGAGTTCAATAAAATATATTAAAATGGCTTGTTCTTGCAATAAATTAAGAACCATTTGACAGATCAACTTCAGACTTGGCTCATGTATGCATACGGGAGGGGCAATGGTCTGATTAGATTTTGGTGTTGGCGGAGGCATAAATTCCGACCGTGCGCGGTCGAAAATTCTTCTAGTTATTTATCTGTAATGAATGTTTTATTACAGTATCCAAGGTAATTTAAGAAACCTTTTAACATGATTTGGGTTTTGATGTAAAGGGCAAAGGTTGTCCACAGCAGGGGCATAGATAGCGGGGGAGTGGGGGGGGGGGGGATTGGAGGGTATGCATCCCCAACTTTTCAGGTGGGGGGGGGGGGGAGGGTGGTGTGTACAAACATCCCCCAGGTTTCACCCCCACTAAGAAAAGAAAAAAAAATGGTGGAAAATATACATTTCTATTATATGTTGTAGATAAATATTATTTGATATATTATATCTATCAATATTATTCAAATTTATATATTCTTTATTTCAATATAGATATTATTTATGTACAATATTGAATGGCAAGAGTGCCCAAGTCTGCGCAGTGCCCTTGTCTGTGCACACGCGTAAACGCGCGATTCTGATAAAACAAAACACGCAACGATCACAAACTTTTCATCTTTATCATAGCGATAGGTATTCATGCAAAAATCGAGTCAAAATATTTTGAAAAAGGGTCTTATTTCAGATATTTATTCTCAAGCCTCAAAATGTTGTCTTATACGTCAAAACTCGCGAACTGAAATGAACGAGTGCGTAGACATGGGCACTATTTTTTTTTTTTTTAAGTTGAAATGACACGGCCGCCGTTTCTTGTGAAAATAGCATTGTTTTTGCTCTAATTTTGATGAGATTTTCTGCAAACTTGCTTTTTAGAATATCAGGAATAATATAAAATTAAGCTTTAGAGGAATATCAAAGAAATTCTTATTCATTTTCAGGTCAAAATCTTAGGTGCGCAGACATAGGGCTCCCCATCATATATTTATATGAATTATATTTATCTACAATTCTGTCGTTGCTTCTGATTTTTCCCGAAATATTTTTACACTACTAGAAAGCTAAAACCATCTGCTTCAAATTATACAACATGGGTGTTCATCTGGGAGGGAAATAGATGTATATATATATTTTTTTTAATTGAAGGGGGTGGCCTGTGTTACATCCCCAAATATATTTTGAGGTGATTTTTTTTTTCAAAGCCATAATGCAGAAAAGTTATTTAGATTAAAAGTACAAGTAATTATTCTCGATTTAGAGGGTTCAATAGGTAACTTTCCATTATAATGCAATTTTGCCACACTCACGTTATTAGTAATATTAACAGTTTTCAAAATTAAAATGAAATTATAGTCACAGGAATCGAATGTGGTGGGGAAAGAGGGAATATATCACCCCTAATATTTATCGAGGATGATGACCTGTGTCATCATCACCCAAATATACATAGAAGAATGATGAAATGACAATCATAACATGTGGACTCGGTCAGAAGCACCGCTCCGGGTGTTGTATATGGGCACAGTGCCCCTACTTTTACCTTAACTTCAGATAAGTACCCCCATTTTTCTTTCGAATAAGTTCCCGTTCCATATTCTTATAAGTGCCGTTTTTGATAATTACACCCCATCCCTCACCTTACCTTTGATAAATACTCCTATTATCCCTTTTAATCCATTTTATCATTTTAATTGAACAAGTCATTCTTTTTCTTTATAATATAAAGGCACTGATTTAATTTTCTACTTTATAAGAACATTTTTCTGTTCTTATAAATGCCCCTTTCCATGTGTGATTTGTGCCTCTTTTCACCTGTGATAACTGCCTTTTCTACCTTTTCTACACATTCATTTATTTTTCTAATAAGTGTACTTCTCCCCATGATAAGTACCACGTTTCCCTTTTCCATAACATGTACCCCTAATCCAAAGTGACTTAGAGCCAATATTCCCAAATGCTCGCTCGTATTAAAAGTATAGCTTATTAAATAAATTTTTGTTGTGAAATTTTGCAAATGAAACCCCATCAGAATTGTGTTTCCTTGTTTTTATATTACAAAGTATTTGCGACCTCACAAATTTTGAATATTGTTGGCTCGCTCAATATTCAAATCATACTACAAAACTGCAAAGCATGATGCTAAAGTTGTATCTTGGACATGTAAAAAGAAAAAACATGTTTACACACCCTCACCCTACCCTATATACATATGTGTGTGTGTGTGTGTGTAATATATATATATATATATATATATATATATATATAAATGGCCCTTGAGGGAAATCATACCCCCACCTATATGAAGACCTGTCCACGCCAATGGTCTACAGCTGCAAGATAGAAGAAAAACAAAAAGCCAGGTTAATTATTCCTCTCTACAAAATACAATGCAATTTCACTCACATCTTTGAACATAAAGTTATTTTGCATGGCTAATCGTGATTTCTGGTAAAGGAATTGCATCTCGATAGATACTAGCTTTGATTTATTATGTATTGTTTTATCATTCATTAGATAGGATGTTTGAGCCATCATACATAAACGAGAACATTAATCTCTCATTAGCGATATATAGAGGTGACGTGAGGCTGGGAATACCTGGATTTCCTCGTCTTTCTTATTATTGTTGTTGATTTTTTTTATTACTTTTACCACGATGCAATACTATCATTTTGATTATTATAAGTAAAATTATTATTGGAACTAAAGATCCTTTAACAATATTTTAGAAGGGATGAAGGCAAGTGAATTTTCTTTTATTTTGAAAAAAACTAACCACTCAATGGAAGAAGAGGAACGGTCATCACCATGATCACTGACATCGAGCGAGTTATAGAGTAGATAACACTCGAAGTCCGCTTCGCGCTCAGAGGGTAACGGTACGCCTCTTCATCGTGGTTAGGTGTGGGGACATTAGTGTGTCGTAAGAGAACGATACATACTATAGAAATGATCTCTAAAAGTATGATCTTAACAAATTGTGGGGAACCTGTGTAATCATTTTGTCGAAACACTATAAATGATGGTTAGTGAGATAGGCGTTGTGGCGTGCGCCTGTAATCCAGCTATAACAATGGAAGTTATAAACTGATCAAGCGGACCCAGGTTCGACACTGAGTCACGTCTTTCGGATGGTGACGTAAATAATCATATCTGATTGATAACGTCTGTAAAAACCAAAATACACACACACACACTTGCCTATATTTGACAGAAAATATCAAATTCATTGACGGTATAAGACATTTATATTCAACAAAAAGTTTCAGTATATTTTGAATAATTTTTAAAAATACACTTTTTTTGCATAGTGACGTATTATTTTTCCTAGCTAAAGTTAAAGTGAAATTTTGGTAGATATCTGGAAGAGCTGGACTGGAACAGCTGAATGATGAATATTCATTAAATACTGATAGTCTTTGACACCAGACTTAACTAAAGGCCCGGTCACACATACCCGACGCACGGCCCGCGCACTGAAATTCACTTTAAAAATAGAAAATAACTTCAGTGCGTCGTTGTGCGCGCAACTTTTTGTCAGGATTTGGGAGAAGCTAGCGAGTTAACAACGAATGGACAGCGTGTTGCTAGCTCGCTGCACGTATACATGACGCTCGAGCGCATACAGAGCGTATACACGACGCACGTGTTAAAAATTCTAGGGAATGCACAGCGTGTTGCTAGCGCACGAAACGAATAGTCCGCGCAGGCACCGCGCATTCAACGCACAGCGGTCACGTGACTGTGCCGTCATCTGCAGTGTAGCGACGAGTGCACAAACGAATACCCAGCGTGTGCTCCGCGTGCGTCTGGCGTTGGTCAAGCGTGTCTGGCGTCCCCCTGGCGAGTACATTCATGCGTCGAGCTCCGCGCACATTTTTGTGCATGCACAAAAATCCCGAGGCACAGAGCGAATGGCAACGAATGCATAGCGTTGGTTCAGCGCGGTCGACGAACGAGTAACGAATACTGACGCACACCCTGCGAAAGGCAACGCACTGGCCAAAATTGCTCATTTTTCAGTGCGCGGGCCGTGCGTCGTGTATGTGTGACCGGCACTTTAAGGTATAAGTTTCCATTTTTCCTCCAAATCAAAATAAGATTTGTACAGCATACCGATTTCTAAATTGCACTATAGCTGAATTGTGATGGGTTTTCATTTCTGAGTTGAGGTAACTTTGGGATCTTTTTTAACTTTACATGGATTAATCCAGCTCTTCGGCATAAAGTTAAAAGTTAATGGACAGCAGCTGTAATGATGAATATTTATTATAGCTTTGTTAGTCTTTAATAACAGACTACTGTATTGAGCTAAGTTCTGGCGTTGTGGCGTGCACCTGTAATGAACTGAGTCACGGCTTTCGGATGGTGACTTCGTGGAGGCTTGATTTAATAAATTGTTGAATTTTGATATCTGTCTTGTATAATGATGTTCAGAAGGATAAATAAATTGCCAGGCATAGAAAGGTTTTCAAATATATAATGGAATTATTAAGATATTTATATGACAGAATACTCCCATTTACGAAAGCGTATGGTCATAAGCTTTAATACATGGGGAAAATGAGTCTGGCATTTCCGGTCACTTGCATATATGTTTACTTTTGTGAAGCATATGATGATTTTGAAGTGCTTTTTTTTTTCCTGGGCTTCATTTTTACACCATATTACATACACTGATAGCATGTAGGCCTAATTAAGGCCAGGCAGCTCAGATTTTATCAAGCCTCTATAGGGGCCTCTACAAAGTTACCATTTACCAAATCACTTTAAAGGTCGGTCCCAAGACGTAAATAATAATCTGGGGTGGAATTCTGAGAATTATTTTATCTTGATTTAAGTCAAAAGATTTCAATTGTCATAACAAATTTTAAATTGCAACATTTCATTGGTGTTTGTGTAGATGAATTCCCGCATACGCATCCAATTTTGCGCAGTCATTAACCAATGATGCGCCATAAATGTACATTTTGTTATGACAATTAAAATTATTTCACTAAAATCAAGATAAAACAAACGACCCCTGATTAATAGGCCTACATCCGGGGGGGGGGGGGTGGCACTCAACTATATTGCTGTATACACGCGCACCCCTTTGGCACCCCTAAACACGTTTAACCCTTTCAAGACAATTGACCACATTTTGTGGTTTGGCTTAATAACTTTTGATTAAGAGCTCTAAAAATTATACCAGATGCATGAGTATAAAGAGCAAAAATTTCTGCACTCACTGTGTCCATTTTTGTTACATGACCATATTGTGTTCGATGCCAGGAATTTAAAAAAGGAGATTAAGCTTTAAAATCCTTAAATTGGCAACACATTGAGAGATTCAAAATCATTGTTTTTTTTATCAAAATTGGCCATTTTTCCAACTTTTCGACAAAGTTTCTAACCAGCATGTATAATGTTTTCAAAGACATTACATTTTATTAGAACCATGTAGCACTAACAGAAAAATATTATTGTTGCCAATTTGAAGAAAAAAACGTGATCAATTTAGCCCTTAAATAATTCCTGTCCTGAAAGGGTTAATCCAATTGGTCAAATTTACACCCTATTCAAGTGTTTTCGGGTGCTTTCCTGAAAATTTTACCCCCTAAACAAGAGACTCCTCGTATGGGAAAAAGGATATCCTAAACGCGTATTGTAACGGTTTTGGCCTTTTTGACATCCTAAACGCGTCACGCGCTTCACCCGGCAAAACTACCCTTTTCACACGTATTCTGGTCGCGCGTGTGTATATGATATACTAGTAGTTCGAGTGGCTACAGGCATGGGCGGAAATCCCGGGGGACGGGGGGGGGGGGGGGACGCGTCCCCCCCCCCCCCACTATTTGGAAGGTAGGGGACACAATATCAAATGTCCCCCCCCCCCCCACAATTTGTGGTCTTTTATTATGAAAAAAAAATACATCATTCAAAACCGAAATTACCTACATGTACATGTATCCTCAAATTTCGAAATATATAATTTTCTTTTTGTAAAGAACTTGTGTATAAAAAAAAAAAAAAAAAAAAAAAGCGCTTGCAGCGTACGACTCGAACTCGCTATGCAAGCCATGGTATTTTACTCTATGATGCCAGCCAATTGATGAGTGACATCGATCGCCACGTGTCTAGGAGCTATCTATACAGTATAGTCAAGTATTGTAACTCCGAACAGATTGTATTACCGAACGTGTAAAGTTAAGCGCCTAAAATGGGTTTTCATACGCGTGGGATTACGCGTATGAAAACCACACTATTGATACCAAGGTTGTGTCTTTTTCCCATAGGTTTCACACGTTCGGAATTACGGTATCTTTTTCAAGGGACCAAAACGCCGCGTCGTTGGGAAGGGGTTCACTCGGATGGGAATATCGTATTAAATCTACGTTGTCTTTTTAAAATTCCATCAACTTCTTTTTTTGTAGGACTTTGAGCATTCAATATGTATAGTTTGACAGATATTCGTTTCATATTTTATTTGCTATCGTTGATTTTCTGAAAAGTGTTCGGACACTGGATCAACCACCATACGCTTACATCTACCTTAGACAAACTGATGAACATGCAAGAAATTTCTGTCATCCATTGAAGAAATAAAGAGCATGTTCCAGTGCCTGACTAGTTCTGTACTAAAGGATAAAAAACAATGAAATAGTACTACAAAGAGAAGAAAACATGGGATTGTGAAATGCCGCTGTACTTTCACTGCTTAAACTTTCATACCACAATAACTAAGTCTCTGGTCATGGTTTCTGGTATATGTATTCATTTCGCAATTAGCATGTAAATGAAGAAAGTCAAGTGACTAAATGTGATACTATTTGACATATAAGATATTACTGCTAAAAAAAAAATGAATACAACCAAAATAGAGTATGTAAAGTGAACATGTGATAATTTGACTTAAGTTTTCATGTTTCTACTGACGGTGCTCAGTGCAGTCCAAGTACATGCACCTACATGTATATATGACAGTGCATTGCAATGCTGCATTTCTGTGTCACATCTGGACATGAAATTTCTGTCATCCATTAAAAAATATAGAGCATGTTTCGAGTGCCTGACTAGTTTTGTACTAAAGGAAAAAATGAAATAGTAAAACAAAGAGGGGAAAACATGGGATTGTAAAATACATGTACTTTCACTGCTTAAAGGCATTGATTAACATTGTTTCCAGTGAAAAAATCTGAGTTCTATGGTTCTGCTGCTTATTGGTGTCTTTGATAAGGTCTAAAAATGAAACCCTGAAAAAATTGTGCTTCAAAACTTTCATTAAGTGCTTTGAAAAGCCGAAAATCTATTGAGTAACCAGATTTACAATGCATGTGTTCCCCCATAGACGGTCGTTTTAATTATTATCGCCTACTATAATGAATAATCAAACCTCTGTTTGCGATCAGTATCTATAGGGTTTTGTTTATAATTTTTGTTGGTTTAAGAGTTTTTGAGTACATATACAAGTATTCATATACATGTCTCATCTTGACATGAATTATTTTTAAATCAGGTGCTCACAATGTTTGCCTTTAAACTTTCACACCGCAACAACTAAGTTTCTGGTATTTTTTTATATTCATTATGCAATTAGCATGTAAATGAAGAGGGTCAACAGACTGAATGTGAAAGTATTTGACATATAAAATATTACTGCTCGAAAAAAAATGAATACAACAGGAATAGAGTATGTAAAGTGAATATGTGATCATTGAACTTAAATTTTCATGTTTCCACTGACGGTGCAGTCCAAGTACATATATCTATATCAATATCTCATTTGTTAAATGGGAGAATGGTTTGCTACATTAGTGATTACAGCTTTTAAGTACCTGATGTACTACATGTATGTTTTATATTGTAGAAAACTGTTCAAGACTAGACTGCAAACGTTGCAAATGCTTAAAGGGGAAGTTCACCCCGAAGATTACTTGAGTTTAAAAAATGCAGAAAAAATAAAGAAAAATATTGGCGAAAGTTTGGACAAAATCCGTTAAAGAATAACGGAGTTATGGACTTTTGAAGTTTTGATTTTGTGACGTCACATGCGAGCAGCTCCTCCATTATGTAATGTGATAAATATTCCATAAAATACAGTTTTCTCAGAAAATTTAGAATATTTTCGTCTGTGCATTTGATATATTGTCAGAAATTTTATTCAATACTAGATTCTGAAAAGAAACAATATTAATTTATCGTGGAACGTAAAAAAAATGCGAATATATGGAATATTTATTACATGACCAATGGGCAGCTGCTCGCATGTGACGTCACGAATCAAAAACTTTAAATACTCATAACTCTTTTATTATTTGACCGATTTTCATCAAACCTTCGCCAATATTTTTCTTTATTTTTTCTGCATTTTTTAAACTCAAGTAATCTTCAGGGTGAACTTTCCCTTTAAGTTGTGAACTTGTAATCGATAAGCCGACGCCTTGTCTGCACACAATATTATGTATGTATATGAAGAGAGGTTATTCATGAAGATCAGGTTCTGACTTGTTAATTTCTACTATAATATTTAATTTGTAATAAAGTCGTACACTAATACAAGAAACGTGAGAGAGTTACAAGTGTATTAAGTATACAAATCTCATGCTGCAAAGCTAAGCCTGGCAATAACTGAAGGTACTGGGGAAGAGTGCAAAACTATATGCGAAATGAAGGATTGTACGTCAGTTTCATTGTTTATGCATGGAGGAGAATCTCTGAAAATTTCATACCAATCTGATTCATATTATCCGAGATATGAGTGAAAATATAAACAAAGAAAATGAAGCGTTACAGTAATGCTCTCACACTATTATCATTAAATATATTCTTTTTCCACTGACTATTTTTCCAAAGCTTTGCCATAGTTGGGCTTCTTTGATACTATCTGAGATATTTCTTTGCCAAAGTATAACTGAGCACTTTTGCATTCTTCCCTCCTACACTCTTACCCAGGACCTTTAACTTATAATCATTGGTCTTTCAATCCAGAGTACTTTTCTATTTTGTATGTTAACTATAAAGAGACTTGGTCTTATAGTAGACACTGTTTTACCTTTTTAACTGTTGAACAACTTTGTACTGAAGAATACACAGAACACTGGTTTCTTGATTATATTGTCTTTATTTACTAAGCAGCAATGAATGAAGAATATTCGCAAAATTTTCAGAAGAAAAGGTATGGGAATTCATGACGGCATTTAGCTGTAGACAAGAAAGGCAATCTATGTGCATCACCTATAAGGTATTGAAGGTCTACTTAAATAAAGATGTACAATTTGCTGACTTTATTCAAATTTTGTTGCATAGATTGTTTATTTATTTGTGAGCTTACGTTATGTATCAATCATTTTATTTATTTCTCATTCCTTATTTATTACTGATTCGTTTACTAATAAATAAAACAAGTATCTAATAGGATGAATTAAGTACACTCAAGGAAGCAACTGTAATCAAACAAATTTAGAAAGGGACAGAATAATGAACTAAATGATTGTGATCGCTACCACAATCATGCTGACCAGGAAGAAGAACTGATTGTGTAGAGGCTGCCTTAAACATTGACAAATGAATATGTGGGAGAGAAATGGGGATGAAAATACCATGTTTGTTAACATTTAAAGTGCGACCGATGAGACTGAGCAAATGAGTAATAGAGACTCACAATTATTTTCTGGCATTCCTTTCGACTTAGAATGTTTTCATTTATATTTATGCACGCACATTTATTCATGTACTGGAGTACTGATGGATCTAGGTAGGGGGGGGCGGTTACTCCCTATACCCCATGCGTGTGTGTGTGCGTGTGTGTGTGTGTGTATATATATATATATGTATATATGTATATATATATGTATATATATATATATATGTATATATATATGTATATATATATATATGTATATATATATATGTATATATATATATATATATATATATATATATATATATATATATATATATATATATGTATATAGGTGTGTGGGGGTGTGTGTTTGTGTTTGTTACTCTGCAGAACAGCAAAGTGGAAAACAAAAATGTGTCCCCCCCCCCCCCCCCCCCCCCCCCCACTTCTGAGGGCAGATTTCCGCCCATGGCTACAGGTCTATAAAAACCCAATTACACACAGTTCCAAGTACGGTAGGTTCAAAGCATTTCCTTATCGGTTTTGGATTTGAACTTTAAACTGAAAGATATGCATCATAAAAGTAGCTGCTATACAGTATTTTTCGTTCATTGTCAAATACGGAACTATTATGATTTTCCCCATGTCCCTTCCCGCGGGCTCCGTAATTATTGTACTGTGATGGAGATTTTTTTTTTCCAGATTGAGGTAAAGATAATTTTGTTTCTTCTTCTAGATCTAGTAGCCTAGCTGTACAATAAATATTCATCAATTTTTTTTTTTTTGTCTTTATGTTTTATTTGTTTGTATCGATTAAACCGAATTCAAAAAGAAAATACTGTAATTTAACCCTAAAAGGGCCGGGGGGTGGAATCCACATTCCACCCCCCCCCCCCCTGGCTGTGGCATAGCCAAAATATCCCGGCCCTTTTAGGGTTAATCTGCCTGCCTAGAATAATTGCAGACTATATGCAAAGTGTGATAATATTTCTGAAATGGTACGTATATATATATCATTTCAAATACAATAGGCCTATATATTTTGTCCTGTAAAATATCAGTACGTTTTTCTCACTTCCCATATCCCTGATTGGCATATATATCAATTAGAATCTCTAGTCCCGCCCCGCCCCCCCCCCCCCAAAAAAAAAAAGAAAATAAAAATACAATCAAATGAATAAAACGAATGTACCTCTGTAGGCTACGCTCTGTATCTTTTTTGTTCCTTTTGTTTCGTTTTTATTGTTGCCTTATCTTTCTAGGCCACTGCCATGGTATGTAAGAAAGCGCGCCGCTATATATAGCGCTAGCTCACAGAACTCCTAAAGACGTCTTTTAGGAGTTAGCTCCATGCGCTATGCCATGCCAGCCGGCAATTTCGCTGCTTCAAAACGATATAGGTACCTTGCATAATCTCAGGCGGGCTATAATAGTACAGCGAATTTCATGAATATGGCGTCCGACACAGAGGTAAAATTTTCTTTGCTAATTTTTGTTTATTAGAACTGCATGTTTATGCCCTTGCATTCTGTTTCATTAGATTGCTTTTTATCAAATTATTGGTATAGATTGTAGCAATACCAGTCTTGCTGATTTTTTCGAGGATTTATAATTTCATTTCATTGCGTGTGTCAAGGCAAGATCTACTTTCAGTTTCACGGATGTTTTTGTGCGACGTAGACTCTACGTTATGTTTCGCGCTTCCAGCTAATGCAGTGGTAGACTCAATTGCCGACGATCTCCGACCTTGGGCTTAGCGGAGGAAGGATACAAGAGAGACAGAAACAGGGTTTTCCAGAATTGAAAATTTAAGCATGTAAACATGTGCGCAAAGCGCACAACACGAGCTCTGGCGTTTCTAGAATGCTCTCTGGTTCATTCACAACAAAACTGATTTATTTCTTCATTTATTCATTCATCTTTTTTTTTTTTCATTCGTTCATTCGAACAGTGCTCATTTATTTTTTGTATTTATTCATTCATGTAAAAAAAATTATAATCATTGATAATAAGTTTGCCATTTATTCAGATATTGCACCTTTTCCAGTATCTCCTTCTCCTTCCCGGCTTCCGTTTCTTCATCTTTTTCTCATTCTATTTCTTCATCGTGACGTCCCTGTTATTTTTGCTATGCTATTTTTCTTTTTCTCATCCAAGGCTTCCCGGGACGCGCATATTTTTTCTGCCTTCTTCCTGTGCACTTTGGGGGACTTGAATAGAAATTTAAAAGAAAAAAAAAGCTTTCCCTGGGCCAGCTGTATGAATCATTCATACAGATATACATGTAGTCTACCGCCGGCCCAGGGAAAGTTTTTTTTTTAGTATAGTAGTATCGATATCACAAGATGTCTAGCTAGTAAGCTTTTCGTAAAACGGTTTAGGAAGATCATAGACATCTCCGTAGTTGGCGGACAAAGTTATGATTGTCTTGTATTTGATTTCGAGAAACGGGCCCCAGATTCAAAATGGCGGCTTTTCATCATCATCATCCGTGAAAGTACAGGCCACCGGGATGGTGTATCATCGTACTTGTAGAATTGTGCAGTTGTATGTACAGTGCTGTGGAAGATCTAATCTACGTGCGGTTAAAAAGAAACTGGCGCAATCCTAGCGCAGTTGGGTTTTCTGCACCTCAGTCTTGAAGCTGACTACTGAGGTACAGGTGACAGTATTGGTAGAGAGAGAATTCCACAGTCTGATTGCATCAGGGACAAAGGTTTTCTGATAGGTACAAGTGCGAGCATATGGGATGTGTATCTTCAACTGATGGCCACGAAGGGAGGTAGAGACCGGGTTGAAGTACTGTGCAGCTGGTACATCAACAAGGGAGTTAAGGATGCGGTATACCATCAGGACCTTGAACTGGGCTCTCCTTTCTTCAAGAGTGGACCACTGGAGTCGTCGGAGCATGTCGGTGACACTACTTGTGCGACAGTGATCTCCCATGGTAAACCTGGCATACCGCCGCTGTACCATCTCCAGCTTACGAGTATTGTCCTTGGTGAAGGGGTCCCACACTTCACATCCATATTCCAGGACAGGTCTAAGGAGAGACTTGTAGCATAGCACTTTGACATTCCTTGGGCAGGAACTCATGTTGCGTTGTAAAAAGGCACGGGTGGAGTTTGCCTTCTTGGTAACCATGCTAATATGGTGATTCCAGTTCATGTTTTGCTGAATGTGTACACCAAGGTACTTGGCAGAGCTGACCTTCTGCAGTGACTGATCATGGATTGAGTATGTCCTGTTTATTGGTTTCCGCTTATTGGTTACTGAGATGGTTTGACATTTCTGAGGATTAAATGTCATAAGCCAGTCTGACTCCCACTGCTGCAAAGCGTCAAGATCCTCTTGGAGTTTCTTGGCATCATCTTGGGATTGAATCTTGCGGTAGAGCAGACAGTCATCTGCAAACAGTCTGGTTGTTGACTGGGAAGAGACACAATCAGGTAGGTCGTTGATGTAAAGTAAAAAGAGGAGCGGGCCGAGGACACTACCTTGTGGTACTCCTGACGAGACTGGGACAGTGTCCGAGGTGCATCCATTAAGAACTACCTTCTGTGATCTGTTGTGGAGGAAGTCTTGTATCCAGCTCAGTGTGGAATGGCGGATGCCATAGAACTTCAGTTTGTATAAGAGTCGATGATGGGGGACTTTATCGAAGGCCTTTGAGAAATCTAACAGGATCATATCATGCTGTTCACCTTTGTCAAGTCCCTTGGCAAGGTCGTCACAAGTCAAGATGAGTTGGGTGATACATGAGCGACGCTTGCGAAATCCATGTTGGGCATCAGAAAGGATGTTATTGCCATCAAGATGACTCATGATGGAGCTGCAGATGACATGCTCTAAGACCTTGCATGGAATAGATGTCAGGGAGATAGGTCTATAATTCTCCGGATTGCTCCTATCTCCTTTCTTAAACACAGGAGCAATATTTGCCATCCTCCAGTCATCTGGGATAATGCCTTGTTGAATGGATGCTTTGAAGAATGTTGTAAGCGCTGGGGTGATTTCGTCAGCTAGTACCTTGAGTAACCTGGCTGAGATTCCATCTGGGCCTGTCGCTTTGTAGGGATCAAGACCAGATAGCAGCTTATTGACACCAGCTGGGGAGATGTCAATGGCGTCCATAGATGGATGAGGACTGTCACCTTTGTCTGGGATGTTGGTGGAGCACTCATCTTTGGTAAATACAGATGCAAATTGTTTGTTGAGGGTGTTTGCCTTCAAGGTGCAATCAGTTTGGATGATTCCTCCTGATAACTTAAGGGGAGCAACACCAGTTGAATCACATTTCTTACTATTGATGAATGACCAAAACCGTTTTGGGTTGCTTCTGGACTCTGGAGAAATGATATTCCTGATGTAGTCATTGTATGCTTGCTTGCATGCAGATCTTGACTCTTTCTTCAAGGCTCGGTACTTCTCAAAGTCCTCTTGGGTGCCTAAGCTCCTTGCTCTTGCATACTGACGCTTCTTCCTTCTTGACAGGCGCTTCACATTGGTGTTTATCCAAGGTTGGTTGTACCGGACAGATGACATTTTTGAGGGCACATGTTGATCTAGTATGTCAAGAAGATTTGATGAGATGGACGACCACATTTCAGGGACAGAGCTATTTGTGCTGAATCTAGATGCAAAGGACTTGCTGAAAGATGCACATTTCTCTTTCATCTGTTGAACTTCTGCTCTCTTCCACAGGTAGATCTTGCGCTTCACTGGTTTTGTCCGTTGAGCAGTGATGCGGGAATGGACCATTACAATGTCATGGTCCCCTAGTCCTGGGAGTGGTTTGCATTCAGATAGCAAGGACGGTCGATTAGTCATGAAGAGATCTAGTATGTTGTCCTTCCTTGTTGTGAAATCAACCATCTGATGGAGGTTGCAACTTTGGAGCATATCAAGGAAGCGCCCACTCAGCTGAGTAGGGGTCTGCTGGCTATCTGAGGTTAGTGTTTCCCAGTTGATTCCTGGTAAGTTCAGATCCCCGCCTACCCATATTACAGAATTCCTATGTTGCTGGCAAATGCTCTCGACTGAAGAGCAAAGTCCTTCCAAGTACTCAGCATCACTAGAAGGGGGACGGTACAGAGCACCTACTACCAAAGATTTGTGTCCACTCAATGATATCTTTATGAACACACTCTCGCACTGGGTGTCACAAGATAACTGTTCAATGGTAAGGTTGTTCTTTGTGGCAATGAGAACACCACCGCCGTGCCTGTCTTTTCGGTCCTTTCTGGTAACATTATATCCAGCTGGAAATATTTCAGAGCTGTGTACATCTGCTTTCAACCATGTTTCCGTTCCAATTATAATATCCGGGTTGGTGGAATTGATGAGGACTCCAACTTCCTCTTTTTTGTTTTGGATACTTTGGAAGTTGATGGTTAATGTGGAAAATGCTGGTTTGTCATTTCCTTTATGACTACTGCATTTCTTTTTAGCAGGAGATGATGTAGTGAGAGGAGGGCCGAGGTCAGAAGGGTGCTCATCGGAGAGAGAGACGAGGCAGAAGATAATGAAGATAGGGCGTCAAAGGAGTTTTGTGATGCCACATCAGTTGTACTGTCAAACAGGCTGGAAGAGAACTGAGGCAATCCACATTTCACACAGTGCCAAGAAACATTGGAATTTCCAAGAGTATTGTAGATAACAGTGGACATGTGCATGCACTGCACATGGTACCACTGTAAACAATCGTCACAGGCAACTGCTCTCTGCTTCCACGTGACAGCACGGTCACAGATCTGGCACGGATATTTTGGTGCACGGGGACCAGGGTTGACCTCAATGTCTGATGAGTTGGTCAAAAGCAGCACACTCAGGAACAGAAGAGCCTTGGGTTTCATCAGCGATGGAGGGTGGAAACCACGAAGCTTTCTATCCACTGAAGTTGTGTGCAAACATCCACAGATCTGAGTAATTACATCTAGGGGCGAATTGTGTGTGTCTACACTCAAGTAAGATTTCTGAGTCAGTTTGTATCTGCTCATAGACCCATCTTGTAGAGCATTTTGAGAGAGGGTAACAAGTACTACACACACCAGGTTACATAACAAGATCCTCGCGATAGAGGCCATATCTCTATAGTATACACGTAGTTTCTAGAAGCATGTGTTCTTTCCTATTAAAATTTCTTGACTCTCTGGAACAGGATTCTCATTCATTCAATAAGTCAGAGTCAACCATACAGACTACATGTGATATACATCATGTATTTATTAAAGATGCAGTTTATCTGTGCAGTGCATACGTACGTGTACGTTGTCGGTGATGCAACGTAATCAAAACTATACAGTGTGGTGCAGTAGTGAAGATGTTTGATGAAATCTTGACAGAGATTTGATCATACTCTGTATGCCCTCCGCAGGTGGGCTAGAGAAAACTTCCCTCCTTATTTCATATCAAAATCACTTAAAAAAGGTATAGCATGATAGCATATCACACACATACAGTACATAACCAAAGTCACAGGCAACCAGCAGTAGCAATGAAAAAATATCTGGTTATGATCGCACATTGCAGTCCTCAAAAGTCGTGTGTGAAACATATGCAATAGTTCCATATATGCCAAAAACCTGTGTCAGTGTCTGATATCACTGCGCTCGTTTTTCGACTGGATCACATGCGGGGAGCTCTGGAATCTGGCGTAGGACCACGGCTCGGGCTGCTGGGATTTTTGTTCAGCGCATACATGTACATGTAAATAGTAAAATCTACACTGAGTTTGTACATGTAGCTAAAGACCGTTGCTGCTACGACGAATTTTCTTTTGTTGAAAAAGTAACTCTGTGGACTTCTGTGATTTGAGTAAAGAATAAAAATACATGTAATTCTAGGAAGATATAAAGTTGGATTTTGTCTTAAGTGGCCAAAGACCGGCTCAGCTCCTTCAATCTTCTGTGCACAGCCTCTGCCATAATAAAAGTGCTAGTAGATAATCTCATAAAGTAGAATATCCCCCTGTAATGGTGCGACTGAAAGCATGTATCCGTATTTGTGCTGCGTTGTGTTCGTCTTTCAGTTTATTTCTCTCTTTTTATCCTGGTAGTTTATTGCAACTAGTTCTTATATCCTGTATATCCATTTTCTTGTTGACTCTGTGTACTGTACACAGACACTAAAGTTGTACACATGTATTTGTTGAATGGGCAAATACACGGGACATCCATGATCCATGTACACTTCGCAGGCTTATGACACTTATGTAGCACATGATTCTGTGTCTATGTAGTCGACTAATTCATGTTTTAATTTTGTTTTAGGTGTTAGTATGGTAATTATTAAGTTGTGCTCTTACTTTGATGAGAGAGTACTGATGTGTTGATTTCTTTTATATCTGCTTATTCCCAATACAGGATTTGGAACTAGAATCTCTCCGGTCTGCCGTACTTGCATCGCTAAAACCAGTAAGTATGAGTATGTGGTGGTTTGAAAATCTGTCATGAAAAGAACAAACTGAGAATGTATTGGGAGAAGCCAGCAAAATTCTGTGATATGACTTGTTTCATAGTGGCTGAATGTTCATGGTAAGATTAAAATCATTTTGAGCCCATCTGTATTGACTTTTGGGACTCTTTGGATGTAAAGGAAAAAGATTGAACAAATTAAGACATCTAATGCTAGGTTTGCATTATGTTCCCGGCGGCCACGGCAGTGACATTTCAGGCCACCATGGACAAAACGGGATGGATGTAAGACAATGCGGGGGGATGGGATGGGCAAACGTGACAGGCCATGATTGCCATGGATGCCGGGCCAGATTTTTAAACTATCAAAAAATTTGCCACGGTAGTCATGGTGCGGATGAGAAACCTAGTAGGCCATAATAAAACGGTGAACGCAGCAAAACGTGACAGTATGTAATTAGGCCGTAACAAAACTTGGAGGCGGTCCGTAGTGGGACGGGAAGCATGTGTATTTCCCGGCATCTCACGGCCCTTTCAAGTTTTGTCACGCTCTGCCGCGTTAAGTGCGCGTTTTGTCACGGTTGCTGCATGTTTTGTCCCGGTTCTAACTGCAAGCAAGGGTGTATATGGTAGCTGTTTCGGCGTGTCCTGGCATGTGACGGTTTACAGGCCCAGCGCGATACGGTGTGTTGCGTTCTACTACGGTCTGACACGGCAGTCTGGGAGGGAGTACAGAAAAGCCGGGCTAGGCAGGGGAGCTTCATTCGAATCTCAGCAATCAACGACGTCGAAGTCTCAGGATACGATGATTGCTATTGCTTGGAAGGCCTTCTTTTTATACCCTTTGCACAAACATGCTACAAAGCTGCCCTGCGTCCACGTTTCATCCATAGAAAGCATTGACAGAACATGAAAAACGTGTCAGACCTTGATCAGAACGTGAGAAATGTGAGGGACCCCATCAGAACGTGATGGGCCGGGAGGGAACGTACTGGTATCTGTTGTAGACCTCGGGCCGAACCGTAGTGCGCCTTTGAGCCTCCGGGACTCAGCATTAGGGCCTAATTTTGTCATGTTAATTGAGGGATTGCCCAATATGACTAGTGTAAGTCAGATATGTTTTATCATAACTTTCTGACCCCCTCCCTCATAAAAAAAAATTGTTGAAGAGCTGATGCACACAAGTCAATTAAGAGAATTTAAAATTATAAAGTGTCTAACAAGGTTTGTCCTTATATTATGTGATTACATTTCTTCTTGAATTGTTGGCTGTATATTGTATGATCCTGAACTACAAAAAAACCTTTCTCTCTCTCTCAAAAGTAACAACTAGTTCATAGCATTCTTACAAAATAGAGTCCAAAGTCCAAACATGTATCTTGTGGTTTGAAACCACTTCTGACCTCCAATGTTCGAGCACAACTTGTCATTCAGTGGATCAGTTCCTTTTAATTTAAATATTGATCGAGCTTCAGTACTAATGTTGAATCTAAAACTTTTGCACATTGCTGATGACCAAAAACGTCACCTACAATAATAGCAATGATTTTAATAATAGATAAATAAGTAAGAAAATAAGTATTCATCTTCTGTGAACACCTGTAATGGATGTCTTTTGGAGATTGACAATGCAGGCTGGCTCCCATTAAAGCCATACCAAACTTATTAGGTTATATTATATTTATTAGCTTGAAAACCATCTAATTTTGCCACTCTCCACCCAGGTGTAGTAAATGGGTACCTGGTAGGAATGTATTCCTTGAATGCTTTCAGTGCCTTAGGGCAGCTGGGCTAAAGCCAGGGTAATAATAGTACTTTGCAAGTGCCTTAAAGCTCATGTAGAGTATTGGTAGCAAAAAGGAAATTGGAAAGAAACATGTTCATTATAGTCTCATGTTGGTCTCCTTGTATCAAAAGATGTCTGTAAGAGATCATTTGGTATTCCATCTATGATTTCTGGTGAATTTCAGTGTAAATATCTGTAAGGAATGCTTGATCACTGCCATTATGCTAGGATCATTCCACCCCGACGGCTCCCCGCACAGCAATCTTGGGGCTTTGCAAAGAGACAGCGTGTGTGCACTGTGTGTAGCTACTCATCAATGGTTTTACACGTGTATGTACAGTGTATAGCACATGCTGCCTTTGTTGGGATTTTACGTGCCTGTCCCGGCACATAAATTAGTTTTTGCCTCTTATTTGTTTAATATTAAACTTTAGGAGGCGAAATCTTCACAGTGTCTTAGTATTGCTAGTATCTTGCTATTTATCAACAAAAACTGAAGAAATCTGACGAACAGTTTTTGAGGGCTTACCCAAACTTTACATGACCTTGTAAGTATCCCCTGGGATGGATACATGCACAATATAAATGTACTGTAATGTCACCAGTCTTGGCACACCCTTGCAATACAGCTTCATTGCTGCAACGCCATGCGTCAACTGCCCTAGTCTCTCTGGAGCGAAATGAACAGATGCGATTGGCTAGCAGATATTGTACCAAAATAAATAAGGAACAACTATGTTGAACAACTAGATGTTGGCAAGACAATTTTTTTTTGGATGAAAAATACTTTGGAAATAAATTATCTTTGTTCAAATTGGCTGTCTTGCCGAAAATGCCTATGCTCCAGTCTTGACGCGCCATTCCTACAACACACAAATCATGACGTAGGCAGCCCGACAAGCGCATTACACAGTGCGCATGCACAATCCCGCAAAGACAACGCGATAGCCAGATAGCTTCCTGAGTATGGTACATATAGTAGCGCGCCGTGTACTGCGTGAATATTTGTACAACAGAGTGATTTATCTTAGACTAATCCTTCCTTCGCAATATAATTTGCGAAGGGTGAACACTGCGGCGACACTGGAGCAGCAGAAGCCCCGCAGTAGCGTTTGCGCCGTAGAAGCAAGATGCAATGCTTCAGGTGGATTTTATTAACAAGCATTTTCGGCATCGAATGGTGGGTGATTCCTCAATAACCATGGTATTTTCTGAAAATTATCAATCCCAAACTGTCAAACCCCTCCACTACTGGTGACATAACAGTAGCTTTTATTATTATCCCCTCCCCGACGAAGTCGGAGGGGGATATACATGTAGTCTGTCCGTCTGTAAACAAATCTTGTGAACACTGGTTTCTGAAATTTGATATGAAGGTACATGGTATCAAAATACAGCCTAAGTTCAACTTTGGAGTATGTTGGTCAAAGGTCATAGCTCATTAAATATGCAAAAGTAGCTAAATACTGTATGTTTCCTAAAATGTGGTTTCCGTTCGATAACTTTAGTAATGTTAGACAGATTCTAATGAAATTAGTTAAGAAGGTACATAGTATGAAGATATAGCCTAAGTTCGACCTTCGAGTTTGTAGGTCAAAGGTCAAAGTTCACAGCTCATTAAATATGCCAAAATTGCTAATTATGTACATGAGAAAGTTTGTTTTCAGATCTTCTCATGGGTCATTCCATAAAGAAGTAAACTTTCTGTACATCCAATCCCCAGGTATTAGTAACTTCCTTGCCAAGTAATATAATGGTATAGTCTAATGGAGGTAACTTGTTCTGATGTATATAAGCCATTTGTACCCAGTGAGGGGATGCTACGCTTTTGCATTGCCCTTGTCATTATAATTTTTTTTTTAATGGGGTGGGGGAGGGGGGTAATTTTTGCATTCATGTAGGGAATCACAATACCATAAACTGTACTTCATATGTTGGATGAAATATGTTCCATGAACGAATAAACTATAAAACATTTCATTGAATTTGAAAGCATTTAGCCATTTTACCATTTCAGTATATTGCATTGTCCCTCCGTGACAAAATTAGTGTCCGTCCACGTCAAATTCCTTTTTAGCATACATGTAGATGTATATTAAATTGATCAAGGTTTTATTCATTTATATAGATCTCTAGCTAGTTAGATAGCTCAGCATGGTTTTTGTTTTAATTTTTGCCCCATCAATGAAAAAAAAATCTTTTACAATTTTCTTCTTTCACGGATGGACAAATTTGCATCAAGATGTGAATGACTGTGTGGCACAACCATTTCTGTACAAATATTTTCAAATATTTTTTTTGTTTTCAATGGGATGATGTTTGATCTGTAATTATTTGCTTACAAAACTGAAGAAAATTTAGAGTGTTAAGCTAGAACCAAATCAGTCTTTATAGAAAAAGTCCATCTGTGATATTAGTGTTAACACTCCTGTTGAAAAATGGGCCAATTCGAGCGATCGCCAATAGGGTAAAAATGCCCGGATGTACCGTTTTTGGCGAATTCTCATTCAACTTCCGGGACCTGTGTACTTCCGGTGTATACGGATGCTAAGTTACAGTAACCGCGGTACACACTTCAGGAATTTTTCTTCAAACTTATCTAATAAAAGTTAAGGTAATCGTAGAATTGTCATGGCGAGCGTTTCTCAAGACTTCAAGAATATGACCGTTCTGCAGCTGAAAGCTTTTCTGACAGAAAGAGGCATTCCATGCAAAGGAAAACGCAAACTCGAATTGGAATTGCTAGTACAGAGAGCCGCTGAATGTTACAGCGTTATTGAGCCTTGCGACCGGGAGGCGTCCGGCAGAAAGCGACGACGGGTGCCCGCTGCGGACGGCTCTGTTCGAGACTTAAATGACAAAGCCGTATCTTGGAAAGCTGATTTGAGAGGTTATGCACGGCCGCCGGGTCATTCACCGACCGGTCAGATTCTGGAAGTAACTAGGTCACAAAAGCTGTCCCACATTGCATAGCAAACGCACCCCGATACCTGCATCCGGGCATTTTTACCCTATTGGCGATCGCTCGAATTCAATGACTTTCCAGACCTTGTCAATTAAACAAACTTTAGATATTAAAGCTCATGGACAATTTTGGTAGCAAAAAGGAAATTGGAAAGAAACATGTTCATTATAGTCTCATGTTGTTCTCCTTCTGTCAAAAGAGGTTTGTACCAGATCATGTGGTATTCCATCAATGATTTCAGGTGAATTTAGTGTAAATATCTGTAAGGAACACTAGATCACGGTAAAATACTACCCTATGCTAGGGCCTTTCCACCCTGATGGCTCCCCATGCAACAGTCTCAGGGCTTCGCATGGAAATAACATGCGTGCCCTGTGTGTGGAATACACATAATCCTCATAGGTTTTGCACGTGTTATAGGGTATAGTGCAAGCTGTTGTTTTGGGGAGTTTATATCCCTGGCCCGGTATATGAATTAATTGTTGAGTTGCGTTTAAACGCAACTTTTTATGCAAGAGGAGGGGGAAGCCCCCCCCCCCCCAAAAAAAAGCCTGTGACACCAAATTGACATTTTTCCTTCTTCTGTAAAACGTATTGCCACATGTAGATTGTAACCAAAGTAGGTAGGAATCATTCTTAGGGGAAGGAGACTTTAAGTATAGTAGATCATTATCTTCAAGGGGTCTGATGGAGGGGCACTACCCCCAAAAGTGTCCCAATGGCAATTATTGTACATATACACATGTATTCTGCTTCTTTAAAACAGACAGTTTGATTTCAGTGAACTTCACCATCCAATAAATCTTAGTTGAAGGGGATTTAAGTTATACAAATGGGATACGTGGCTCACACTCAAGGGCAGCACCCCTTAAAGTACACAAAGAAAATCACAAATATGATAAATAATGTATCACTAGAAACTGGCAAGTTAACAGATAGCAATCGTATCAGTTTAAAGTCAACTACATATCAGGTAATTAAACAATAATACAAATAAAACTACCTCCCAGCATCTGCGATATACAAGCGCTTCGCCAAAAAAATAACAATGTTTCAATGACGTCAATAAAGGGAACAATCCTGTCCAAGCAGACGACGTCCCATAAAGAATGAACATAAGTGCAGTGCAGTTATTTCTCAAATTATAAAGAATTTAGTGTATTCAAACGTGCCCATATTTCACACCATTCTAAAATGGGAATGAAACAGATTCTGATTACTGAAATCTTTTGTTTGTAAATATATAGGATGAGGGTTAATGAACAATCAAAGAAACCACACTTTCAAATTGAAAAGCCCGCTGAATGATTGCAAGGACGGTATTTATCCCTCATTCAACGCCGAACGTCCAGCGGTGTATGCAGCTGTGAATGCAATGGCGTCTATTTTGTTTACAAGCAACTGATTCCTTTATTCTTGTAACGCTTCATTTTCCATCCAAATAAACCCATGCACGGGGTTTAGAGTGAGGCAATATATGGATTAAACATAATAGACTAATGCTAGTGAAGTGAAATAACTGAAGAGAAGATGACAAAACAGGCACTGAAAATATGTGAGATGTTATGGGACATCGTCTGCTTGTGCAATTAACGTCCTCCCTTTGACGTCACACATTTCAGCGGCTTTCGGAGAGCTGTTCAGGTGCTATGTCGGGGCTGTATTTTAGCAATTTGTAATTGATAATAATCATTACTTTGAATGTTTGCAAGCGTCGAATTTTGACAAACTTGTCCGGTCTAAGCTTCACCTACGCCTTCACCAAGAATGAAACTTAAGTCAGTTTTAAAAATCAATGAATATCTACTTTAAGTGCCCCAAAATCTTTGATTTTTCGCCAAGGGAAAATTGCGTGATGCAGGCGAGACTGCCCTCGGCATTTCCCTTATTTCTTATTGGGGTGTGTATATTCCATATTTATTTAGAGAAAATTTAGCTGATGCGACTTCTTTCTTTGCAGAGATATTATGTCTTTTTCACATGAAATCTTGCAGCAATTTGGAGCAGCAAATTATGCGCAGTGATGCCAAATAGGCCGCTTCAGTAATGTACATTCAAATTTTATATATGCCTTTCAAACAAAGGTTGTTCTTGACAACCTGAAAGCTTGCTGGACATAGCAACAAGTAACGTATGCAAATTGGATTCCAAGCATTGAGGCTCATTTATAAAAAGCAGGTTAATGGAATAGCTCGTCACTAGGTGCTCAGAGAAGAAATGTGCATAAATTTGTATACATTACAGAACCAGTCTATTCATGATCTGTACATACAATATTCATGAGTCAGCTGTAGTTAGCCCATTCATGGATTGCACACGCGCATGGCCTATGGACCGCTCACTCACTCAATAGACCGCTTCGTAATGTATTAAAATTTTATACATACCTTTCAGACAACGCTTGTTCTTGACAACCTGAAAGCTTGCCGGAGGCTTGTCGGACATAGCAACAAGTAATGTATACAAACTTCATTCCAAGCATTAAGACTCATTCATAAAAAGCAGGTTAATGGAATACCTCGTCACTAGGTGCTCAGAGAAGAAATGTGCATAAATTTGAATACATTACAGAACCGGTCTATTCACACAGCACAGCAGTACTCATATTTTTCTGTTGTGTCAGCCTCTGCAATTTGACACCGAGATCCTTTTTTTCTGACACAACTCTACAGCAGAAAATTCAGCTCAAGTAAATACCATACAGTTGTAGAACAATGTACCATTTAAGGATTCATCACAGTGATTTTCTTGTGAATCTAACCAAAATGAGAAATTTTAGAGGAAGTTTAGCAGGTAAAATTTCTGTTTGTAACCGAAGAAATATTGCTAAAATTTCGTATTTTTCGTTGGACTATGATTTTGCAGTATTGTTGTGAAAGGTACATCTACAGGTACGTTTAATTATTTTTTGAACTTTATGTTCACAAAAGGTGGTGTTTAATACATTATTTTTCAGCTTGCATTTGTGAACAACTTTATGTAGATCATTGGAAAATGCAAGAATTCGCAAGGTCAAAGGGGGAACTGTTTTACTTGTATTATCCCCATGAGCAAAATTGCTTCAAGTCCCTGTATATTTTGAGCTTGTACCTTTTTCATTACAACATTGATTATATTCTACAGAAACCAGCACAGAATGAGGTGACTAGCGCCGGTGTCAGTTCAGACAGTCCAGCAGCAGCTGCGGAGGAAGAAGATGAAGAAGAAAGTCTGAGACTCCTCAGACTAGCTGCTCTGAAAAGCAAAAAGGAAGATTCGATAAGCCATGTAAGTTGCACCAGAATCATCTTTCTTTTGTAAAAAAGAAGTATCCTCTTTATTTAAACTCAAACATGTATGTAGCTACAGTGTATTTCGATAATGAAATGAAAAATCATACAGATTGAAAATTTATTGGCTGAAGCTGGGCAAGGGATTACTTTTAATGTGGAAAATGTGAAATTCATTGTGTTTGTTTGTATGTTTGCATGTTTGCATTCATTGTCAAAATCTTATCGACATGCAGCCTAATTTGTTTATAGCCTAATGGTGGTGTCACACCTTGGCGTTTTAGCCAGCGTATGCCCGACGTATCAAAATTTCTCTAAAACGTCGGCATACGCTGAACTTTGATATTTTTTTTTCAACTCTGGGCGTATACTTAGCGTATTCATAACGAGTTGGACGTATACATAACGTATTAGTAACTTATATAGAACGCTTCGTTAACTTATAAGTAACGTATTCCAACGAATGCTTAGCGTATTGCCGGCGTACACAACTTATGCCCAACGATAGCCTAACTTACGCATAGCGCGCGGCAGCGTATCGCTGACGATCACGTGTCGTAGCCTATAAAAAGGCTGCCGCTCGACTATTCAAATCATAACCCCACTATCCATCACGGTATCAACACCACTGCCATGCCGAAGAACACTTCGAAGAACGCTGCCAAGAAGTCCCCTGGCCGTGGGCGGGGGCGTGGACGTGTCTTCATGAGTTCTGATGGGTTCCTCCTGTGAACCCCATTTTTATATACCAATTCCTCTAAACGTTGTCAATACGCCATTATACGGTAGCTGTAAGTTAGAAACACGTTCAGTAAGTTTTGTGATCGTCCGGAGCACGTCAAATACGTCTTCATACGTCAATATACGTTGGAGTTAAGTTACACATACGTTCAAAGCACGTTACTCATAGGTTAGAAGTAAGTTTTGGGGTACGCTAGACTATATCTCGACGTATTTCGACTTATGAGTAACTTACGAGTAACGTGTGTCAACGATCGCGTAACTTACCTACAACTTATGGCCCGCGTATGCGGGACGTATGAGCCATACGCTGGCATACGTCGAAAAAATTTTGTGCTTGCACAAAATTTTTCGACGACCTCGCCGTATGACGACGTATACCAGCGTGTTTTAGCGTGCTCTTAACGTATGCAAAACTTACCCGTAACGTATTCGACGTACGCCAGCGTATTCGCCAAATTCCTCATACGTCGGGCATACGCTGGCTAAAACGCCAAGGTGTGACACCACCATTAGATATTACAAATCATAACATGTGTGTGCCAATTGTAAGTTAAAGGTCAGCAGTATTTTGAATATTTTTCAAAAGAGAATACTTTATGTTAAGTTCCAAATAATTTGGCCCCAAAATTAGTTCAATTACAGCAGGATTTTACCAGGGAAATGTAACTACATGTAAAAAGGAAATGAAACTCAAAAAGTCAGATTTTCTGCTTATCGTAAGTGAAATTGGTCAGGACACACTGCTGATAACCACTGATAATATGTCATCAGTCCCAAATTTCGTCCACAGGCTATGAATCTTACGTTATCGCTTTCCCTGCCTCTCTCATAATCCCCTCACTGTAAAAAAAAATTTAAAAATCGTCTTTCAATGTCACTAGGTCGATGGTGACAAAAACATCATCATACCCACAGTATTTTCATTTTGGAGTAAACAGACAAAGGCGATATCTACACTTTCTGGCTTTACTCCTCGATTTTTGTAAACATGCGCAGTTGGGAGAATCTCCTTCAGGGAAATCCAGCGGAACATTTGATGCTCGAATCCACGAATTTCGGCCTACATGTACACATAATGAGGTTACAAGGTCTTTTAACTACTTGGTTGCAATTAAGAATACTGTATGGAATTATGATTTCTTTATACATGTATGTTCCGCTAAATTCTGCATCCCTTACAATGCCTCATATTGAAGGAGAAAACACAACCTTTCGATTGGTAGGTGTCCCATTCGCGTGTTCGTGTGTGTTCCTTTTCTAAATGATTTAGACCCGGCACTCAAGAGGGTGCTTTTAGATGGTGTGATACTCGCCACTATCTTCATTACGAAGATTGACGACGTAAGTCACAAGCAGCTGTCAATCAAAGTGGTAGATCCACCCACGGTGCAGTACAGTGTGTGCGCTTGCTCTGTACCGCACCGGTATCAGTATAAAAATCAAAATTTCTTTCGCGAGGGCTACTTCGAAGTCCTTCTATTGTGTTCAGAGATTTTAATGCACTACGACCCATGGGCAGAAATATTATTTGAAGGTGGCTCTGTTTTTCATTTACGGTGGCTTTTTCAAGAGTTTCGGGGGCTAATCGCCCTTAGCCCCCGCTTATTTTTTTCACTGACCAGTACCGGTATACATGTACATGTACATTATTTTGGCACACTTACCATGAGAATCAGCATTATTTGGGTATTCAGGACATGACATCTGCGTAAACGTCAAATAATGTTGGTGTCAAAGGGGCAACTTGCAACTGTCCAAAAGCGCATGTATTTTGAAAGCGCCCACTTGAATGCCAGGTCTAAATAGATATACCTTTAATATTCTTCTGAAGATGGCTGATTTGGCTAAAAATCTGTGAGTCTGACTCATTGATCTCTACGGAAAAAATCTGACTCTGTCAAGGAAATCACCAAAATTCGGGCGAAATTTAGAGTGAAGCCTAGACCCTAGTAAAGTCAAAATACAAAAAATTATGGTACTGTTTTAATCAATAGATTGAGTCTCGTAAGGACTTGATGCAAAACTCACGGCCGATTCTTCTTTACCCTTCCCCTGGACATGCTGGACTGGACGTTTGCCCGGCATGTCCATTGTCGATGTTGATGACAGTCCCTGTGCTGTTTCCATTGATACTGCCAGCTGTAGTCCAACTCATTGACGATGATAGAGTCCAACACGCAATTGGACAACACTACCCACAACATTGGATCAAATTTTCCATTGGAGGAACTCTACAACAGGGATGTAAGACTTCCGGATTTTTCTGGAATTCCGGATTTTTTAAAATCAAAGAAATATTTCCGGGTTTTTTTCTGTGACATGTTAGGTGTTGAAGGCATTATCGTACTTTCGTGTGCATTAACCTAGTGGCGGAAAAAAACCCCTCCCAAATGAAATATAGTCTTTTACTGGCCGTTTCATACGAAGTATGTTAATTATAGTGTGAAGTGGTTCTCGTACGCACAGCACGAATTTTGTATAAAAATCCTGGTAACGAGTATGTGTGGACAAGTGCTATGGACTGTAAAACCATGCGCTTTACTAAAATTCGCGTAACAGCCACGTAATGATTTTGTATTTTGAACGTGCGGCAACAGGAAAAGTGGCTGATGTATGAGACTAAGCGTTCTGGAATGTGCATTGTCAGGACGACCGCATGGCGAAGCTAGCGCTAGCACACTAATATGCACACATACACGTGCACAGCGCGATGCGCTGTGTATTGTGTACTGTCGATGTCGCATCGCATACTGCACAGATACTTGGAAGTTTACGACTTTGTGATAGCGTTTCGACTTCGTTTCCTGATTTTCTTCTGCCTCTTATTGGAATTAAAAAATCAAAATGAAAGTGGACAGGACTGCAAATATAGCGAAAATCAACATAGGAATCAAGAATAAGTGGACTTGGAAATGAACAGAGGAGAAGGATGCGAACGGAGACCGGAGTATTCTCTGTTTTATATGTATGTGCATGTATGTGTTAGCTTTAAAATTTCGGGGGGGGGGGGGGGTCTCCTCACACCAACACCTACACTTGACTGAATCACTGTGCTCGTCAAATATTTTCCGGATTTTTTTTTGCTACCCACTTACATCCCTGCTACAAACACCAATACCGCTTTCAAATCATCAACTTCCCAAATAGTGGGTTCAAACGCTAATTATTCGCTGCAAGCAGCACTCAAAATAACTGGGGCGACGGGCGATTCGCCCCCGTAGTGTACAAAATCGCATCCGTGAAAAAAATCACGAGGGCAATATTTTTATGAGCAACTAAAAAAAACGCCCAGGGCTGTCAAATTTTCCTTTAGATTAACACCAGAAACCACAACTTCGGTTTTGCAACTGTTAAATTATGAAATCACTTATTCTCCAAAAGAAAATGATATTGAAAAATAAGAATATCAATCAAATTAAGGCTCAGCCCAAGGTACGATCATTGAAATAACACTGCACTGTACTATAAGTTAACTGCACTACGCATACGTATTAGTCTAACACTGAGTCTATGGGGGAAAATGAGTCTGGCATTTCCGGTCACTTGCATATGTTTACTTTTGTGAAGCACATGATGATTTTGAAGTGCTTTTTTTTTTTTCCTGGGCTTCATTTTTACACCATATTGCATACATGTACACTGATAGCATGTAAGGCCATAGGCCAGGCAGCTCAGATTTTATCAAGCCTCTGCAAAGTTATCAAATCACTTTCAGCAAAGTGGTAAGGAATCGTTAAATGATTGTGAGACTGTATCCACTGGAGGATACCTGCTAAATCAATGAAAAAAATACACCACAAATAGTAGCCCCTGTCATCACAAAAAGAGCCCCCGTGAGAAAACTGACGAGTGCACTTTTTTTTATGCCTCCGCCCACCGAAGGTTGTCCGTCCATCCATCCGTCTGTCCAGTTTTCGTTCTCACGATAACTTAAGAACCATTTGGCAGATCAACTTCAAACTTGGCTCATGTATGCATATGGGAGGGACAATAGTCTGATTATATTTTGGGGTCATGAGGTCAAAGTTCACAGGTCATTGCGTATATGAAAATGGCTTGTTCTCACGATAACTTAACCATTGGCGAATCAACTTCAAACTTGGCACATGCATGCATATGGGAGAGATGATTATCTGATTAGATTTGGGGGTCATGGGTTCAAAGGTCAAAGAGGATGTTATATACCTGTAAATAGACTGTTCTTGCAATGACTTGAGCACAGTTTGACATTTTAACTTCAAACTGGGTACTTGTACATGTACATGAATGCATACTAGGGTGACAATGATCTGATTAGATTAGGGAATTCAGCCATATGGCAACTCTGCTTGTGATCTTTAACCCCATGCACCACTTGGCATGTCAGTTTCAACGAGTCATAAAATATTTTATAAAATTTTTCAAACAAAATTTTTAAAAATCAACATGAATGTGCAATATATTTCTGATCTGGCAACGGCAGAGGCATAAATTTTGACCGCGCGGTCGAGAATTCATCTAGTTTTGAATTTGAAAAATGGCCCCCGTGGGAAAAAAATTAATTTGAGGCTTGGCTGCAAAAATTATTACTATCATGTATTACGAAAGTCGGTAGGGTGTTTATGGGCTTAGTAGAGGCAGGTATTTAGGGTTAGGAGATTTCAGCCGGTCCATCGTATAGTAAAATCACACATGTACATGTACAGTACCGTACCAAAGCAAAGTCACTGGGGAACCACAGTAGCAATGAAAGAAGTATCCATGAATGTCACATTTTAGCGATGAAATCGGCGGTCTATAAGGAATATGGTTTCAAAAATTGAGCTCTTTTTCAAAAAATTTTCATTTTTAGATCAGGATTTTTTTTGTGTCGCTCTCTAAAGTGTTTAAATGCAATTTGCATTGATAAATAATCACGCGATATCCTTGTAAGTCTAGAGATGTCAGTTTCTAATACCATACCACGGAGGTAAAATTCAGCGTGAGTGCAGGCCCGGTGCTGGGGGTGGGACACAGACTCGGGGCCCCTGGGATTTTGATAAGCGGGCGAACTGCCTCCTAGCATACTGAGACAATGAAAATAAAAATGAATATTGCCAAATTTGTCATGGCAATTCTTAGTTTTTTCTGAGATATTTTTTTGGATAAAATACATGTAGTAACAATATTGGCTGCCATGATTTGAGTAAGAAGTGAAAATTAAAGTGAAATGAAAAGTCCTAAAATGGGATTTTGTCTGAAGTGGCCGAATTCTCCCTCCCTCACTCCTACTTCAGCCGGCCAGCTAGCTGTGGAGCAGATTAACGAGCGGTATTTTTACGAGCTCTGTGTGCTCGAGCAGCATTAATCTCATTATGGAGAAAAACACATCACGTTGTCAGTGTTGAGCATAGGTGCAAAGAGGAATTCTCGACTTGCATTTCCTTCTTAGTTACATTTCCCTGATTTTACACTAACCTTAATGAACAGCATGTAAAGGGAGTATTTTTTAATGTTGTTCAAAACTATGCGGTTGTGCTGTATCGCTCTAAATGATATGGTTGTTAGAATTTTGGGGTAATTTTGAATTTTAGAGGATAATTTGCCCTCAGACCCCTAATTGGTTTTCTACCTTTTTTGTGTTTATTTCCATAGGTTTCAACACCAGTCACGGGATCTCCTGTCCGCCCACCCCATTACCCACTCCAGGGGATCCCTCAACATCCGCAGCCTGCCCCTTTCCACGAGGAAGAACCAGCAGAGAGAAGCAACCTCATCACGATACCTCTCCAGGACACCTCTGTGCCCCTTCTGCCAGCTCCTAGCATCAATAGTCACCAGGCTCCAGTCGAGAGGACAGGTGCAGAAGACAGCGGGAGCAAGGAAGAGCGCAGCGCCAAGTTCAGCCGCTTTGAAAGCTCTGATTCAGAGTCTGACTCTGATGAAGACCTCTTGCTCCAAACGGCCAGTGACTCTGAGAAGAGTGCTTTCAGTGCCTCAGGAAGTGATAAAGAAGAGGATTCAGATGCTGATTCTTGGAGGACGAGGTCATTCAGTGAAGCCGAAAGCTCTGCTTCAGAAGCAGAAGAAAATGATAGAAAGTCTCCTGAAGATGTAGACAATAAAAACAGTGACGAAAGTGAAAGTGCTGAAAAGGATGCAAAAAAACAGAAAGGCGACATAAAACGTTTCTTAGAAAGGGAAGATAAGAAATCCAAGCATGTTATAAGAAAAGACGATTCTAGGGAGATTAGAGATAGTAATAGGAAAAATCATAAAGACAGAGAAGTGAGACATTCAGATTTAAGATCTAGGCTTGGGAATAAGGAACGAGAAAGGAGAAGGGACAGGGATCACCGCGTCACAAGAGACAAAAGGGATGCTTATCGTAGTAGAGATAGTGAAAGAGAAAAAGGGATAGAGGAGAGACGTAGAAGGTTTGAAGCACAGAGAGGAGAGAAAAGACATTCCCGTGAAAGATCACAAAGGCACATGTCTGATCGCTCTAGGAGAGCAGACAGAGCAAATGACAATATTGATGAAAGAGCCTTTGAAGCACGCAGGCAGAAGTTCGCTTCTGGTAGCAGTGTAAATTTGAAAGACAAGAAAGTGACACTCACATCTCTCAAATCCTCAGAAAATGGTGCACAGATTTCAGTGAACAAGAGCAGCACACATGATATTGACTTAGATAAAAAGGAGTCAAAAACAATTGTGGAAAGAAAAAAGCTACCCACAGAGGAAATAGAAAGTGATATTTCTTTGTCTAGTGAAGAATCGGAAGCCAAATCTGAAGCTGATTCTGATACTGAAGATGAAGACAAGAAAGAAAGTGAATCAGAGTCTGAATCCGGATCTGATGAAGAAGTCACTCGTTTCAAGCGCACTTCCACGAAAAGCGATACGAAAATATCATCCCAAGCACCAATGCAGTCCCGCCTCATCACCTCTATGACTTTCCCCAAAGAAGGCCCACCAGCTTTGCTTCCTCGCAGGAGACCCGTTGACATTGACCGAAGTAGAGACCGCAAGGGACTGGATGACCTGGAACGATCACGCAGACCACCAGGCTTTCGGGATCAGGGACGGGAACGCCCAAGGCGGGATCACCTCCCCAGACATCTAGATCAGCAGGAGCGTAGCACTCGTAGAGAGTCTAGAGACCGTTTACGATTGGACACCCGAGAGTTGAGGAGGCATCCACGAGATGTTAAAGAAAAGCTTGATAACAAAGATTATGATAAGCTAAGAAACCCTCGAAGTAATGATATGAATGAAAGAGGATGTGATACTAAAACGAGCTCTCGTGACATGGAAACTAATGAAAGAGTACCCCATACTGAACATGCTCCACGTAGAAATCCTAGAGACGCAAATTTTGATGAGAAAAGGGACAGAATGGTCGCAAGGGATGAAGATAGGACTGTGAATGATAGAATACCCCACACCGAACGTGCTCCACGCAGAAATCTTAGAGAAGGAAATATTGGAGTTGATAAGAGAACTTTGAGCCGAAAGATACCCTCAGCACAAGATTTTGTTTCAGAAAGTTCAGACTCTGAAAGCGAGACTGTGAACCAGGCTCTGCGAAGTATAGTGAAAACTGACAAACCTGAAGAGAATTCCAAGAAAAGTTTTAGGGACAAGGAAAGATTACGTAGATCAAAAGACATTGATAGAGATGAACTAAAGCAAAGGAAAGACACAAAGAGAGACCAGGGAGCTAAAGAGAAGAAATCAAAGCATAAGCGTGATGTGAAGGAAAGGATAGGCAGAAGGAAAAGGGATGTTGTGGACCAAGAGAGGATTTCAGATGATGAAGCTGCCAAAATAGACTCCTTCACAGTCACCATTTCTGAAGGTAGGAATATTGCTTTTGCTGTAATTTGCCAATTTGAATGTATTCCAAATTGTTTGTCAAGTCATTGATTTGGTGAAAATCTATTTCTTTTTTTTCTTGGGTAAATGTATATACATATGTACATGTAGTCAACTATATGTATATAGATATAGACCACAATAGTGACTGATGCTTCATAACAGAACAAAAAGGAGGGTATATGTGTTGGGACAATATTGTGTTTTAAAATGTTCTATTTTGGCAATGCTCAATCCTTCTTAAGGTTTTAAATGTACATACAGTCAGCCTCGCTTAAGTCAATGTCGCATGTGTCCAATAGTCGCTTAAGTCGATGAAAATAAAAAGTCCCAATTTATCATCGTAGACTTACGTGTGTTAATTCTCTGTATATTAGTGGATTAATCCCCTAAGTTGATTGAATTCCCAGAACAGTTCCAAAGAAAAAACATTAAATTCACACCGCCCAAGTCGAATGTGTAACCAATCACTGTCAAAAGCATCACAAACACCGATCGATTTTGTTTGAATCGACTCCAGGCTTGCTGCGCTGGCGCATGCTCCTCCGTTCTTATCTATATATTTCCGCTCTCTCTCTCTCTCCATCTCTCTCCATTTATCCCCTCACCTTGATAAGATCTTTCTTCAAACCTTTTCGACCGAAAGTGGCTTGATATGAGAGTTGCAACCACTCTCTATCTCAAAAATGAGACTTCATTTATACTCTGTAATTTTGTATGAAATTGCAGGTTGAAAATCCAGTCATTACAGCACACCGGTGTGCTAGCTGGGTCAGATTATTGGCTGCAATATACCAGGGTATAGGCTGAGTTGGGAAGGGTTTCCATCGCTGGCATGAACTTTGTTCGGCAAATTATCTAATAAGCAAACTCAGGCATAGTAATTTTTTAACGTTCTTCACATGTGGCGAAAGGACAAGTGTGGGTAAATCCAAAATAAAAGCACTGTGATTGGTTCAACATCGGCAAGTGCACTCGAGCTTCGCATTGCAACTGAATGAGTGAACATTTTGCGCGAAAACTAGCGTATGTTCTGCGCATGTGCTGGTCAATCGTGGGAAACACTACAGCGCTATGATTGGTCCAATATCGGCAAATTTGGTTTAACTTCGCATAGCAACTGAATATCATTTAAGTCACGTGCCGCGTAAAGGGGTTAGATGGGGGCGATCCGGCAATGTCTCATGTTCGTGATGTTATTGGCTGCTTGGTGTTACATGTACTAACTTAGGCCCAGAATAACAAATTAGAGGCAACATTGTTCTTTAGTTAGAATGTCATAAATCGTACACCGTTGAGTAAGAAGGGAGACCTCTTGTAGGAATAAAATATATTTTGGAATCAGAATACGCGTTATCTGAAATCAAATATATTTTGTACAATATTTGAAACATTTAAAAAGCCATTTATTTATCGACATTTGTTTTATATATATTTAAATTGGTTTGTTTAAATGTCGATAGCTAACAAAGATCATTGTGCCATTAGAAAATTGAGACATCGTCGTCATAGAAATCAGAATTTTTTTACTCATTCTGGAGCATCTTAAAATGCCTTCTTCTCATTGACAAAAAATGACAAGAGTCATCCAGTATTGTGTCATTTTACCAATACAATTCTTATCAGCCTCGTCAGAGAATGATATGGATCATCATAATTAAAATAAAATTAATATTTATTTTTTTATAAAGCGCGTCGTTTTATGTTTTCCGTCTTCATGGAAAATAACTTTGATTCATTATTTCAATAAATACCTTTAACGGGAGATTTTGAATAGCAGAATTACCAAGTTAAATTCATGCATGTGGTAACAATATTTTTATCAGCATCGTTAGAGAATGATAAGCTTCGTCAAGAGAACCTAGAAATTGTACTTTATCAGAGACACATCACAATACGTTTTCTGTCCTTTATTATGAACACTGATTTTCAAACATCATTTAAGATATGATCAAAGAGCAATTATTTTACCAGTGTCAGAGGTAGAGTGAAAAGACTCGAGGAACTTTTTAAATTCATATTTCTGACGACAAACTGAAAATAGGCCATCAGAATGTACCCATTTTGATGACAGATGATAAGAAAACATACCTCCTCTTTTTAAAAGAAAATGCAGTTTTAATGCATTTTGTTTTATTTTCTTTATATTGGATATCGCTATCGGCATTGGCTGATGTGAAAAAAAAGCATATAGGCTTTTGCCTCTGATGTTCTCATTTTCTGGATGTCTGCACAACAAAACCATGGCATGCATGGGAAAAGAATTGTAGTGTAATCCCAATGATGCCGCCAGCCACTCCGCGTGGCATTCCCAAGATATGTTAGGGGCGGGGTTAGTTTAGTTTACCTCATTAGCGATTCCCAGACTGAAGGTATTCAGTGAGCAAGTAGTATGCTAAATTTTGAGGAATAAAGATCATGACACAAATATAGTACATAATTACATATTACAATTCATTGATTCTTCTGTTGATTAACCGTAAGACATCCTGAGTAACTACAGTAGTTGCTCAAGATGTCCCACGGCTAATAATAAAAAATAATCTAATTTAGGCAGTACATCAGCTACATTATAAAGGCATGTCCCTATTTAAATGTAAAACAAGTATATTTAACAGTATTCCATAATAAAGCTGCAAACACTTTAAAACATCATACTGTCCCTATATAAAGCAACATCATCATTATTGTTATTATTATTATTATTGTTATTATTGATATTAATATTATGATTACACTATTATTATTAGTAGTAGTAGTATTATTATTATTATTATCATTATCATTAGGACTAGAATATCTGAAATTATACAAATTTAAAGGAATCATGTACATAAGAAGGCATTCAAGTGTGAGCACCAAGGGCTGATTCGCATCAATAATACATTCTTACATAGTTCACAAGGAAGTGTGTCTCACAATCTAGGAAATAAGATTGTGGCTGAAGATCATAATCGTGATCGTAAAAAAGTGCACATTTTTCCTAATAAAAATTTATTTGTTTGATTACCCCAAAAGCTTGTATTTAGAGAAAGGTTCCCTATTAATTCCTGAATTTTATCTTATTCTATCTTATTTTATTCATTTTGTAGATCCTGCTGCCCAAAAGAAGAGATCAGTTCTGGACAGACTAGGCAGTGCTCCCCCTGCCGACAAAGTTAGAAATTCTGTGAAGTCACGCCTTGGCCCTGTCAAGACCGAAGCTGCTGACTCTACCACAGACATCGCCCCCATCGACCCGGAAGATGAATTCTTCCCTGATGAAAACCTAGGTCCCCATGGCGATAGTGTTAAGAGAAGGAAAGTTGAGATAAATGACACGCACGCCAATCCAACCAAAAAACGCCTGAAACTAAAGCGAGTAGAACGTAGTGAGGTCAAGTATGATGAACTGGAAGTGGACACTGTAAGTGACATGTATTCTGTAGCTGAACCTCCCGTCAAACGTAAGCAGCTGAGTAAGTCACTACTGAGCAGGCTTAGTGATAAACCGAGCACTCCGCTAGACTCTGAAGACGCTTCCACTCCTCTTGAGGGTGGGTCCTCACCAGATGTTGAGCCTGTCAAGCGTAAAGTGAAGTCCAGAGATGCCGATGATAGGGTCGAGAAGAAGAGTAAGTCCAAGAGCAGGGATGTGTGGACGTCTAGAAGGAAAACAGATGTTGCGGAAAAGGAAGAGGATGCTGGTGATATATTATCCAAACAGGATGTTCGTAAGTCCAAGAATAAAGATATTTGGACATCCAAGAGGAGCATTATCCCTGCAGAACATGAGGGGGATGGTGAAGATATGCCTTTGAAAAAGGAGTGCAGAGCAAGGGATGTATGGTCTTCCAAGAGAAAAGCTGTTACCATGAAAACGGAGAATGACAGTAAGAGTTCCAAGGATGATGAGTTGGAGGAGAGGATTAGGATGATTAAGGCAAAAAATGCTGCCATCATTCAGCGCCAAAGAGAAATTGAAAAGGAAAAGAAAATGTTTGGTGGACAGAGATAACAATTATTTGTCATTCAACACATGAAGTCCTGCTGATCATAAGATCATGTCCTTTCATTCTATGTTATCAATCCTGCGTGATGTGTTCATGGAAGCTCTTTGATTTTCCAATCTTTTTTTATTTGGGGGATTATTTTGATATTTGGCAATCAATTTGGCACTTACAAAATACACATGTACATGTATTAATGGATTTTTAAAGATTTTTTCTTCTTCTTTTTTCCCAAAATTGAATTAGCATATATGTTTCATGAGACGGTAAAAGAATTTGCAGACCGAATTTAAGAGTTGCAATATTGAAGAATTGCTTTCCATTATTTTTTGGGTCATGTGTGGTTAGATTTTGCACACAGAATTTACTTACCGGTACTTGATGATAGAATGCATTATAAAATGGATATATGGATCCTAATCAAATGATTGGCTGAGAGCCGGTCACGTGACATGCATCAGTTTTACTATCAAGTCTACTGTGTAGTGCTGGTATCGACACGCCTGATGTCGCCACTATGGCGACAAAAGTACTGGTTTTGGACTTTGCCGACATGTCGACACGCATGCTCCGATGGCGACATAAAATGGGTCTTTTTACATGTACCTCGCCGTGGCGTCGTGCGCGCGTACGTGATTTGTTTCACATACGCATTAGCAGCGCGCGCGCGCGACACGATCGCTGCGTATCTAGCTGCGACGACCGGTTACGTACATGTACATGCCTAGATATGCGACACTAGCTGACTCGCACCGCATGACTTTCATTAATGCTTGATAAATTGGATCATACAAAACAAATTTTGGGGCAAATAGTTGACAGTGTGCATCTTTGAGAACTGTAAGTGAGTATGACTGCGAGTGTGAGCCCGTGAGGACATAGTGCATGTATTCCATGTAAAGCTCTTGTGAATTTGTGTCGGGTAACTCTGGTTTAATAGTGTACGGTCACTACGGGAGCGACCCGAGTTTAGACTTGTTTGACTCATGTCCAGATGTCGACACATGTCGACATCGGCGTTAATTTTATTGCGACATGGCGACATAGATGTTCCATGCCGATACCAGCACTACTACTGTGTATTTTTTGACTAACAATCGTGCATTAGGAAAGTACATCGCACGTGTGCATCAATGTGATCGCTAATGTCAAATCGAGCAGCACATACCAATTGAAGCGTTTGTGTTCATATCTTGCCCTGGGATGATATGGACGTGCAGCTAGCTCTTTGCATATGGGCTAGCGCGTATACATGTAGCTATTACGCGCTGCGCTGTACTACTGTACATGCATATAGGGCACATGCAGCTAGTAAGCGCGGTAATCACATAATTTCTTCTGTATTACTTTTTAGACCTCTGCATACATTCGTGTTACTTTTTATTCAGTGGAACTGTACTTTTGGGGACAATGTAGCGACAGCTCCAAATTTTTAATGTCCTTTCTGATGAGGAATTGCAACAATTGTGTCATTGTTTAACTTTATTACTTTGATGATCAATATTTACTGGAATGGCGAGCGTCTACATTTGTGATGGATGTACCGTAAAACGTTAGACTCTTGAGTTTTGATCTAGATCTGGGCCCATATAGTAAGCCCATAGACCTCTATATATCAGTGGAATTGGAAAGTTTGTGTTTTTAATAAGAGATATTGCTTTCTTGTAGTCCATGGACATAACATCTGCTGGTAAGTGCCAATAGAAATTGACAGAGATGGACCTAACGTTAACAAGTTAGATCTGTCTAGGTCTAACTTTAGTTAGACCCTAGTCCTGGGTGCCGTTGCATAAAACTTGCTATTATAGTAACTTTGCTATTATAGTAACTTTTCATGGAATACTGGATTTTGATTGGCTCTTGAGCAACGTTACCATGGTAGTTACCATTGATGGCAAAGTTACTATAATAGTAAGTCTTTATGCAATGGCACCCTAGACTATTGTAGAGTCTACATTAAGTTAGATCTCGAATTAATGTAATTCATCAAACGACAAGAATCCATACATTTCATTTTATAAAACAAATAACACCCGACTCTCGTTCCTTCATTGGTTAAATTAGCTCATTTAACTTCAGAATTGTCCGAAGACACTCCGCTACGCGTCATGGTTTTATACAATTTTAAAGTTTTATCGTGTGCGCTAATTTTAACCAGTGCACTCACAGCCGCGTGTTATTTGTATATTGTTTTATAGGTCACTTTTCTCAATTGTTTACAAATACATGTATTTGCTTTAGCCAACTGAAAGATGTTCATTTGTTTTCTCCAAATTTATTGGTCACTTTTCTCAATTGTTTACAAATGTTTGCTTTAAGCAACCGAAAGTTGTTTGTGTGATCCAGTTATTGTCAAATTTGTCTGTCACTTTTCTTAACTTTCTGCAAATATTTGCCTTAAGCAACTTAGAGGTGTTCATTTATTTGCTTCAATAAGTGTCAAATTGTTCTCCAAACTACACTACCAACTTTCAGGAACTACGAATGTTATAGAATCTTTCAATCATGTACCTTATGTATGTTGATTTACAAGATTTGTAGTTTATGCCATCACTTTGAAGGAAGTGTTACAATGTCCTTAGCAAAATAAAAACCATTTTGTTTGTAAAAGAATGGTAAGTTAGGGTAAAATAGACATTGCACCTTTTTAATCAATAAAGCAGAGGTTGAAACACAATGGCCCGTATTCTCGAAAGTGGAATCAATTTAGACCATGGTTTATGCCGATTTTGTGGTATAAGTGCACTTGATTTCACGCATAAGATCCAATAATGAAAGCGCATGATTGGCAAAGGGCGCTCAATTCATGTTAGTTGCCGTGGTTTAGACCATGGTTTATATTATAAACCATGGTATAAACCATGGTCTGAACCATGGCAACCACAAAATCAACCACAAAATTTGCATAAACCATGGTCTCAATTGAGTCCGCTTTCGAGAACATGGGCCAATAAGTTTCTTCTTCTTTAGTTGCAGTGCAGTCCACCATCAGGTCTATTTTCCTACTGTTGAGGTGCAGTGCAGGTGTATATATATAATGTCTGATATAAGGTACAGTAAACTATATGCAAGTAAAAACAAGCTGCTGGGGTTAGGGCTTTGAGTTTCATATACATGTACATTACACCAAGTTTTCTAATCCATTGAATGATCACTGTTTTGTTTACTGAAAAAATTTGCATTAAAAAAAAAGAAACTTGATGGCTATTCAATGTGTGCTTGTCAGATTTTTTTTTTTGAAGGAGGGGGGGGGGTGGGGGTTTCTGCATAAGAATATGCTATGTATTCTTCTGGAAGGATATGGTAACCTTACACAGTGAAATCTATATAAATAAGACTGCCCAAGTGAAACGAAAAGATGGTCTTTATGTCAAGTTACTTAAACTTTAGTTCAGGGCGATTCCATGCCATGTGTCCCGTACGACATACAGTTAACCTTGTATAACTTGAAGTCGCACAAGTCAAATTTTCCCTAAAGTTGAATCGATTATTTTGACCAAAGTATGCAAAACATGTGTTATTCACATTTCCTAAGTGGAATTTTGCATAAGTCGACCTATTTTTTTGTGGTCCCAACAGATTCGACTAATGCAAAGTTAACTGTACATGTACATCTTTTATCGACATATTTCATTGAATAATGATTCTTTCTGTTATCATTAGTCAAGGTCTTATAAGATTTTTTCTCTTATGGATGAAATATGGACAAAATGTTGTGTTGTACGGGACACATTGCATGGAATCGCCCTTCAGGTTTCAATGAGGAACATTGTTCAAGGGGGGGGGGGGGGGGGTGATCAGTCTCTATACACAGGTGGCCACCAAATATTGTCCGTTGAAAGCCAGAAGGGCGTTGTTAACTCTGTTAACCCTTTCAAGACAGGAATTATTTAAGGGCTAAATTGGTCACATTCTGGTCTTCGAATTGGCAACAATAGTATTTTTCCTTTAGTGCTACATGGTTCTAATTAGGTGTAACGTCTTTGAAAACAATATACATGGTTAGGAATTTTGTCGAAAAGTTGAAAAAATTGCCAATTTTGACCAAAACCAATGATTTTGAACCTCTCATAAGTGTTGCCAATTTAAGGATTTTCAACCTTATTCTCGTTCCTAAAATTCTCGCTTCAAACTCAATAATGGTCATGCAACAAAAAGGACAGTTTGTGCAGAAATTTTTGTTCTTTCTAATCATGTATTTGGTATATTTTTTAGAGCTCTGAATCAAAAGTTAGTGAGCTAAACCACAAAATGTGGTCAGTTGTCTTGAAAGGGTTAAAGTATACGAGTTAATGACCTTCTGCCTCTCAACAGACGATATATTACTGTTAATGTTGTATGCTGCTCATTTGTGTTGATTACAGAGGAAAAAATCTTTATTTTGAATTCCTTCTAAGGAAGTGACATTTATTTTGAGTTCATTTTCGAACTTGAATGATATAATTGTTTTTTTTTCATTCATGACAAGAATACATTATTGTAATTATGAAATAAATATTCGTAGACATGGAGATGTCCACATGAACTACTTTCTTGAGAATAATCCGTTTCTCTGCATCATTCTGTGTCTTTTTTGTCAATAAGAATGTTTATCAGAAGTAATGGCTATGTATTCAAGTCATTAAGGCCTTTATATACAGTGAAACATTGTAATAACAGACACTTTTAGAAAAAAAAAATTAACTCATGAAAACGTTATTTGCCATGCATTGTATTTTTATGCCTCAGCTCCGCCCACTGAAGGTGGTGCCAAATGCATTATGTTTTCGGGTTGTCTGTCCCGCTTTCTCGTTCTCGCAATAACTCAAGAACCACATGAGGTATGAACTTCAAACTTGGTGCTTGTATGTATCACCATAGGAAGACGATCTGATTAGATTTTTGGATATGTCTACATTGTAGGTTAACGGTCACAGAGGTCAATTTCTGAAATTGCAGGTTTAGCCTTGTTAATGCGATATCTCAAGAACCATTTTAAGGTATGAACTTCAAACTTGGTCCTAGTATGTATCACTATATGAAGACGATCTGATTAGATTTTGGGGTACTTGGGTTGAAGGTCACAGGTCACTTTCCGATATTTCAGGTGTTCGCCCCTTTAATGCAATATCTCAAGAACCATTTGAGGTATGAACTTCAAACTTGGTGCTAGTATCTATCACCATAGGAAGATGATCTGAGTAGATTTTGGGGTACGTAGGTCAAAGGTCAAATGTCATGGAGGTCATTTACAATTTTTACAGGTTTTTGCCTTAACAATCTTGAGCTCAATTAGAGCCATTAACTTCAAACTTGGAACTAGTATGCATCACCATAGGTGAGAGGAACTGATTAGATTTTTGTTCACGTCTAGGTCAAAGGCGACAGGTCATAGAGGTCATTATATGTGAAATTAAAGCTTTGTTATCCCCATATTTCAACTACATGTATTTTGTATTCATGACTAGGAGGAGATAAAGTGATCAGACTTTTGGGTTATAAGGCGTAAGGTACTGTACATGTAAAATATCAAAGAGGTCAATTAATATAATTTAGGCTTTTTATTCTGGTTATCACAATATTTCAAGAACAGTTTGAACCATCAACTGAATTTAGGCAAAGGCATATAGGAGATGCAGTTGCTTTCATTTTGTTTTGTTTTTTCTGGTTGATATAGCAAGATTTTAATGTAACAAGGTAATTTTCTTAGTTGAAAAGTTTGTTATGACAAGGTTCCTTTCTCTTAACCCAATACATGTACATGTACCAACCCAATCTTGGATGTAAGCTTGGTCTAAAGTTGATTTTGAAGTACGACCATGGAAAGGTCTAACACCTTGCCTTTATATTGAATACATAAACTACTGTAGACCAAGTATAAATCCAGCATTGGATGCATCTTGTTTTGTAGAACACTGGCCTATTTGTAATAATCTTGGGGAAATACGAAAAGTTTGGCATCGCACACAATCTGGTTCTACGACCCCACCTCCAGTAATAGTTGCTCTGTGGTCAATACCGACCTAAAATCCGTCCCTAAAACGGGGTGAACAAAAACAACTGCGGTGGATATGAACAAAAGTTGGAAGGGTGTTTTCACTTATTTCTTCATTTCTAGAGGTGATGCTGATTTGTTTTCATTTCTTTTATTCAAGATAAATAAAATAATGAAAAGGGCCAGCTTGATTACTGGGAAAAAATATTGTGTCAAGGAAGCTTCTCAAATATTTGTTCCTATTCACCCTGTTTTACGGTATACGGTTTATCTTTGATGAAATAAAGCCCAGAGTAATGATCACTGGAGTACTAACAATACACCTCGTACATGTCAGCATTCATATGAACTAAAAGATCAAACAAAACAAAACACATTTTTTTTACAATTATCCTCTCTCAGGCTCTCTGTATAATTCTTTTGCAATAAACATTACAACACTGTCATAAAACAAAGATTCACTTTAAAAGTAGACATTTCAACAATTATTCTAACAGATTTCGTGCAAGAAATGAAAAAATGATTCATTTCTGCACAGTGGAATAATACATTATCATTATCATCATCATACCACGTCAGAAAAATATCCATAGTACATGTACACTTCAACAGCAGGGTTTACCTGTTCAAGAATTATTGTTCAGTAACATGCTTCTGTATAAAAAGTGATACAAAAATTGGTTCACACTCTTTCAGAATTCATCTGTATTTTGTATGACCTTTTTTTAAGTTCAAACCTCCATTATGCATACAGATCAGTCTCAAAAAAAAATCAAAATGAAAAACTACGAATGGAATATTTCAACCAAAAAAAAAGCAAAAACAAACACCATGAATTTATATGAATAAATAAAATTGTAGAATACATTCTAGTACAGGTATGATTGAAGAGCAACGTAGAATGATTTATTTTTTAGTTATTAGAATAGAGCAGAACAGCACGGAATACATTGGAATCTCATTATAAAGAACACTGTTAAAACAAACTCTCATTATAACAAGGTAATTTTGCCGATCCCATTTCTTTGTATTCTATTGTTTTTTAGCCCTAATATTAAAAAGTTCCAATATAAAGAGGTAATAACGAGGATCCACTGTATACAATTAGCACTACATTCCTATGCATACACTCAAAAAATACCAGGACTTTATTGAAACACAATGGTAAAGTTCGATGAATACATGTATATGAAGCTTTCTGTCAAAAGAATGCAATTTTATACACTAATACACTCTATCTCCTTGCTTTCACCCCAAATTTGAATTTGTCTTTTCTCCTTCATCCATCTTAACATGAATATGATGTTCATCTTTGTTGGAGTGTAGGATAATGATTGTTGGTTAGCTTTTCTTCATATTCATTTTGGAGGATGGAGATTTAGCTGAAGCCATTTCCCACATATACAGAATTGACCACTTTGTGGCCTGTTACAACAAGATGAAATAGAGAATAATCCAATTTCTTTATACTTACATGTACATGTAACTGGAATGTACTAATTTCAATTAATGCATTTAATTTTGTTTTCAAATCATTTACAAATTGTGAGAAAGAAGGGCATGATTGTGGGTTTTCCTAATGCCCCAATGCATGTTAATTTAGTTTGACTTTATAAAGAAAATTGATGTAGTGACTTACCCTCATTCTTGATATTAGGAGCCTCACCTGAATTCCTTTTTTTAATAAGGATTATTCAATTTATATGTGCATTTGTATTTACAAATGTCCACTTTATCCCCCAATATATATTGATAGAGGCACATCTTAACTCGGCAAAAATTTAAAAAAAAAAAAAAATCAAACCAGCCAGGAATACTTGATTTGCTGCAGCAATCATAGCATCCCTAAAACCCAACACAACGAAAGTATTTCAATCCAAACCCGACTGAAATGTAAAAGAATGTCTAGTCTTTTAGTGTTAAGGCAGGTAAAATCATTCAACAAGTTTCATTGTAATTTATATTTGACTGTACATGTATGTTTAATCCACATAAAATTATAAATCTAAAGTCATAGTCATAATCAGATGATTAGGGGACAACATTCCATTTGAAGACATACAATTAACTGGAAGCAAGCACCAATTATACATTCAATAGGTGAATAAAGTTCATATTCACTGCATTATAAAAATCCAAATAAGGTTCAAGTCGTGATGCATTGCACTTTATAAGGTATCACTAAAAATCCTGTTTCAGTCCACATAAGAAACACTGAACTTTGTCATTTTTGAACAGCGCTGCTACAAACATAATCTTAAATTCATTTTTGTAGAGTAGAAAACAAATGTGTAGTAATCATGAGTCTCTTGCTAGGTTTGGCATTCTTTGGAAATAAAATAGTGTTGAACTTACAGGATGTACATGTATTGCATCATAGCAGTAATGCTTTCCAGCTACAGTGGAAACTCACTATAACAAGGACCTTGGGACACTGGAAATCGCCTTGTTATATCAGGAATCTCCTTATATCAGGGTAAAAAAAAAAAGAACATAAAGACCTGGGACCAGCTAAATTACCTTGTTATATCAGGAATCTCGTTATATCGGAGCTCTCTACAGCGAGTTTCCACTGTATAACTTGGCTGAACATACATGTACTCACTGCAAAATATCGGCAATATACAACTATCTCTATATTTCTCTTTATCATGAAAATGTACATTCATTTGGCTAATATAGGGCACCTATTTTTCGAAAGGTAGTTTTACACATCTGCAATCCATCAAAATTAGTAAAATGAGTCTAAAATCATGGCAGAAAGGAAATTCTAAGGGAAAACTGAGTGAAATATTTCTCACAAAGAAGATGTTTATCAAGTTTAGTATGGAGCTTGCAAATGGCTGAAACTACCTTCAACTAAAACTATAATCTTGGAAAAGTTTGAATTACTTCATATTATACAAATTAATGTCATTACAGTACCTCGTTTATACCTACTAAAAATAAGTTGAAAACACTGAACAAAATCTGAAGTAGAAAAAGAAAAAGACAAGATGACAGCTCAACCAGTTTTAGTCTATTCTGCACTCTCAACTATTCTCCACTATTGTAGCTTGATCAATATTAGAATTATCCATCTATCCACTTTGGAAATGTCTATTCCTCCTCTATGTCTGTTTATGCCTCCCCATCTTCATCTTCTTCGTCATCATCTTCATCATCATCATCATCATCCTCTTCTTCTTCACCACCCTCCAATTCATTGTCAGAAACCTGAAAAATATGACAAAATGAAACAGAGTTAAATAGACAGAAACATAAAGCCCTGTTTACACATAATTTGGAAAACTACCTATGAAAAAAAAACAACACTGTAGCATGATATCAACAGTGTGTTTCACATTTCTGTATCTCATAAGACACTGATACTGTAAGTAGTAGCTTAGGGTATTTGTTGATGCAACTACTTTCCTCACTACAAGTCATCGTTCATTTACCACTTCATTTTTAAAAAAAAATTAATTAGTCTTTTTAAGGGGTTTTAAGGCATCGTATGTGAAGGAAGCTTCATGACAGTACGGGGGGAGGGTGATATTGGTGATAGAGGGCAAATCTTCAATTTCTTTTCCTCTTGTTCCATTTTTTAAACTATGTTTCATATGCAAAACATACAAGCAGCAAAACGGTAATGTTATAAGGTATATGTACATTGGGTATTGCCTGTAACCTCTACTGAGCAATACTGTAAAAATATACATACATACATGTGACTGTAGTTCCCTCATATCTGTGTTAATTGGTGAAAAGAGTACATGTACATGAGGGATCAAATGTCGGCAGTGAAAGAACAGTATGATACTTCATTTCTTACCTCCTGATTGAGTTCTTTTAGTCTCTGCTTGTAGATACCTTTCTTCTCGTCTGTTTCCGTAAGCAACACCAATAGATCATCCATTTCCTTCTGACAGCTCTTCACATCATCCTCTAACTTTTCCTTCTCACCCTCTAACCTTTTGACCTTCTGGGTGAGTTCATCTTTCTCTTGCTGTGTAAGATATAAAGCACACACAAAAAACAAATATACTACAAAGGGACTCTGTTTAAAAGACTGGTAAGAAATTTATGTTTCTTCCAATTTTCATATTTCTCCTTTTACAAGTACATGTAAGTTCTCCCTCGGATGTAAATAAAATCATGGTAAATGTAGATTATAAAATAGAACACCTGATGTTATTGCTCTTAATAAAAACAGATACTGAAGTGGGTTCTACTGAAATAATAAGAATTGTATAAAGTTCATATCGTCTGTTTGGAGCCAGAAGGGCGTTAACTCTGATGGTAAAAAATGATATGAGTAAATGCCCTTCTGCCTCCAAACAGACGATATATCCTTGAAAAACTTAATTAACCCTTTCGAGACAATTGACCACATTTTGTGGTTTGGCTCAATAACTTTTGATCCAGAGCTCTCAAAAATATACCAGATGCACGAGTAGAAAGAACAAAATTTTCTGCACCCACTATGTCCATTTTTATTGCATGACCATATTGTGTTTGATGCCAGGAATTTTAAAAACAAGAATAAGCTCTGAGATCCTTAAATTGGCAACACATTGAGAGGTTTAAAATAATTGTTTTTCATCAAAATTGGCAATTTCTTTCAACTATTCAACAAATTTCTAACCATGTATATTGTTTTCAAAGACATTACACCATATTAGAAGCATGTAGCACTAAAAGGAAAATATTATTGTTGCCAATTTGAAGAACAAAATGTGATCAATTTAGCCCTTAAATAACTCCTGAACTGAAAGGGTTAAAAAAATATTTAAAAACTCTCTAAAATGAATTCTGGTGACTTACTGGTGATATGAGCTGACATGTGACATTTTTACCCAAACCATGACCTTTACCAATGTTTTGGATTAGTTTCAATGCCTTCTGTCCTAACCTGTACTCTTTGAAGAGCTATTGCAATTTCGGGATTAGCTGCCTTTCCTGAAGCTTCTCTCAGTTGTGTCTCCATCACATCTTTGGCCCCGCTCAGCTCCTTGTTCTCATTGTTTAGTCTTGCATTGTCTTCCTCCAGCCTGGACAGCCTAACCTCCAGATCGGTGATCTTTGTTGACATGGCTGCCTTCTCAACCAAGAGGGCGCTATTGTCATTACTACTGCTGGCCTGTTTAGAAAACAATACATAAAAGTATTCTCCATAGTGCTGGTATCGACACGCCTGATGTCGCCACTATGGCGACAAAAGTACTGGTTTTGGACTTTGCCGACATGTCGACACGCATGCTCTGATGGCGACATAAAATGGGTCTTATATACATATTACACATACATCATGGTCACTCACAAGAAGAGTAAAGTTTACCTGAAAAGTTGCATACAATCATCCACACAAATCATAGACAGCAATTTATCACGGCACGCCGCATGTTTGCAGTGATAAAATGACAATTAGTTATGCGTCTACGAGTCAACAAGTGTGTCGCGTAGACTAGGTTTACATGTACCTCGCCGTGGCGTCGTGCGCGCGTACGTGATTTGTTTCACATACGCATTAGCAGCGCACGCGCGCGACACGATCGCTGCATATCTAGCTGCGACCGGTATACATTACGTACATGTACATGCCTAGATATGCGACACTAGCTGACTCGCACCGCATGACTTTCATTAATGCTTGATAAATTGGATCATACAAAACAAATTTTGGGGCAAATAGTTGACAGTGTGCATCTTTGAGAACTGTAAGTGAGTATGACTGCGAGTGTGAGCCCGTGAGGACATAGTGCATGTATTCCATGTAAAGCTCTTGTGAATTTGTGTCGGGTAACTCTGGTTTAATAGTGTACAGTCACTACGGGAGCGACCCGAGTTTAGACTTGTTTGACTCATGTCCAGATGTCGACACATGTCGACATCGGCGTTAATTTTATTGCGACATGGCGACATAGATTTTCCATGCCGACACCAGCACTAATTCTCCAGATTTCATTTTCAATTTCATTTATTCAATTCTGAGTTGAAGTACATGTACACAGTATACATGTATATTCACTTTACAAAACTGAAATGCAGAAACTTATTTCAAACAGAATGGAGCTCCAAGAAAAGCAAAAGCTTGACACCTTGTGAGCCCTTACAATTTAGTACTAGCATAATAAAGGGGGTTCCTGATGATGCAGAAGATTTGTTAATAAAACTGCATTTTAACAGCAAACTGGCTAAAAATCATTCTTAATAGTTTATCATATAGAAATTGACTTTTTGAGCCAGGAAGCACAAGCAATATCATGCATATCGAGAAGCACCAAAACAGATGCTGTTAATAAATCATTTCTGAGCCAACTGCTCACAATTAAAATTGGAATAATCTACTGATTCGATAAAAAACAAATCAGTCTTGTCCTCTTATATACTACAGCTATGTGAAAGATATTCATTTTTTGTTGTCTTGTCCACTTAGATGAATCCAGCACATGTGTTTTCATTAAGCAATGACCATAATATATATGATATTTATTTTCTCGCATATCTATTGAACAAAATATGAATATATATGTACAAGATGTTTTAAAGATGTAGAAAGAAAAGATGGTGAAATTAATAGCTTACTTGCTGTAGCTTAGCATTAAGTTCTTCATTCTGCACCTTGTATTTCTCTGCCAGTTCCATTTGACGTTCTAATCTCATCGTGAGAGACAGGATCTCTGAATCATCACTGGCGGGAGGAGCACAATGAGCCTGTAATTCTATACTGTCAGGAATTCCTGATCTCCCTCTCTATCAAAGAAAGAAATCTAAAAGATATTAACAGGGCAAGGTATGTCACAACACTGTACAATATATATATATATATATATATAAACCCAAAACCGGTTTAACAGGGAGACACTTTTTGTATTTTTTCTTTGTACTCGTGTCTCCTTTACGTAAGTGCCGCTATTATGACGGAATAAACCGCATTGTCGTGTGTCTCCGAAAAGCGGTACCCAGTGAAATATATACATAGTGCGTCCCAGAAAAAACAAAACCCTAAAACAAAGGGTTATTGTGACCACATTATGTGTTCCATGACAATATTTTTTTTATTTTCCATAAACTAGAAGTATCATGCTTCTAAATGATACCTTGATGGCATCCATCCGTACATTCTTTACCGAGCAGTAGCATTTTGAAAATGACATGTAAAAACTCAGTTGTGCCGGATTGGGTAAAACCGTGAAGACGTTAGTATCACGTGCGAAAATGACTAAACAGAAATACCAGCTGTAAGAAATATGGTACGTGAAATACCCTTGTGTGATGGCATGCATTCAATCAGAAATTCATACAAGGGTCAATACTAATTTCCAGTGGTGGCAGGGGTATTCGCCCACAAAATTTCCAAAATCAATAAATATCCCTCAACAGATGAAAAAGTGCCCTTCATGTGATGGAAAAGGTGCCCCTCATGAGGTGGGAAATTGCCATGATCTTGATATTTTTCTGCCTTATGTGCCCTTTCCACCTTGCATTTCTATCTGGCATTGGAAAGAGCAACTTACTTTACTTTTATGAAAAATATCACCTTTGTTCTTTAAAAAAACTTCACTTCAGAAAATGCAAAAAAAATTGCTTAGATTTTTTTGCATTTCAATACAAAACATGCCCATTCTTTACCCCCAACATCGATAAGACATTGACCATCCTTTATTTTTTTATGAGGGTGTTATCCTTACTCTAATTATTGAAAGAAACAGATGAAAACAGTCTTCTAATAGGGTTTTAAAAGTCATATTACATTTGGGTCATGTTTGCATGTGATCCTAACATTTTCACGGTTTTACCCAAATCTGGCACAACTGAGTTTTTACATGTCATTTTCAAAATGCTGCTGCTCCGTAAAGCAAAAAAAAAAAAATTGTTGTATAGAAAGGATTTATGGATCATGAGCACAAAAATTCACAGCATTGTTTGTTGTTTTTTCCATTTGAAGAGATTAAAAGCATTTCAAGAAATACAGAGGGAGTTATTCACCATGACATTACATGACCAAATTTTAATTTGAGGTTCCTATGGCATGACTCATTTGATTCCCACTTCTTTTACAGATCCATATAAGTGAACTATGAGAAATAGCATTGCTGGATTGACTGCACCACACATGTACATGTACCTACCATACTCACTCCAGTCTTAATATCATACACTAGTCAAATTATTCACTTTAATTCAGGGCCCCATTTCATAAAACTTGTTATCAATAACAAGTTACAATAATTGTTATAAACTCCTGAAATCCTTGAATCTGATTGGCTGAGAGCAAATTTGTCATAGAAATGGGGCAGTTGTTATTGATAACAAAGTTTTATGAAAAAGGGCCCTGGACCAAATACTATATCTAAACCTAACCCTGCTTGTAAACATATCCTAAAATCCAATCACAATCCTAACCCTGTATCTTTGATAGCCTGGAGAGAATGTGGTCCAAGCATATGTCAGATCATGGCAAAGTTTTATGAGGAGGTCAAATGAGATGATAAACATACCAACTCTTCCAGTTCTTTATCTTTGTCTTCTACTAATTGCTTGAGTATTGCATATTTTTTCTCCAGCTCTGCACTGCCCTCCGATGACCCTGTCGTTTCTATTGTCTGATCTTCAGGGGTTTCCGCTCCATCTCCTTGACCTGTTTGGTTACCTTGTCGTGAAATGATAGATCAACAGAAAGAATTCACCAAAAGGGCTCAGCATTAAACAAGGGGAACGCCTAGCGTTGTCTCACCTGCATCTTGCAATTTACAACATACACTGATCATTACCCCCATGAACTGTAACTAAGTTTTGTACCTGTGGTATGAATTTTGTGATACTACCTCAAATCTATAGAAAGTTACTGTGATTGCAGTGATTTTTGCAAAAAGTTCATTGACCTTCTGACCTTTGATCGTGGTCAGATTCAACTCATTTTCAAACTTGACCTGCAACTCTAAGAGATGTACCTGTAGTATGAATTTGGTGATTCTATCTCAATTCCATAGAAAGTTATTATGATTACAGCATGACTGTTGACGATGCTGACACCGACGACACCGACGACAACGACGGAAATAGTGACGCCTTTAGTCTCGCTCCGCTACGCAGGCGAGACAAAAATGGGAAATTAATCCATATTTTCCAATCATTGTAAGGTTACAATATGACTGCAATATAACCACAATCTGCAGGGCTCTCGCTAAACCTTTTACTTTTGTTGCCAGTTGGGCGACGTAGACAAATGCTTCCTTTGCCAAACTGAATTTTAAGGTCATTTATGATGAAATGCATGAAAACAATTTTCTTTCCTTTTTTTTTTTATTTGCCACGTGGGCCACAATGCCAAGATTTGTTTGTGGCCTAGCAGGATTTTATGTGGTCATTGGCACCAAGGCAACTGCTAATTTTGAGCCCTGCAATGGTGAAATTATACCCTCTGGGTATCCTCTGTTTAACTAAGACAAATACTCATGAATATTTATGATTTTTTTTTTTCAGGGGCAACTTCTGCCACAATATATGACATAGTAATGGATCCAAAATCATACAGAGTATATGTAAATAAGCAAAAGTAATCCATCCATATCATTCAAGTCTGACATTCATGTAGGAGTAATTGCAAAAGAGAATCATTCTTTTTATAGTTGCCCCTATTGACCTAGATGTTGTCAGCAGATACCTGGTAAACAAAAAAAAATCCTTGAATGCTGCGAGTACTATATATGGCAGCTTGGCTAAAGCCAGAAAAACATAATACATGCTAAAAGTAGTATATAAAAATGCACATACCATATTAAATCTAATGATCATAAACTCATCATTTCTTCATCATCAAGACAACATATTTTGCAAACTTTTTTGCAAGATGTTAGAGCATCACAAACAAACTCTTTAATTGGAAGGAGGAAAATTAATGTGAGAAATAGAAGGAAGATCACAAAGCTTACCATGTTGGGCTTTGAAGAGGACATACTGATCTTACAAGGAAGATCACCAAGCTTACCATGTTGGGCTTTGAGGAGGACATACTGATCTTACAAGGAAGATCACCAAGTTTACCATGTTGGGCTATGAGGAGGACATTCTGATCTGTTGGGCTTTGAAGAGGACATACTGATCTTACAAGGAAGATCACCAAGCTTACCATGTTGGGCTTTGAGGAGGACATACTGATCTTACAAGGAAGATCACCAAGTTTACCATGTTGGGCTTTGAGGAGGACATTCTGATCTGTTGGGCTTTGAAGAGGACATACTGATCTTACAAGGAAGATCACCAAGTTTACCATGTTGGCCTTTGAGGAGGACATACTGATCTTACAAGGAAGATCACCAAGCTTACCATGTTGGGCTTTGAGGAGGACATACTGATCTTAATACAAGGAAGATCACCAAGCTTACCATGTTGGGCTTTGAGGAGGACATACTGATCTTACAAGGAAGATCACCAAGCTTACCATGTTGGGCTTTGAGGAGGACATACTGATCTTACAAGGAAGATCACCAAGCTTACCAAGTTGAGCTTTGAGGAGGACATACTGAATCTTACAAGGAAGATCACAAATCTTACCATGTTGGGCTTTGAGGAGGACATACTGATCTTTTAGTTGCTGTATCTGACTAGATTGTTCATTAAGCTGTGCTTCGGCTTTCCTGTGTTCTCTCGTTAACTCTTCATGTGCTCTCTTCAGCTCACTCAGTTGGTTATCCTTCAGAGACAAAGCAAAAATCAAACAGTTTTAAATTTGGGGCAGTATCTGGAGTTAACAAGAATGGACCATTGCTCGATTAGTTATTTTCTCTTTTATCATACAGGAAACATCAATCAACAAAATGAAATAGAAATTTAATTTGTCACTGAAGACGAATTAGATGTAGGTGGTCTGTCTGTCCTTGTGGTAAATTGTTTTGTAAGATGTGATAATGATTGTGTAAGATAATGATCATGATAATGTTGACAACGATGATAAGATGGTAATATTAATGATGACAATGATGACGATAATGATATAATGATAATGATCATGACATAATAATGACAATAACCACGATAACCAAAGTGGCATAGCGCCCCCTTATGGTCCCAAATGTTCTATATAGGATTTTTATAGGATTTAATTTTACTATTTACCACTACAGAGATGTATACCAATAGAACGATTGACGTTTCGCTGTATTGCTGAAGCAGTGTTAATGTGACATCATTCATATCAATAGAGCTGATAAGGACTATAAAGGACTATAACTCTACCAAGTTTCAACTTGACTGGCTGTACCATCTTCAATATACATGTATATTCATAAGGGCAGAACATCGTTTTGCCTCACTACTGACGCAACATTGACGTGACGTTGTTCATAGTCATAGAACTGATTATGACTGTTAAGGACTAAAAGTGTGGTCAAGTTTCAACTTGATTCATGGTGCCATTTAGGAGATATAGACTTACCGTAGGAACGTTTTGACGCACTACTCATAGAACTGATTATACTTTTAAAGGGAAAGTCCAACCTGATTACAAGTTGTATTTAATAGAAGCAGAAAAATTAGAGAAACAGATCAGTGAAGGTTTGAGCAAAATCCGTTAAGAAATAAGAAAGTTATGAATTGGCAACTCTGTGACGTATCTTGCAAGCTCCTCTCCCATTTGCCCTGTTCCCAAAAAATCATTAATTTCCATTTTCTCTTAAGAAAATATTCAATCATATATGCACCTTGGATAAAATCACTGCTCATATATTTTTACACAAAACCTGTATGAAACATATCTATTCCTTCATCAAAAACTAAGAAAATGAAAATTTATGAAATTTTCTGTACTGAGCAAATGGGAGAGGAGCTCGCAAGATACATCACAGAGATGCCAATTTGTGTTTGATTGATTACAACTTCAAAAATTCATAACTTTTTTCTTTCTCATCTGATTTTGCTCAAACTTTCACTAATCTGTTTCTCTCATTTTTCTTCATTTATTCAAATCAACTTAATACCAGGGTGGACTTACCCTTTAAGGAGTAAAAGTGTACCAAGTTTCAACTTGATTCACTGTGCAGTTTAGGATTATAGACTTACTGTCGGAACAACGTTTTGATGCACTACTGATGCAACATTGACGTAACCTCATTCATACTCATACTTTTTTAACTTCTAATAAAGTATCATCATTTTGCCAAATTTGAAAATGTTTCTCATTGCCTTTTGTAAGAAATCACAATGTGTCTATATTTACAATACAATGTCTATGGAAAAACGCGTGCATATAAAGCCTGTGCGCACTTTTAATAAAATAGCCTGAAACATATGCAAAGTGAATCTGTCCACAACAGAACACCTAAAAAAAAAAAGTAAAAGAGAAAAAAAACAAGATGAATGTGAATGCGTCTCCTATATGCCTCTGCCTAAATGCAGTTGATAGCTCAAACTGTTCTTGAAATCTTGTGATAACCAGAATAAAAAGCCTCTAATCACATGTTAATTGACCTCTTTGACATTTGACCTTACACCTTATAACCCAAAAGTCTGATCACTTTATCTCCTCCTAGTCATGAATACAAAATAGTTAAGATATGGTGATAAGTTAACAAAGGTAAAAAAACATTAATTTCACATACACTTGTATAATGACCTCTATGACCTGTCACCTTTGACCTACGTGAACAGGAATCTAATCAGTTTGTCTCATTATGGTGATGCATAGTGACATGCATACTAGTTCCAAGTTTGAAGTTAATGGATCAAATGGTTCTTGAGATACCACATTAAGGCTAAAACCTGCAATTTCAGAATTGACCTCTGTGATCTTTGACCTTTGACCTACGTATCCCAAAATCTAACCAGATTGTCTTTCTATGGTGATGCATACTAGTACCAAGTTTGAAGTTCATACCTCAAATGGTTCTTGAGATATCACGATAAGGCTAACACCTGAAATTTCAGAAAAATTGGCCTCTGTGACCTTGACCTTTGACCTACATGTACGTACCCCAAAATCTAATCAGATCCTCTTCCTATGGTGATACATACTAGCACTAAGTTTGAAGTTCATACCTCAAACATTTCTTGAGTTATCACCAGAAAGGCCAACACCTGAAATTTCAGAAAAATTGGCCTCAGTGACCTCGACCTTTGAACTACGTACCCCAAAATCTACTCAGATCGTCTTCCTATGGTGATACATACTAACGCCAAGTTTGAAGTTCATACCTCATGTGGTTCTTGAGTTATCGCTAGAACAAGAAAGCAGGACGGACGGACGGACAACCCAAAAACATAATGCCTCCGGCACCACCTTCAGTGGGCGGAGGCATAAAAATATATATGTCTTTTACAGGAGAATGAATCAGGGCATGAGATTTTAGCTCTGAGCTAGAATAACAGTGAAATTCAAGCTAATTTTTGAAGTGTCTAACCAACTTTTACGTAGTAGAATTTATGTACATATTAAGTGCTAGCATCTATATCGTGTGGAATAAGGTGATAATTTAAGCTTTAATCACCACCTCTCTGATCATAGCAATCCTGAGGTCCGGTTTTCTCAGGCTTCACTTTTTCGCGGTGCAAATTAGTGCAGTCATAAACAAGTGGCAATATTTTTGCGTGCTGTTAAATCCGCATCCCAAAATCAACTTGTGAAATTCGCAAAAATATCAGCTTTTACAGTATGTGAAAGTGAAAGGTCAAGCGCATGTCATGATATTGAAAACAATACTGCAAACAATAGCGTTTAAAAAAAAAAATCTTATTTATTTTATTATCTAATGTGGACCACCAAAATTGAGTGTGGTCCACCAAAAATGAAAATAAGCCAAATCTGGTGGACCAACTGGACCACCAAAATTTTCAGTTAGTGTCAAGCCCTGGATAAGTGATATTCTAAAATTATCTAAAATAATATTTCAATGGACTTCTTTGATTAGACTCAAGTGATATCATTGCATGGGACAAAATTATATTGTCACTGTTTTTTTACCTGATCTCTGATAATGTCTTTGTACTGCGTGACAATTGAATTGTGGTCGTCCACCGTCTTCTTCGCATCAAGGTCATCACCGACTTGAACTGCCTTGATCACAGAAACTGAGTGAAGAAAAATGAAATGACAGTTCTTTCAGAGGCCCCAAGATTCAATAGTACAGCTCCACTGAAACCAATTAAATTATGAATCGATAATCTGTGTGGGTTTCCATGGTGGGCAAACCATGAATGAAGACTCTCACTACTAAAATATCATGAAGTCATCTGCTTTGACAGAGAGCAAGAAGGTTTGAGTAATTGATTGAAAATATGGAAGTGATAGTCTTGAGCCCTGGCATAGCATTTACGTCCTTATCGGTAATGTAGAGTTTCGGTAAGCCCTCAAAAAAATTTCATCAGATTTTGCCTCATCAAGTAGAATATTAAACAAATGAGAGGTAAAAAATAATTTAGATACCAGGACAGGGATCTAAACTCCTACATGTACAACAGCAAGGTGCACTGCAACGTGAACACATGTAAAAAACTTAAGGGGAACTGTGTATTCTACACACATGCTATCTCAATGAAAATCACTGACTGTCGGGGTGAAAGGGTCCTAGCGCAGGGCAGTGTATAGCTGTAATCCAATGTTCCTCACAGATATTTACCGTAAAGGCTGCACCCCAACTTTGACAACTCATTTGGAAAAAAAGAATATGGGGAAAAATCACAAGCATAAGAAATGTTGCCCCCCCCAAAAAAAAAATCATACAACGAAAAAACAAGGGCCAAACTTTTTTATTGTATTGACTTTTTGAAGACAATTATTCCTAGATGTCTTTGCTTTTATGTCACTAAGAATTTTTAAAAAGAGGAAGAGAATCTGACGAAGCGTACTGCTCGCAAACATGTACATCTTTGTAGACTAGTACTACGGTATGTGCACAGTTTCCCTACTATAAAAGTTTGACTACGAACGGGACTATCAACCGTGAATGCAACTCGCAAATTGAGGCTCAATCACAAACGAAATTGGAAAGGAAACGTTTCCACCACTCTAAAAAATCATGAAGAGATATCTTACATAGGTGCATATTCCATCAAAAGTGATATCCAAAGACAGAAAAATACATATACAGCATGATGGTTTCAAAGAGGAAATTTAAAACGTTGTCACAACGATTTGCAAGCTGAAACATGTCCTTGCCGTGACCAAAGATCGTAAAAAGGAAGATAGGACACTCTCCCGATTTTGTACAGGGTCCGATGCAACGGCCTGGGGAAGGGCGGCCTTTAGTTATTAGTTCTGAATGATATATTTATGAATGAAAATATTTCAATACTTCAAAGATAATTACATCGATAGAGATAGAGCACAGGCTCACTGCAGATCTAATCCCGTCCAATCCAATACGTGTAGTTTAGACCAGGGTTTTGGAGGCGGTTTATTTATGTCTGTTGTTGCTTACAGGCCGCACCCAGACTTTGCGATCATATTTTGCGTGAAAATACCGCAGCCTTTACGCCGGAAAATATGGTATACTAAAATTAACCAGAAATCATGGATGGAATACCAAATGATCTCATATATATTGTTTTTTATACAAGAACAACATGAGACTACACGTTTCTTTTCAATTTCCTGTTTACTACCAAAACTGTGCATGAGCTTTAACGCTTTCCAGACAATTGACCACATTTTGTGGTTTGGCTCAATAACTTTTGATTCAGAGCTCTAGAAAATTTACCAGATGCATGAGTAGAAAGAGCAAAAATTTCTGCACACGCTAATGTATTTTTGTTTCATGATCATATTGCGTTTAATGCCTGGAATTTTTAAAACAAGAATAAACTTTAAAATCCTTAAATTGGCAACACATTGAGAGGTTCAAAATCATTGTTTTTCATCAAAATTGGCAATTTTTCAACTTTTCATCAAAATTTTTAACCATGAATTTTGTTTTAAAAACCATCACACTTTATTAGAACCATGTAGCACTAAAAGAAAAATATTATTATTGCCAGTTTGAAGAACAAAATGTGATCAATTTAGCCCTTAAATAATTCCTGTCCTGAAAGGGTTAAGCAAGGAACTCTATCTACATAGGCCCTATCTACACAGGCTCTATCTACTAAGATGTACATGTAGTTAGTGAAAATCAACTTAGTAAAACAAGAAACCTTCAAGAATATCATGTTTCGCAAAGTTCATGCCAAAACTAATTTTGCAATTCATGAAAGTTTCTTGTTGCAAAAAATGGCTGTCACTAATAATTCAAAAAAACTTTCATACATATATCAATGTTACTATTATTACTGGTAAAATAGTGTTTTTAAACCCTAAAAAAGGGAATCCGGGAAAAAAGGGAATCCGGGGGGAATCCACCCCTTCCCCCTGGGCGTTAGCCACGGTATGTTCGAGGATAATTTTTTTTTGCGCTGCAAGCTTTCATGACTTTATCGCCAACAGTCTTACACATCTTTTGATACCAAATATATAAAATTTTAGACCCATGGGTACCGCTCAGTGTCAAAAATCGCGGCCAAAATGATAATTTCTCCATACCGGGGTATGTATTGTACACAATGCAGAATTGTCATTTCACAAGTATGTAAATAATCAATTAGCGATAATTCAAAAACTGATTGAGATATAGATATGAAACTCTACAGGGTTATTTTTTACAAGATACTCTATCAGTGTGTCAAGTTGTAGTCATGTCACTCCATGGCCGAAATCCCAGGAGGGGGTGGAATCCACCCCCTGGCTGAGAGAGCACAAAAATAACCCAGCCCTTTTTAGGGTTAAAAGACATACGAGACTTACTTTCTAGCTGCTTGAAGAGTGCTGTGAACTCATAGTCAAAGAGGACTTTGTCAACCGAGTCGAATCTTAGCTGAGGCTTCTTGGCTGCTTGTGTGTAGCTCTCGTGTTTTGATACAGCTTCTAGCTTCTCAATGAAAGTCTCCACACCAATACGCTTAGCAATCAGCTGCTGCAGACCCTCTCTGGATGGGGAGAGATGAAAAATTATAACAGAACTTACTTCGGCAAAAAGGACTCATAGTGTTTGTTTAACTTAATAAGTTATTCTGGTCCACAATCATGCAAATTTGCTTTCCGCCAGCATTACCAGGAACATATATATAAAAGAAAAATATACATACAGTGTACATATACAAAGAAAGAAATTATATTCTGTCTATCAGTCTGTTTTTTTTTCTCATCTTCTTTTTCTCATCATCATATTCCTTACTGTACACAAAATATTCATGCATAACCAATCATGAATGTAATTGAACACCTTTCAAAGCATAAAAAACTGTTTTTAAAATGTCATCAATAAAAATTAATTTACAAGATTTCTTACTATTAAGGTACATTTCCACTAGATAGACATAACCTTAATTCATGTCATCCTGAAACTTCTGCATTTCAAAGTAATCGAACAGTATGACTTAAAATTAAACATAAATAAACCCACTGGGTATGACTGTAACATATGCTTCATTGTTGCAATGGTCTTTACTTGAGCTGCAAGCTAGGCATGTACCAACATCCAAACCAAGTGGAGAATCGACCAATGCATGATGCACTTACTTGGTGAAATTCTTATTTGAGTTGTCGTTGAATTGTGTGCAGATTCCTAGTAAGAAAGCACAGAGTCCTTGCACCAGAATCTCCTGTTCATCAGCGTTCTCTGCAACTTGTGATGTTAGCTAACACCATAGACAAGTCAAGGTTTCTAACAATCCATTCTCACGCTACCCTTCAGATACTACGCAAGATACCACCACCCATAACCATGTATAATGTACCTCTGCCTTTTTATATGTATTATATCACAGGGTGTCTTGATTAAGTGCACATTCAGGAAGGAGATGTTTTCAGAAAAGCATTTTTACATTTTTCTTTCCACATTCGTGTCCACTTTTTATCAATGCTCAAGAGGGAAATTGGATCTCATTATGTATTTTCAACTGATGCAGTCATGATCATATTATCTTTATATCAACTTACACAATATTTTTAATAAAAATCAAATCATTAGATCTGCTGAGAGCTAGAAGAAAGTTACAAAATGTAACTCTACATAAAAGTTTAAAGGCTGAATTCAGCAGATTACTATATAAATAATTTCCTGCGGAGGAAACGGAATCAATGAAAAAATTCCAAAAGAGTCCCTCCCTCCACATGTGATCCATGATCTATGACAGATGAAGTAACACAAGTCAATCCAATGACTTTTTTTTGGTAAGGATACGAATGGCACATTTCCAGGGTGGCCTAAAAAGTGAGAGACAGCTAGCGGTGAATGGGCTACCCAGGAACTGAGTAGGATCAACAGACCAAGTCTTGTCTGGAACTTAACTGTTGGCTGTTTAAGAATAGAAATACAAGCGCAAATACTGGAATCAATATGAAATGATATGCATATAACTGTAATTTCTATGTGTACCACTATTCATCCACTTTTACTACTACTGCAGCTATTGCAAATACTATCACTTATAAAAAATACTTTACTTTTAGTACTACATTTCATGTCCTTCTACAAATAGTTATACTTTTAATTGTATTTATCCTGCTACAGCTACTCAGAAACTTGATTATACTTGGAAAATTGAGTGAACTGGCCATGCAGCACCCAAGGAGGAATGGTTTGCGAGGAAAACAGTAAAAAGTATGCATTAACATATTTACCACCCTTGTCTGTGAAAATTTACTCTTTTTGAAAAGTCCACCATACTTGGTCTTTTATGAATTTGCTATTGAGGGGCAGCCAACAGACACGTGTCAAATTCCAAGCAAAAATGAAACACCCCTAAAATCACAATGTTCCTATCCTGCAAATGAAATTCACTCCATTGCATCTAAAATACCCTTGGCCTGCTCATCAGTTTAACCCTTTCAGGACAGGAATTATTTAAGGGCTAAATTGATCATATTTCGTTCTTCAAATTGGCAACAATAATATTCTTCTTGTAGTGCTACATGGTTCTAATAAGGTTTAATGTCTTTGAGAATAATATACATGGTTAGGAATTTTGTCGAAAAGTTGAAAAAATTGCCAATTTTGATGAAAAACAATGATTTTGAACCTCTCAGCGTGTTGCCAATTTAAGGATTTTAAAGCTTATTCTCGTTTTTAAAATTCCTAGCATCAAATGTAATATGGTCATGCAACAAAAATGGACATAGTGTGTGCAGAAAATTTTTCTCTTTCTGCTCATGCATCTGGTATATTTTTTAGGGCTCTGAATCAAAAGTTATTGAGCCAAAACACAAAAAGTGGTCAATTGTCTTGAAAGGGTTAAGGAAGGGTGGTCAACTCACCTGTGACATGAGGTTTGTGCACTGCTGGAGGAGTGAGACTGGGGGATTCCCCAGCCCTGTGGCCAGCTGTACCCTTAGGAGCTGTTCTTTCTGTGTGGGGTTGTCCTTGAGAGCATGTGCCAGAGCTACGGATGCACACCAGTTAGAGAGAGGGTCTGTACTGAAGAGACCCCCACAAAGAAGCTGACCTGCTGTTACTGCTGCCACTGTATGGATCAATAAAAATAGGAGAGGAGAGTTCAAGGATGGTTAATGGAGAATGTGAGTAAGTAGGAGTTCTACCTACCACTGGAAAGGACTGGTGACAATGTGGAAATGGTCAGTTTCCATCAAAACTCATTCACTGTAGAACTTGTGAACATCATTGCAAGGCATCGCATTCTACCCTATATATCTCACGTTGTAATAGGCCATACTGTAAATGATCATAGCATTTTCTGGGAACTTTTGGGCATTAAATGGTATCCCTTCACATTGAGATAATGTCGTTATGGCTCTAAGCAAGCAATAGCTTCTACATATCATCCACACTGAGAACACCCCAGACTTTAAAGGGTACCAATCACCAAAAAATATTTTACTCCGTATGTTAGAGGTTCCATGTCATTCTACTATATTCCAAATATGGGCTTCGAATATCACTTCTATAAAGAGATATTACAAGTTTAATTACACTCTCTATAAGCATAAAAGCGACTCGTGAGTAGACTACTCCATTCACCCGTACGTGCTCACCAAGATAAGGGCTCGCACGGAACCCAACTTGGAGGTTCGGTTCCGCACGAGCACCTTCATGTTATTCTTTATTTCCTTCATACTCCTAAACTGTTGACCTATAGGATTTCAGATAAAGTTCTTTGAGGTTAATTTTATACTTTCTAGCGGTATACAAATTATTTTTTCAGGTGGTTGGTACACTTTAATAGGTTTCTACACATATCTGACAGTGGCAGTTATTTTTAAGTGGGGTAATGATCTGTTCCTGTCCAAATCATTTTATTGTAGACCTAGTGAACGCTGATCATATACACATCTTGTTCTACTGCGTACATCAAATCTCAATTGGAGAACCCAAAAGACATTAACGGAAAATATATAATCTGCTGATAGCTACAAAGGCATTAGTGTGTGTGATACAAGGACAGGCCTTACCTCAATCAAGTAATCACAAGTTCTACCTACCATCGGCAGTTGCTGGTAAGAGTGTGGCAATGATCTGTTCCTGACCAATCTCATTCTTATACAGGAAACACTGGAAGCAATACAGGACTGCACAGCGAAGCAAGAAAGGCTGTTTCTCATTGACCATGGACATGAGAAGAACAACGATGGCTGGTCGAGGTGGGTTGGAAGGGGCGTTGACAGCAGCAAAGAAATCTTGATTGACACGACAACCACGGATCACCTCTGATACTGTATTGATTGTCTGGAAAAGGATAAGTAGGAGACGATTCTAGGATAACTACTCAATGGGCTCTCAAACCCAAGACAGCTTCCCCATATCACATCTACCCCCACCCCACCCCTATTCCCCAATAGGTAGTTGATGGAGGGAAACTGGTGTAACTTTTTTTTTTTAGGGTACTTGTCTGGGGGCTGTCCGGGGGTAAATGCCCAAAGGCGGTAAATGTATGGAGGGGGGTGTCAGTTATAAAGTGAAGCCATTAGTTTTCTGTGGGAAGTTTTCCTGATACGGTGGGATATAACTATATATGTTTGGGAAAGCTTTAAACTGACACCTGTAAAGTGATTAGAGACATACATGTACATGTAGTGCCTGTATAAAGTACTGTGTATATCCAGATTATTACTATCATTACAACGCTACTTATCATCAAACCAATTATTCACCTCTGTCAGAATATCAGCTGGGACTCCACTGGCCATCAGGATATCACAAAGAAGCTTTAGAAGACCACATTGATGGATCACCTTCTGACAGGCTCCTGTTGCTTGCTGTGGGTTGCTAGGGGCAACAAGAATGCGCACAACCTAAAGAGACAGGGAGAGACATTTACGGGTTTCTATCTACCATCAAAGGGAACATTGTTTATCTTATCGGTACTTAATTGAAATTATTAAAAATGAAACCTAAAGCACAACTGCTACTAACACTAGTTTAACATTGCATTATAAACCTGAGACTAAACCTAAAGCACAACTGCTACTAACACTAGTTTAACAACGCATTATAAACCTGAGACTAAAACTAAAGCTGGAAACAAAAGATGTGATTAAATGCAGGCTATTTTGATATATAACTCTCCTAGGATAAGCAACCATTCACCATGTCAAACTTTAAAACTTAATGCTGAATGTTGACTAGTTACTATCAGGAAAGCTGCATCATATTATAACTTTCATAGGACCACTATCTTTATTCAACATTCCCCTTAAAACACATACAATGAAATATATTAAAATGGTTAAATCCATACCTGTAACATAAGATGAACATTGTTGACCTTCTGAGCTGACCAGGAAGAATCTTTTTGGATATTGAAGAATGGGGTGATGCGTTGGATCAAGCTGTCATGGATAAAACAAAAGATACATTAAATGTAAACTCTTTAAAGGGTCTGTTATGTCTTATAACATTGTAAATGGAAATGAAATCATCATGGTAATAAAATAATCTGAGTCAATGAAATACTTTTCCTCATTTGATTACTCGCCAAGTGTAACCAATTCTACATAGCTGGCCTTTTCCATGCTCTGTATTGATCAGTAGGCTCACCATTTTCACAGAGATCAATGCATCGAGCTAAAATGAACACACATATTTGCATTTGGGGGATTCAGGAATGCATATCCATAGTACAACTACTTTACATAATGTCCACAAATCACCATATCAGGCCTTACACAATATCAAATGGATATAAAATATCATCAATTGTGATGTCTCAGGTGTATGCTGTCATTCAAAAAGGAAGAAAATGAAGAATGGCATAAAAATCTCAAGTGTTTGGACTCACCCTCCTTCTTTGAAGAATGACTGATTTGAGCTATTCTTCTTCAGGAGATTGATAAGCAGTAGAAGGCAGTCTTCAACCACGATACCACCGTCACTGCCACCTTCCTCTGACATGATCTCAAGGAGACGCTCAAAGGCATTCTCAAAGGCTACGATCTTCTGGATGTTGGCATTTCCCTTGGTCAGCTGGATGAGCAGCAGCAGTCCCTGAAGAAAAAACAAAGTGAGTATTGTTTTTTAAGGTTAACATCAATCATCTTCAAAGACAAACAGTGTTCATATCAATAAATTTTATGGAAATACACATGAAAAGGGAATAATGAAATCAGACAAATACTTTTGCCTAAACGAGGATGGTCATGACAGTAAAAGATAGATGCACAGCTAGTCAGTGTTGGGTCCAAGACCAGAGGGTCCGAGATCAAGATCAAGATCAAGATCAGACAGTCCGAGGTCGAGACTGGTCTCGAGATCAAGATCGATCTCGGGGTACCCAACACTGAGTCGTGTTTTCGCAGCAGCGATTGGTGAATGATTTTAAAAGCTTTTTCGTTTGATAATTTACGTAATAACAATGTTGATCTCGAGCGATCTCGAGCAAAAGTTCAGAGAACAGAAGCTCCGAGATCAAGATCAAGATCAAGACCAACACCTTCAAGATCAAGAACAAGATCGAGGTTACTGATGCCGATCTCGAGACTGGTCTCGAGATCAAGATCGATCTTGAGGTACCCAACACTGCAGCTAGTATTGCCTTGGTATCATTTTCATTTTGTTGTACGTTAACCCATTGCCTACAGGAACCGAATGTTCCCTGTATTAAGCCTATGGCAGTTAGGGAATTCAGTAATCATCGGGCAAAGGTATCTTCTGCACAGACACATTACATTTTTACATCTTAATTGTTTCGAGGGAACTTCAAAATGTATGAATAATTTTTTTTTAATATGCTGCTTTTTAGCTTTTTGTTCTTCATTGTGATTATTTGAGGATAAGCCACCAGTCATCCCTACAAGGCATTCAAAGGTTTTTACATCTTTTTTTTTTCTAGATAAAATTTAAAAAGGAATGTCCATATTCAAGAAGATAGACCATTTCTCATTTGAATTAAGATACTTGCATCATTGCGAATGACCTCTCGGCCATCTAAGGTAAAGTCCATCATCTTGGACACACCCATAGGACTATCCAGGACATACTGCTGAACCTGGCTGGCTTAGTATGAGAGCAGGCTGGTTAACAGCTTTACGATAAACCCTAAACCTAAAGTAAAACTTAACTGCAACCCAAGCCTTAGACCCATATCTTTGACAAAATAAAGCAAGGAGTAAATTATGTCACCAAAGCAAATGACGAAGGTCAAAAAAGAAGATACTTACATCATTACGAATGACCTCCCTGCTATCTGAGAGAAGGTCCATCATCTTAGACACACCCATAGGACTACCCAGGACATACTGCTGAACTTGGCTGGCTTGGTATGAGAGCAGGCTGGTTAACAACTTGATCGCTGGCCATCGCACTCTGAACTCATAGTCCTGCATAACATGGATGAAATAATTGCACAATTACTACCTTTAAGAAAAACAAAGTAATGCATATAACAAGGACATTAAATTACAGGGAAACGTTATGATTAGAGATGTCAAAAATGTTGATTAAGCAGCCAGGCATTCAAAAAAGGAGGAGAAGTAAAATATGCAACAACAAAAAATATAGAAGTTAAAAGAGATTACTGAGAAGAAGATACTGAGAAAAGTAAACATAAAATGAAAGTAATATAGTCATGAGATAAATAATGCAATCAATTCACTGAATAGGAGACAAAGAGAAGAGAGATGGGGGACTAAGTTTGTCCCTTTCAAGACATTTGACCACATTTTGTGGTTTGGCTCAATGACATTTGATTCAGAGCTCTAAAAAACTATACTAGATGCATGAGTAGAAAGAGCAAAAATTTCTACACATACTACGTCCATTTTTGATGCATGACCATATTGCGTTTGATGCCAGGAATTTTAAAAACGAGAATAAGCTTTAAGATCCTTAAATTGGAAACACATTGAGAGGTTCAAAATCATTGTCTTTTATCAAAATTGGCAATTTTTCAACTTTTCGTCAAAGTTCCTAAACATGTATGTTATTTTCAAAGGCAATACATTTTATTAGAACCATGTAGCATTAAAATGAAAATATCATTGTTGCCAATTTGAAGAACAAAATGTGATCAATTTAGCCGTTAAATGAAAGGGTTAAGAGAGCAATGAACATACCTCTAACAATCCAAGGACCAGTGGAATATTATTTGGATTCTTGATGAATATTTCAGCAAACTGAGCACATAACTTCATCTCTTCTGGGTCCCTCACATCACCATTGGGGAAATCTTCACCTGGTAACATAAATAGAGGACATGCATAAAACAAGACTGCTTTAGCCTTCTTTCAAATTTCAAGATATTGAGATATCCCAAGGGGAGCCCCTGTCTGCACCTGAGAGACATAGGAAACTTGCTTCCGAGAAACCTTCAGATAAAACACAAGCAGGTTTGTCAGGACGGTGCCAATTTAGAACTGGCAGGATTTGGTAACTAAAAATTTAAAGAGAAAAAGTCAAATAAAACTCATGATTGAAATCTATGTCTATATAATAAATGAAAATTTGTTGGTGATAATGGTCAAATCTGACTGACTGCCATTATAACACGTACCAACAACAACAACAACATTCAGTATTCAAACAGTAATAGCAAAGTATTCATCACCATTGTCATCAAAAACAGTAAATTTTTCCAGGATGAAGGTTTTCCAGGATGAAGGTTTTCCAGGGTGGATTTTAGGTGTCGTATTTTGTCAGTGCTGTTTGATATCGCACTGTGTGAATTCACTCTTCCACAAATATACTTTAAACAGGGTTCTTAGTTACAGTTCCCTGCTTTAAATAATGACTCTAGTATTTCAGAGGGTCTTGAGAGGATTTAGGGATGGTATCCCTACAGGCCTTTTTCTTTTGCCTTGGCCGCGATGATGTTTCCCGGGGCTTATCGGGCGTGGCGTTATTCGGGCTCGCAGAGCGAGCCCACCTTTGTGTTCCGTGTTCGTGTGTTGTGTAGTTGTTTCGTTGTTTTGTTTGTGTCTATATTGAAAAATGCTTCCACAGGTAGTTCGTTGCCTTTTCTCGCCATAAAACTCTTTTCTGATGCAGGATGACATTACTTTTATTTCAATGAACTGTCACGGCTTAGCTAGCGATAAGAAAAGAAAAGATGTACTGTTATATTTGAAATCGAAATCATACGATATATGTTGTATCCAAGATACCCACTTTACTCCTGAAATAGAAACAGAAATACATAGGGATTGGGGAGGCGGCTGTTTTTTCTCCCATCATACATCCAGCTCTAGAGGAGTAGCAATTCTTTTCAAGGATACTATTGCGGTCAAAGTTAACAACTGTAGAATAGATAATCGGGGAAATTTGGTAGTTTTAGACTTGACCCTGTATGAATACGGTATTACTCTTGCGTCTTTATATGGACCAAACACTGATAATCCAACCTTTTTCGCAGATCTTCAACGTATTATAATTGAATTCGATAATCCACATGTCATTATCTGTGGGGACTGGAATTTAGTTCAGGACCACACCTTTGATACTCATAATTATTTACATGTAAATAACCCTAGAGCGAGACAGCAGGTAAACAATATGAAGAATGAATTAGACCTTTGCGACCCATGGAGAATTAGATATCCAATGAAAAAGTACTATACATGGCGGCAGCCGAATCCTTTTAAACAAGGTAGATTAGATTTCTTTTTAATTTCATCAGAATTGCTTTCTTTAGTTCATAAATCCGATATTATCTCTGGTTATCGAACAGACCATTCATTAATTCGTCTTAACTTGAGTTTAAATCAGATTAAAAGGGGCCCCGGAACTTGGAAGTTTAACAATTCTCTATTAAAAGATGAAATTTTTGTTTCCAAAATTACCAAAACTATAAAAGAGACAATTACATTTTACGCAAAAGATAAAGTGGAGTTTGATCAAAATGATAATATAGTTGGGGAATGTGAATTTTCTATCAATGACCAGTTATTTTTTGAAACTTTGATGATGATATTACGTGGAGAATCTATATCATATGGCTCTTTCATCAAGAAAAAAAATGTAAATCGGGAAAAGGAACTAGAAAGAAATATAGAAGAACTGGAACAAAAATTAGTGATATCGAATGATAAGACTGCTGTATTGATAGAATTAAATAACAGAAAATCACAACTTGAAACTCTTCGCTTGAAAGTAAATGATGGCATCGCTATGAGATCAAGAATCAAGTGGATGGAGCTTGGAGAAAAGCCATCAAAATTCTTTTTAAACTTAGAAAAACAGAATAAAGTAAATAAAGAAATACGTCAATTGTCAACAGAGAATGGAGATGTTATTAGTGGACAGGATTGTATATTAAAAGAAATATTTAGGTTTTACTCAAATTTGTATGCGAGTAAAGAAACTGAAGACGTAAATCTTGATACATTATTAAACCACTCAGATATTCCTAAGTTAACTCCGGAAATGTCCACAATATTGGAAGGTCCTTTGAGAGAAGAGGAGGTTTATCAAATGCTCAAAAGTATGAAGACTAACAAATCCCCAGGGCAAGATGGTTTCACTGTTGAATTTTATCGATTATTTTGGCAATATCTTAAAACATTCATTATCAAATCTTTGAACTACGCTTACTTCACAGGAGAACTGTCGCAGTCACAAAAAATAGGTATAATCACACTGATACCTAAAGGGAACAAACCTCGACATTTACTAAAGAATTGGCGTCCTATTTCACTGTTAAATGTTATATACAAAATAGCATCTGGATGTATATCAAATCGACTGAAGCATGTGCTGCCCTATTTAATAAATGAGAATCAAAAGGGATTCTTAAAAGGGCGTTTTATTGGGGAAAATATTCGTTTACTTTACGATACGCTACTGTACACAGAACTTAGAGATATACCAGGCATGTTGTTGATTATTGATTTCGAAAAGGCATTTGATTCTGTATCGCATAAGTTTCTCTTTAATGTTCTTGATTTCTTTCGCTTCGGGCCATCATTGAAAAAATGGATTCATTTATTTTATGAAAATGCGTCTTCTAGTGTTACAGTAAATGGATTTTGTACAGAGAGATTTGTTATAGGACGAGGGTGTCGTCAAGGAGACCCTTTATCGCCCTACCTTTTTTTACTTGTTAGCGAAATACTAGGAATTTTGATTAGGCGCTCCAATTCTATATCTGGTTTGTATTTAAATGGAAAAACAAGTAAACTCCTACAATACGCAGATGACACTCTTTTGACACTTAATGGTACAAAGGAAGAGTTACACTGTGCACTAAGTATTCTAGATGATTTTGAAAAAATGTCAAACCTTAAGATAAACATTACGAAAACTCAAGTGATATGGATCGGAAAAAATAGGGCCTGTAAGAAACAATTAATGCCAGAACACAAACTAAATTGGGTATCCGAAGGTTACTCGAGATACCTAGGAATAGACTTTTCGGTTAACTTGTTAGAAATGGTCAATCATAATTATTGTGAAAAAATTAAAGAAATAAAACGCCAAATTATGTCATGGTCAAAAAGAACCTTAACTGTCTTAGGGAGGATAACTGTAGTTAAAAGTTTGTTGGTACCAAAACTAAATTATTTGTTATTATCACTTCCAGAACTTAATTCTCAAATTATGATAGATATAAACCGTTCTTTTTATGCGTTTATCTGGGGTAACAAACCTGATAAGATAAGTAGAGAACAAATGTGTCAACTATACTCTGAAGGCGGAGTTAAAATGATTAATATTTTTATTCATGCCAAATCTCTAAAGATATCGTGGATTAGAAGATTTGTAAGTGATTCTCAGGTAAAAAATTACACTTTCCATATGTTTTATTCGTTCTTGCCTCAAAATTATTCTTTTCATTTGTATATGGGATCTATTTACTACAAAAACTTGGCAGACTTGACACCAAATCCATTTTGGAAAGAGGTTCTTTTAGCATGGTCAGACCTGGTGGAACTTTTTATCGAAAATATTGCATGTCAACCTCTTTGGAATAACCCCCAAATAAAAATGAATGGTAGAGTAATATACTTTAGGTCCTGGAGTGTAAAGGGAATACGTTTTGTGAATGACATTTTAGAACAAGACGGATCTTTTCTTTCATATTTTGATTTTCAACGTCGGTTTGACATACAAACAAACTTTCTCCAGTACTATGGTCTATGTAATGCTGTTCGGTCAGGTTTTGAAAAGAGTACACGTGTAATTCCAAAGGCCATAGAACCTATAATTCCTGAAGCTTTGCACCTTATAGTGAAAACAAAATCTGGTTGTTCCCATATTTATCAGTCTTTCTTAAAATACAAAGTCAAAGAATGTAAAAGTCTTATAAAGTGGAAAAAAATCTTAGATATTCAGGATGAACGATGGGGGTCATATTGTTTAATTCCTTTTCAATCAATAGATACCAATATGAGATGGTTCCAAATCAAGATTTTAAACAGAATATTATATATGAGAGATGCATTGTTGAAATTTGGTGTGGTAACTGATAAAAAATGCACCTTTTGTAATAACAGTGAAGAAACCATTATACACGTGTTTTGCTCTTGTCAGTACACGAATGTAATATGGTCTAAATTTGAGTACTGGGTACTTCATAATACTGGGGAAAAGGTTATACTTACAAATCAAAATAAGTTGTTTGGATTTTGCGGTATCAATAACAATGCACTAAACTGTATACTGATGGTTGTACGACGAGAAATATTTCATGCCAAATTACAAAATCAATTACCTTCATTTGAGAAAATTATATTAGCCGTAAAATGTTATTACGAAATGGAAAAATACATTTACATGAAAATGATCAATTTACTATGTATTGTTTTATATCATATGTATTGAAAAAAAGAAATCTTTATTTTTTCTCTGCCCTTAAGTTTGGGCCGTGATGTTCATTGTTATGCCATTGTTTACTCATTCTGTTGCACTATCCTGAATACGAAAGTATATGATTATTTGTATTTGTTGAATTTGTTTTTTGTAAATAAAGAACCCTGTGGAAGGGGAAAAAAAAAAAAAAAAAAAAAAAAAAAAACAACAACAACATTCAGTATTCGAACAGTAATAGCAAAGTATTCATCACCATTGTCATCAAAAACAGTAAATTTGAATTTCACAACGTTCAAAAGAGTACAGCTGGGTTTTAAAATTTTGTAACTGAAATGTTGACTCCCATCATTTTCAGTAACAAGTGTACCAACAAGGGCAGTAAATAATCTACGACAACGCATAGTTTCAACCTGCAAAATTGCTTTAGTCCTCCAACCCCCCAACCCCATACACAAAGCCAAATTTTACTCAATTTTGGCCAAGGGTAAACAAAATCCTGTGGAGATGCTTTAATTGCAAATGTTAAACAATAATACTTTAATCATATCCCATAAGTAGATTATCAACTGCAAAGTTTAGACTTAGAGCAAGAAAGTGAGGTTCAACTGAATCCAGTTTCTATATATTTTTTTATAATGTTGTTTTTAGTGTGAATTGATGCTAATCTCCAAGTTTACAGCATTCTCTGCTGCTTCTTACTTGCTTCTTCCTCTTCTGCATGGGCAGACAAAAGGTTGAAGAGTGTGTCAAGCGCATAACCAGTTATCTCTGCATCACTGCGGTCTGTCTCAAGTACATTCACCAGGATGTCCATGGCCTGGGTACCCACCTCAAGACGGTATTTCTGCTCATTTAGGGACACAAAGAGCAAGATCAAAATTATTTTGGTAAATGTATGAATGATTAATTCAGTTCCTAGATTGAGAGCCTTTGATACATTTTATTTCCATTGTATACATGTGTCAATCAGACTTTTCTTAAAGATTCAATGGTACATGAAGATTTACAGAATCATGAACACAATTTTTTTTATTATTTCAAGACAAAGCATCAACATACTCTTTCTTTTGTTTTTGATGAATGTTTTTAGAGGAGAATGAAACCCTGGGGAAATATCCATTTTAATGAAAAGAGAGGATAGAAAGAAGCAATTTTAAAAAAAGTTCCATCAAAATCGTTTACGAAATGATAAAGTTATGAAAGTTTGAAAAGTCTCAATTTACTTTCTATGGCGATCCTCAAATTGGCAATGTTGCTTCAAAATGGCAGGTTTAGTAGTACAACTCTCAATATCTTTTGTACACAAAATTTCATATTTTCTCCATTATCTCTAAAGATGCTGCTTGTCTTTTTGTGAACTCAACATATGTTGTGTCAAATACATTTTCCCATGATATATCTTGAGCTAAGAAGGAGACAAGCTGCACCTTGAGCGATAATGGGGGAAATATGAAATTTTGTGTACTACTAAACCTGTCACTTTGAAGCAACATTGCCAAATGGAGGATCGCCATAGAAAGTAAATTGAGACTTTTCAAACTTTCATAACTTTCTCATTTCATAACCGATTTTGACAAAACTTTTTTTAAATTGCTTCTCTCTATCCTCTCTTTTCATTAAAATTATTTTTTTTCCCCCCAGGGTTTCATTCTCCTTTAATGCAACTGTACATGTAGATTGAGATGATGAAGCTTGAATGACCTATAACATTAAACTTTTGATACAAAACAAGTGAATGAGTAAATTACACAATGCGTAATAAATGTCCCCGCTGGAAGTGCAGATCTGTGGAAATTAACTAGCCTAAACCTTAAAACTTCAGTGAAAAACTTTAGTGAATAAAATAATAATGTTACTGCATGCAAAAGAAGAGAATACCAACAATGCATGTATACAACTGAAATATAAAACATGAAAACATTATGAACCTTCAGCCATTTTGAATAAATTGGCATAAATTTGCATGAATAATGAATTTCAAAATTCTGTGTAGAAGTTTGGAAGCCCCCACCCAGCCCTATCAGATAAAACAATCGGAATCAAAATCCGATGTGAAATAGAGGAGAAGTAGCATTTTTCGTCAATTTTGAATAAATTTGCATAAATTTGCATAATTAATGAATTTCAAAATTCTGTGTAGAAGTTTGGAAGCCCCCACCCAGCCCTATCAGATAAAACAATCGGAATCAAAATCCGATGTGAAATAGAGGAGAAGTAGCATTTTTCGTCAATTTTGAATAAATTTGCATAAATTTGCATAATTAATGAATTTCAAAATTCTGTGTAGAAGTTTGGAAGCCCCCACCCAGCCCTATCAGATAAAACAATCGGAATCAAAATCCAATGTGAAATAGAGGAGAAGTAGCATTTTTCGTCAATTTTGAATAAATTTGCATAAATTTGCATAATTAATGAATTTCAAAATTCTGTGTAGAAGTTTGGAAGCCCCCACCCAGCCCTATCAGATAAAACAATCGGAATCAAAATCGGCCAAGAAATGACGGAGAAGTAGCATTTTCTAACATTTGAGCACACACGGACAGACGGACGGACGGACACACACACACACGCACACACGAACGGAGCCCGTTTCATAGTCCCCTCGCGAACTTCGTTCGGCGGGGACAATTACAAAATAGATAATGTCAGCATAAAGTAGCATCAACAGTCATCAATGAACAAATAGGTTAAGGGTTTAGATGAAAATGACTGTTAATCCATTGCCTACAGGGAAACAGGTGGTCCCAATCATTAAGCCTAGGAGAATAAGTGAATTCAGTAATAAATGGGTTAAATGATTAGGTGGTGAAAGGTGGAGATTCATCTTGTTTTACCTTTGAGAGGGCTTTGAGAGCACGGACCGCATCTCGTCTGTCATCTAGGAGAGTAGAGGACTGCACACGGTCACATATCTTGGCGATCTGTCAAAGGGAAATGCATTTTTCTCATAATTTACAATAATTGAAGTACAATGTAATACTATATATACTGGAGCAATCTGCCTCTATTCACCAACACTTGCCACATTTAAAACCAGATTAAAGACCTATCTCTTCACACTGTAATCCCACAATTCAGTTAATATGTATAATCAGGTTGTAATTCCAAATTCGTAGCTATGTCTATGTATAATTTCATAATTATATTTAATCTTATGACTTTGTCTTATATTATACATGTATGATGTATTTCTATTTATGTTGTCCTTCTAATGATTTGCTTTATAAGTTGTTTGCTTAGTTTATCTTTAAGTTTGTTAAGCGCTAAGTAACAATATTTAAATGGAGCTTTATAAATGTTAATTATTATTATTATTATTATTATTATTATTATTATTATTATTATTATTATTATTATTATTATTATTATTATTATTATTATTATTATTATTATTATTATTATTATTATTATTATTATTATTATTATTATTATTATTATTATTATTATTATTATTATTATTATTATTATTATTATTATTAATGTGCTTTGAGAAGCACTTAGTTTAGGGGTATGGTTATTGCCTAAAGGTGATTAGATCTAGAGACCGTTCTCTGCACCTAAACTTTGTCTAGACAAGTCTGAACTTCTGAAGATCATTGAGACTCAACAAACTAGAATTTAACCATGACCTGAATATAAGTAGCCATTGTACATGTACCTTATCTCACCTATGGAGTAAGAAGAAAAGAAATTTTCACATACATGTTATTGCATGGTATATCCCTTTCATGTCCTCCATCTATTTTTTTTTTCACATCATGTTCTTCTGCTTTCCTTTTTTGTTTTTCCTTCAAATTGTTTTTTCTTCCCTTTCATTTTCCTTTTCTGTTCAATTCCACTAAAATTTCTCTTGTTTCTTCTACTTTCCATTTGTTTTCATAATTTTGCTACTTCCTCATACTTCTTCTTACTTTTGATGCTCATTATTCTATTAATTTGGCACTCTCTCTCTCTCTCTCTCTCTCTTATTCCTTTCTCTTTATTATACTGCAAATCTGTTTCTTCGCTCTTCTTTTCTGGGGGTTCAGCTTCCTCATTCATTCTTCTTTTTTGTCCTGTCCTCCTTTTCTTCTCCTTGATTTTCTTTCCTGTCTTCTACTCATTATCAATCGGATGGTCAGATATAACAGAATTTCTTAGAAACACATGTATTAATACACACACTCCTATAAAGCAAGTTTGCATTCAACAAATAAACAGTTTTAACTTTTACCTACATTAGATTTAAAATTAAAATAATTTCAGAATGAAAAGAATTAAAAACGCTTATTCCATTTGCGATATAATGTAGTCAGTCAGCAGCCTGTGTGGAAAGTGCTTATTTTGCACAGCTATTATTCACAATGGCACGATGATTATGAATATTCATGAACAAAAGGGTTCGGTAGAAAACTGCCAATTACTTTGCTATTTCTTAATGGATTTTTACGATTTTTTTAACAAATGAAAGAAGAATGATAATTCTACCAATTTCAAGTTAAAACTTAGCAGTTTGATTAAGAAGACTGTTGAAAATAAGTAGACCATTTACGAGTGAAACTGAACAATGTAACCTTGATGAAAAAGGGTGAAAAAATATTGGTCATGTAATATCCTGTATATTCACTACTTCATATTCAGTATGTTAAATAGTCAATGCATATGCATTGTATTACTTATTTGCATTCTCCACAAAGAAAGTCCACTCTATGCCTTTATTTGGTAAATAGAAAGTATACTCCAACTATGACTCATTATTAATGGAATGTGCCTTGACCATGTGAGTGACCACTGGCACTCTGAATAAAGACACTTGAGTTTAAGATTTCAACCAACCAAGTCATGTGTGCCTGTCTCTCTCATTTACACAGAGTGTTAAGTGTTACTGGAAGTGTTTGATTATTGTGATATATAGTTTGTCCAGTATATTAAATTGGCGACGAAGATGGGATTATTGACGATTCCACGATGGCAGTATATGGCAATATTGGAAGTTTTGAAGAGTCAATCGAGTCTTTTGACGATTATTCGGACCGCATGGACGCTTTCCTGAGTGCCAATGGTATTCCAGAGGAAAGACAAGCTAACCTCTTTCTGGCAAGTGTAGGTCCTGTTGCATATAAGCTACTGAAGAACCTGTGCAGCCCTGACCAGCCAAATACAAAATCATATGTGGACCTAAAACGATGCTTAAAAGACCATTTTAAGCCAACCCCAATAGTGATTGCGGAGCGTCATAAGTTTTGGACCGCTCACCAGGGAGAAAGGGAGACAGTCGCGGATTTTGTGGTCCGCCTAAAAAATCTTGCTTCAACTTGCTCATTTGGAGCATTTCTGAATGAGGCTCTTCGGGACAGGCTAGTTTCTGGCCTGCACCAAAAGATGTCCCGCACCCAGAGACAACTCCTTTCGATCCGAGACTTAACATTCGATGATGCAAAATCTAAATGCATCGCTGATGAGATGGCTGGTGCTGCAAACAAGCAGCACATGGGACCAGCAGCAAGCAGCTCTGATGTCCATCGCCTTGCTCATCAATATCAAGGACGGAACAGACAGCAATTTCAAAAGAGGGCTCCGGGACCATCTTCATCATGGAAGTGCAAGTGCTGTGGTGGAGATCATCCCGCCGATCAATGCCGGTTTAAGGATGCAACCTGCCACAACTGCAAGAAGAGGGGGCATCTTCGTGCCGTATGCCGCTCAGCGAAGAAACAAGACGTAGGGAGGAACCAGTATGTCATTCAATCAGAGGACGAAATGGACTTAGAGACTGTAGACCATGATACCACATGTAACTATATTCAGAGTAGTTTTGGATTAAACAGTGTTGAGGGTGAGTGCAACAATACTTCTTTGCCTTATTATGTAGATGTTAATGTAGGTAAGGCATGTATAAAGATGGAGGTAGATACAGGTGCTGCACGATCTACAGTGTCCGACACCGTTTATTATTCAAAACTGTCTAGGTATCCTCTTCATAAATCGAATATCACTCTGCGCAGTTATTCTGAACATGAAGTACCTCTTCTCGGCTCTGTAACGGTACCAGTAGTGTATAAAGGGGGCCCCACAGTCATGCTAGATCTTCTTGTAGTCAAGGGGAAAAGACCTGCCTTGTTTGGAAGGGATTGGCTCAGCAAGATAAAGTTGAACTGGAAGAGCATTTTTGCTATTCACAGTCATAGCTCAGTAGCTAAGAAAACTGAGAAAAGTCTAGACTCTACATGCAAACAAAATTCAACACTGTCGGAGTTACTTCAAAAGCATGCAAAGTTGTTCAAAAAGGATGAGACAGGGATTAAGGGGTTCACAGCATCACTAAAGTTAAAACCTAATGCAAAGCCCTGCTTTCAAAAAGCCCGACCAGTTCCCTATTCCTTGGTGGAAAAGGTAAACAAAGAGTATGAGAGACTCGTGAAGGATGATATCCTTTATCCTGTCACTCACAATGAGTGGGCGTCACCCACTGTCCACGTGCCTAAAGCACAGGGGGGCATTCGCGTGTGCGGCGATTACAAGCGGGTGAATGATGCAATTGAGGATGATGGTTACAAATTGCCTAATGCGCAAGAGTTGTTTTCGAAACTACATGTAGCTCAAAATGGTACCACTCCAAAAGTATACTCGGTCATTGACCTCGCGGGCGCTTTCAATCAGCTCTTCTTGGATGAGGAATCAGCACAGCTGCTAGTGCTAAATACTCATAAAGGCTTGCTCGCACCCAAGCGACTGTGTTTTGGAGTAAAAACAGCACCTGTCTTGTTTCAGGCTACGATGGACAAGATTCTAGCAGGCATGCAAAATGTTTTCTGTTATGTTGATGATATACTTGTTGCAACAGAGAGCATTGCAGAGCACATGAATGTGCTCACTGAGCTGTTTTCACGGCTATCTCAACATAACGTCCGACTTAATCAGGAAAAATGTCAATTCCTGAAACCGATGATCCAATACCTGGGGCATATCCTCACTGCTGAAGGCATTGAGCCCATTCAAGACAAAGTCGAAGCAATTAGCAAAGCCCCCAGACCACAAAATGTGTCCGAACTGAAATCTTTCCTCGGGATGATAAACTATTATGGCAAATTCATTCCAAATCTAAGCACCGAGCTCCAGCCGCTCTACGCCCTGCTGCAGCATTCGGTGGAATGGAAATGGTGTGCACGATGCGAGACCGCGTTCACATGTGCTAAAGAGGTGCTTGTTAGTGACCGTGTGCTTGTACATTATGATGCCTCTAAACCGCTTGTTTTGGGTGTTGACGCAAGTCCTTATGGACTAGGGGCGGTTTTAAGCCACCAGCTCGCTGACGGTTCAGAAAAACCAATTGCTTATGCCTCGAGGACGCTGAACGCTGCTGAAAAAAACTACGCACAAATCGACAAGGAGGGGTTAGCGATCATTTTTGGGGTAAAGAAGTTCCATCTCTATCTGTATGGTCGAGAATTTACCCTTGTTACTGATCACCAGCCTCTTACGCGCATATTCGGTCCAAAGTCGGGGATTCCCCCACTCGCAGCTGCTAGGATGCAGAGATGGGCGCTGCTCTTGTCAGGCTATCAGTATCAGATAGTGTATCGTTCTTCGGCGCGTAATGCAAATGCTGATTTGCTGAGCAGATTGCCCGTAAACAACGATTCGGAATGCGAGCCGGATGAGATGAGCACTCATCACACTACTATCGGTCAGTTGCCCGTAACCGCTACTCAAATAGCGGAAAGAACTAAAAGAGATCCCACATTAGCAAAGGTGTATGAGAAAACCCTTTCAGGTTGGTCGAATCACAGCGAAGATGCATCCATGCTACCATTTTTCTCGCGACGACATGAGTTGTCACTGGAAGATGGATGTATATTATGGGGTAGGCGCGTTGTCATTCCAGATATGCTGAGACAACACATACTCAGTGAGTTGCATGCATGTCATCCGGGGATGTGCCGCATGAAGGCGTTAGCTAGATCGTTTGTATGGTGGCCTGGTATTGACCAGGACATTGAAGATGTTGTGCGCACTTGCTCCATGTGCATTGAAGTTCAAGGTGCCCCCAAGCAGGTCCCATTACTTCTTTGGCCATGGGCCACGGAACCATGGCAACGGATTCACATTGATTTTGCAGAGATAAAAGGGTAACAATTTCTCCTTGTGGTTGATAGTCATTCAAAATGGCTCGAAGTATTTCCCATGAATAGCACAACATCAGCAGCCACAATCACAGCAATACGATCTCTGTTTGCGCGATTCGGATTGCCTATGCAATTAGTAAGCGATAATGGTCCTCAGTTCACTTCGGAAGAGTTTGCATCATTCCTCAAATGCAATGGCATCAAGCACACTCTTTGCCCGCCATATCACCCTGCAAGCAATGGGCTAGCAGAAAAGCATGTTCAGACATTCAAGCGTATGTTCGAAAAGTGTGACAAGTCCATGCCCATGCAACACAAAGTTGCAAATGTCTTGTTCCATTACAGGAATACTCCACATACTACTACCGGGAAGACTCCCTCAGAATTATTTCTTAAGCGCTCACCCCGGACTCAGCTTTCTCTTGTAAAGCCAAGCCTCAAAAACAAGGTAGAAGAGGGACAAGTAGCTAGTAAGGTACAAAGGGATGGAGTGAAACCAAAAATGAGAAAGTTTGATCTCTACCAACCAGTAAGAGTTAGGAATATGAGAGGAGGGAAGGAAAGATGGATACCGGGAACAGTAATTTCCATTAAGGGACCACTCACATATTTGGTTAGAGTACCTGGTAATAGCAGGCGATTTGTTCATGCCGATCATATGATTCCAGATGACACTAGAATGAATAAATCTCATTCACAGGCTGAAGACCAAAATGACCAACCCGACCATCCTCCTCATCCAGCTACTATTCCTAGTGAATCTCAGACGGATCAAATTAGCCCAGAATCTGCATCGCATTCGGAAAGCAGCCAAATTCCCAATCTTGACCACACCCCTAAACAATCGTCTGGAGATGATACAGTTTCATCTGTTCCACAAATCCAAAATGAAAATCCACAAATAATAACTCGATCAGGTAGAGTTGTTAGGCCTCCACAGCGTTATGAACCTTAACAAGTCTGTGTATGCCCAATAATTATATGACTACGTGTATGTTTCCGTTATTGTACTTCCTTACAAATGTGTATTTCAATTCATGATCATTCTATTTTTATCCTTATAAGTCTTCCTAGATGCACTCACCCCTCATTGTCAAAATTTATGGCGATTCATTCATACGAACATGTTGTAACATAAGTTTTACAAGTCAATGGATTTTGTACTAGGAGTAATTTAAGTAAAACAAACAAAAACAAAAAAACTGTAGGTTAGTATTCAAGTATGTATATAGTACAAGAAGTGATAGGACATAGTATTTTAAACATAAAGACAAATGCATTAGATCTACATATAATTATTATAGTTTAGGACTTCGTAATAATCAGACTGTGTCATCATTTCATGACAAGTCAGATATTCATACTATTGAAAAAATTGACGTGTTATCCTTTTATTAAATCTTGTATTTGTTATTAGCTAACTGCATTGTAGTATGGAAATACATAGTCAAGATCTAGAAGGGAGGAATGTAATATCCTGTATATTCACTACTTCATATTCAGTATGTTAAATAGTCAATGCATATGCATTGTATTACTTATTTGCATTCTCCACAAAGAAAGTCCACTCTATGCCTTTATTTGGTAAATAGAAAGTATACTCCAACTATGACTCATTATTAATGGAATGTGCCTTGACCATGTGAGTGACCACTGGCACTCTGAATAAAGACACTTGAGTTTAAGATTTCAACCAACCAAGTCATGTGTGCCTGTCTCTCTCATTTACACAGAGTGTTAAGTGTTACTGGAAGTGTTTGATTATTGTGATATATAGTTTGTCCAGTATATTAAAGGTCAGATATCTTGCATCAAGGTGTTTTTTTAACTTGATAGAATTGTGATAGAATACTCTTTCAGAATTCACCAAAATCCTGATAATTTAGCTTTTATACCAGTCAGGAAAACGGCAAAAAAAAAATGTAACGGTGAACTACCCACCAAAAATGGTGCTTTTGAGAGTCATGAACTAGGATTTTGTCTCACGTGGCCGAAGACTAGCATAAATCACTTATCCAATGAACAAGGTTATAATATAACCTTGTCCTCCCAAACCAATATGGTAATGGTGAAAACACATAAGGGCTTCGTGTGTAGACTCTAGGCAGTCATCCACCTCGACACTTTCAAAACACCACTGCACAAAAGTCACCAACATTCACTCATAATCGGCATTTAATTTACAAGAAACGACACCAACATATTCATGAAATACAATAAATTCAACTCACCGATGTTGGAAAAGATAATTCCGAAAATGAAATCTGTAATTTACTGTCACTTCCGGCGAAACGGGGTATCGCAAGTCATGATGTACATTTCCTGATCGCCGCGAGCGCTGACATCTCCCGCTCAAAAATTCGGTCGTTAAAAGTTCGGTTCCTATCGCGCACACGTAAGTCCCGATTTTCCGTGTGTGCGATCGTAGAGATCGATGTGCACGCGATACCGAGTTTCGTTGTGGACAAAATTTTATTGGCCGATTTAGTCTAAAAACATCGGCACCATGAAAACAACATGCGATCGCAAAAAAAATTGGCGGGGATTTCTTAGGTTTTGGACATGATTTTGACTTTGGATTTTGCTGGAAATATCAGAAGTTTTTCCTAACGGCCATTTAAGGTAGGAAAGAGATTTTAAAGCGCTGAATTTGAAAGGAAGTATTTTAAATATTTATCTTACTTTTCCTCCCATACCTTAAGTACATGCGATAGAAAATGACTAGTATTTTTGCATTCGTCCCGCGTAGTGGTCAGTATGACCACTATACGTGGTGTGGGCCCTAGGGGATATATGAGACATGAGAGAGGTAGTTTCATGTTCATTATAAACTTTGTGTACAGCTATTACCCCTCAGGACTTTTCATGCAAAAGGGACTAAATCCAACTTTTCATGCAAAAGGGACTAAATCCAAAAAAATAATTAATATAGAAAATTATATAAAATTTAAGACATCTGCAGGATTTTTTTAATTGTCATTTTTGTTACCTATAATTGATGACTCTTAAACATAGTAGAACTTCTTGAATGGAATAATAGAATTGTGTGAAATAAAAAACCTTGATTTACGAAGAATTAGCTAAAGTGGATTTAGTCCCTTTTGCATGTAAACTCTTCATTTGCATTTATCAGGCACTTTAAACCGACAAAATTTTCTGCACATGGGACTGAATTACAATGACCAATTAACAATACCGGTATAAAACATGGGCATGTTTTATATCCTAGAAAAATACATTTATACAACTTAAGAATATTTAATTATATTACCGTACCGTGTCTGCTCCTGATTGTTGGTTTTCTGGAGCGTTACCTCCCAAAACACGGCTGAAAAAGCTCATTTTCCGCTAAAAAATTGTGATTTTCTCTCGTCAAAGGAGGATGAAATGTAGAACACGTAGCATAAATCAAAAGCGGTAAATCATCGCAGAGGGCGCTAAAAAAGAATTCTCTTGAAAAGATTCACAACCGACAAGCAGAGTATCCATTATATATATGAATATTTTTGATCACCTACCATTACGTCATCTTACTTACGCTAGCTATAGTCCCAAATTCATCGGCAGCGGATGTGTCCTCTAATGCAGAATTGGCACAGCTAGTATTTATACATGTACCGTACATTGTATAGTCATAAAATAATTATTGTAAAAAGCCATTTGTATGATGTCCTTCACAAAAGGGTATCTGATTTTGCACAACCACTCCCCCCCAAAAAATGAATAAAATTAAATAAATAAAAGAAAGAATAAGTGAATACCTAACCAAACCAGCCCTCATGAAGTAAGCAATAGACAACGCCCACGTTTCGCTTGTTAATCAAAATATGGATAAAATATTAAAATTAAGAAAAACCAAATCAACTTCCTCTTTGTTCCCAAATGTGTATGTGACTATGAGTCTATCAAAAGGAGAAACTTCTTCGGTATAGGACCTATTCAATAATTATCATCATTCACCCAGGTCACAGGTAATTAGGACAGACCAGTTAAGAATTTGAAAGTGTCATCTTATTTCCATTTTAATCAAGAAACTAATAGAAATTGTCAGTTAATTCGCTTTCAGGGAGCAGCACTGTTATGAAGAGCTGCACCCTTTTCAATTCACCCTTCGGTAAATGGGGATTTGCCAACTGAGTGAGCAAAAATGTAAATGATTTTTTAAATTCATAGATCTCTACCGAATTCGATGCGGGTCCGAGGCCTTACTATACTCAGGCCCCCTGGGAGCCGGGGGTGCTGCCCGGGGGGGGGGCACTCAACCCCAAAAGTGGTGGGTATGTGCCGCCGGCAAGACAAAAAGGGGGGGGGGGGGCTTCGGAACGAGCCTATCATGAAAAGAACGGTCTTCAGAACTATACTAAAGCTTTGACGTTCTGGCAAATTTGAAAGGAGGATAACGTCTCGTGTAGCACCTTCTTTTAGGCGAAAAGTTAACTCGACGCCCTGACTGCTTTTCAGATATTTGGACCCAATACTGCACTGTATGTAACGGGGGTGGGCGCAGGGAGGGGGAGTTTCCTCTCCCCGCGCGAAGCACGAAAACTTAGCACATTTTTAAGGTTTTTCCCCCTCTCACTCAGGCCCCCGCTTTTTCGCTTTCGCTTTCTTTCTTTCCTTTTTTTTTTTTGGTTTTGTTTTGTTTTGTTTTGCGTTGTTTTTGGGGGGAGGGGCGACCATCCCCACCGCCCCCTGGCTACGGGCCTGGTTGCACTTACCTCTATTTCTAAACATTAAAAGCACATTGTCTGTCAGAAGCAAACGTTATTGGAAGGGTTCTTTTTGTTTGTTTGTTTTTTGTTCTCTTTTCCTTTTGTTTACTCCTTGCCATAGGCGCCGGAAGCGGGGGGGGGGGGCAGGGGGGGCAGTCGCCCCCCAAACGAAAAATTGGGGGGGCAAAATGCATTTTCGCCCCCCCAAAAAGCCCCCCCCAAAAAAAAAAAAAAAAAAAAAAGGGAGAGGAAGAAGAAGAAGAAGAAAAAGAAGAAGAGTTGGAATGAAAATATTGTATATAACTTAGAAAAGTGGTTATTTTTCGCTCGATCGCTTCGCTCGCTCGCAAAATAAAAGATTATATGTGTGATTTACGCCAGTGCTCGTAACCAGCTCTGTTGCTTCGCTATCTCGCTTTCGAGTTTCTTCGAAAATTTTTACGCGTCTTGTCCCCCCCAAAAAAATTCTGCGTACACCTCTGGTCACCTCCGAAAATTTTTGACATGAGCCCCCTCCCCCTCCAAAATAGTGAGCCCCCTGGGTTGTTTGCCCCCCCCCCCCCCCAATCCAGAATTGCTTCCGGCACGCCTGCTCCTTGCTATCCTGGTCGTAAAGTTATTAGGTCGATCAGCAGGTGGTTAGAACGTTGCAAGCTACAATCCACGTACGGAATGATAAACCAAATGTTTCGTTTGGCTTGATTAGGTATTCCGCGAATTTTGTTTTGATTTATTTGGTATTGAATTATTTGAATATAAGGACCGTACCCGATATTTGAATAAACATAATGAATATCAAAGTCATTAGTCAAATGATCATTGTATGTTACGGGCAGTACCCAGGATTTTTTTACAGGGGGAGAAAATTTGGTCAACTGTCAAAGTCTGCTTGGAGGGAGACCCGTATTTTTTTCTTCTCGCCAGCCCTCCAAAACTCGCTCGGGGGGGGGGGGGGGGGGGGGGGACTATTTTTTTTCTCCAGCCCTCAAAAAGTCGCTCAGTGGGGGGGGGGGGGTTATCACACGTTTTGCTCCATGATTCTCTGACAAGCAAGCAAAAAAGAAAATGGTAAAATAAAAATTATCCTGTCAAAAGTTGTCAGGGGGGCACTCTGCCTCCCTGCCCCCCCCCCCCTTGGGTACGCTAGTACGAGTTAAATGTTATGGGTGAGTGAAAGGGAGGGATTGGATGAGAGTTAATGTACGGAAGGTCAAGTTCGGGAGAGAGAAAGTGAGAGAGTAGTTGATTAGATTTGAAGACGGAAAAGGAGAGGAGAAGGCATCAAGTCGCCTATCGATGCGTACACGCACGTCGCCGCGGCGACGCGCGTTGGTTGGGATGATTGGGATCATGGTTGGGATAGCACGCACGTGCGCGCCAATGATCCCCAACCATAGACGTATTATGAAATAAGGTTCGTAATTCCGAAAATGAAATAACGTACCTATATAAAAAGGAGGGGGGGGGGGAACAAAACGACAGAGCGCCACCCCCCCCCTTCTATATGTGTACATGACTGTGACTCTACATGTGTGCATGTGTGCATACGTTAGATTTTTAAACTTTTATAGATGTCTAATGTTTAAATGAAGGGGCTTTGGGGTGTAGAACTAATCTCTATGATCATTCATTCATTTATTGGTCAGAGGGGTAAAATCAAGGTCAAAATTAAACTTGATATTACAGATAGTTGTTTAGATATGATTTGTCTTTGACGGGTATGTGGTACCGAATGTCTTAATGATGTTGTTATCAGTTTCAGTCGAGTTCACAAACTGAAGCTCAGATCAAAGTTCAATCGTACCCTGGGTCACCAAAGGTCAAATTCAAATACAGCGTATCTGTCATTTTTAGTTCATTGTCAAGGCTTAGAGGATAGTATTTGTATTCAGAATTATGTCCGACCAAAATGTGGATAATTATGCACAATCAATCTACGATGATATCATTCATTCATTCAAAATTCCAGTTAATATCAGTCACAAAGGGATCAGTTCAAGGTCAAAGTTGAACTTGACATGTGGATACTGCATTAGTATGATATGCCCATGAAGGTTTCGGGTCCGAATCTCGAGGTGTTTTTTTTTTTTTTTCTTTTCTTTTTTTAGCTTTATAACTCATCTTCAGCCCGTAAAGTTAGGCCAAACTCTGATGCATCTTGATCACAAGGTGAGAGGTCAAGTATGTTTTGTATATGGCACAAATGAATAGGAATGATTTATCTCCAACCCAATTTGTTTTGCATTTCTCACTGGCCAAAAACAAAACGTAAACTCCAAGTTGCTCTCTTTGGTCGACCAATGGCACAAACAGGAGACTACCACTGTCAGTTTTTTTTACACGTATATTGTAAATACTATACTAGAAACACTGTTGTAGTCCACAATTATTCACAGTGATGTAAGTGTTGATGATGATCTGGTATAAGTGATGGATATCACCATTTATACCATATCACCATTTACACCCTCAGTTGTACCCAAAATTTTCAATTGTATAGGGATTATCTGAAAACATGGGATGTAAAGTATGGATTATGTTTAGTGTCGTCCAATATTTGTCTAGCTGAAAACCCAGTATGGGATCTAGTGATGGGATATAGCACAGGTTTCGTGGTATTCTTCATGTTTATAACACTGTAACAAATTTTGCCGGTTTTTCTCGGGAATTTCCAGGCAACAATCAAGATCACAGAGATCAGACTAGTCACATGTAGTAAACATACAAATTTCAATCAAAAGTAGCGAAGAAATCCACAATCATATTTTACATGACTTTTCAACATGCACCTAGACATTAATTTTTGAGACATAATCAAGGGATTTTTCGTTCTCGGATAGTAGAGATACATTCCAGTATTATCCATTGGGAAGATTTCCATGTTTTCCTGTCGTTCACCTCTCATCATAGCAATAATATCATTTGTGGTATCTGAACAAGTAAAAGGAAATTCATCATCTTATTGTAATGCCAGATGTTTATTCCTACAACTTAAAGGGCTAGTGTTATTACTCAATTAATTAGCCAGTGACAGATTTTGCCTACTTGGATATCCATATGAGCATAATGAGTGAGACGTAAATGTATGGCGGAGAATAATGCTGACGCTATCTGTTAACTTAATGTATAAGAAAAATTATGTAACAGCTTCAGAATCTCAGTAACAGTCGCTCTTGGTTCCTACAAAGATCATTACCGGTAGTACAAGCCAAATGATAGTCCAATTGTCCAAGTGTATTACTACATCATCAAGGATGCGGGCTAACTCGGCACTAGGGCGAGTGTTAGAGAGTTAAAGTGATTTCGCATTTAATTACACAATTCAAAACACTTAAATTCAAATTATTTGATATCAATGAGTAAGATGATGAGCAAAGAAGTAATGTTGACAATTTCAAGAAGTAAAATTATGCAAAACATGAAATTTAAGGCTAAAAAAGGGTACGGTGCGTAGCGTAGACTTCAACTCTTGAAACATAGTCACTGCGCAGTGCCGAGTTCGCCCTAGGCCTAGTCCCGAGTCACGTATGCGCACCGCTCCAAAAACGCACGTACTTTGTGGAAATAGCAGCGCGCGGCCATTTTGTGACATTTCCATAGAGATCAGTGCCTAAATTTCACCTTTTCGCGCGTGGGTACGTTCTTCCCGTCTTCTCATCTTATGCATATTCATTTCTTCCCCGTCCATCTGTCGAATGAAAATTGGGGTTTTTAATCGTACTTCTAGATTCAGTAAATCAAGCTCGTTCCAAACATATATAATTTGCTATTATTTAATGTCATTAAACTACAAAAAAAATTGGCTTTAAAATAACCTTATTTATCATATAATCGATTCATAAAATCATGGTTTAATTATGGTTTCTATGGTGATTTTTCTACAGTTTTCCAAGTATCAACATATATTTATTTTGATTATTTATCATCCACTCTTCAAATTGTTCATTTGGTGTTACAAGTCTTATTCGCTAGTTTTTTTTTATTAGCCCCCAAAGTCAAGCTAGTTTCATCAACTTTCGTCTTTATTTTGACCTTCATTCGGAAATTAGTCGAAAATTACGCAATACGGACCCAAATAGCAGTATGTGAGGTTATATTTCATGTTTTGGGATATTGTTAACGATTTAATAACAATGTTACGTCGATTTGACTTTATTTCGGTGGAATTTGATGAGTTTGATATCACAGCAAAAGCAGCAATCCCCCATTTCTAACGAGACGTGGATAAGCCGTACGCCGCCTACAATGGTGTAGCAGAAGTCCAATTTTCCATAGCGAGCGCTGCGTTTCATGCAGTATTCCGAATAATGGACAATAAACAAGCATCGACCTCGGATATAAATTTATACTAAAATTCCATTTAAATGATTTACATCATGATTCCTCCATATTCACATTCTTTAAAATGTAATAATTCGATTTTGTATATGTTTCAGTTGATACATTGGTTTGATTTTTAGAAAAAAGGAAATTTCAAGCTACTTGTATCCAAAAATGTGCCACGTCCCACTGCCCCATACATAATGCACTGCTCTGACAAAAAGACGGTCAAAATCATCTGAGGTTGCCACAAATCAACTTATTTCTCATAATTTTAGGAGTTTTAGATCGAAACCATTTCAAAAATCGAATCATTACATTTCCATGACATGAAGCTTGGATAATTAATGTCATAACTAATTTAAATGGGATTTTAGTGGGAATTTATATCCGAGGTTGATGCTTGTTTATTGTCCATGACTCGGAATCCTGCATGAAACGCAGTGCTCGCTATGGGAAATTGGACTTCTGCTACCCCAATGCAGACGGCGTACGGCTAATCCACGTCTCGATAGAAATGGGGGATTGCTGCTTTTGCTGTGATTTCAAACTCATCGAAATCCACCGAAAAAAAGTCAAATCGACGTAACATTGTTATTAAATCGTTAACAATATCCCAAAACATGAAATATCACCTCACACACTGCAATTTGGATCCGTATTGCGTAATTTTCGACGAATTTCCGGATGAAGGTCAAAATAAAGACGAAAGTTGATGAAACTAGCTCGACTTTGGGGGCTAATAAAAAAAAAACTAGCGAATAAGACTTGTAACACCAAATGAACAATTTGAAGAGTGGATGATAAATAATCAAAATAAATATATGTTGATACCTGGAAAACTGTAGAAAAATCACCATGGAAACCAAAATTAAACCATGATTTTATGAATCGATTATATGACAAATAAGGTTATTTTTAAGCCAATTTTTTTGTATTTTAATGACATTGAATAATAGCAAATTATATATGTTTGGAACGAGCTTGATTTACTGAATCTAGAAGTACGACTGAAAACCTCAATTTTCATTCGACAGCTGGACAGGGAAGAAATGAATATGCATAAGATGAAAAGACGAGAAGAACGTGCCCACGCGCGAAAAAGTGAAATTTAGGTCACAAAATGGCCGCGCCCTGCTAATGCCAGCGGTGCGCATACGTGGAGTTAGCCCGACCCCATCATCAACAGCCCAACAAGACTGTCACAGACGTCACTACTATACTCTGCATAGGTTCTATGGACATCTTGAACTGTAGCACCTCGAGTCATACGACGTAATATAATGTATTTTTAGTAATTCAACATTCAATCGTTTGCAGTATAATACCAAAACGTATACAAAAGAAACTAAACTGATATGATTTGAAGCGACACAATTCTGAATACATATACTATTCTCTGAGTCCTGACAATGAACTAAAAATGACAGATATTTGAATTTGACCTTTGTGACCCAGGAGTAAGAAATGTCAAGCCGACTAAAACGAGAGGCTGCTAGTTCACTTCTCGTATTTGGTATAACTATGTCTAATTGCATGTCTATACACTTTTTCATGGCTCCTTTTTTGGCGGCCCGATCTACGATCAGTTTTCTTCAGAGGGCATCCTTTCAAGCCAGAGTCATCGATATGTATAAACATAGCTTGGACACAAAATACCCTTTTCATTTTAGGGGTAGAAGGGTGCTTAGTCCGGACTTAACCGTGACTAAGTCGTAATACCAAAGCTAATATGAAAGGTATCGGATTGCACCGGCGTACTGGTGGGGGGGGGGGGGGGGGGGGCTTGGGGGGCTGCAGCCCCCCCCCCCAAAGTTCCACGCCCCCCCAAAAAAGGGGGGGGGGAGGGAAAAAAGAAAAAAAGGGATAAAAGGGGACGATTTTAAATTACCTACCAGATATAGGTCTAGATTTGTAACAAAATTACATTTTCATTAAAAAAGGTCGATTTTTTTTTTTTGGCTCGCTCTCTTCGCTTGCTCGCAAGTATTCATAAATTGTGTCGCATCTGCCATGTTCAGCCCCCGCAAATATTTTGGCTCAATACGCCACTGTCGGCTTGAATAAACCAGCTTTTAGTCAGGACTAAAAGCCGACTTCTCAAACCACTTTTCGAGCACGGTTAAGTCCGGACTAAGCGCTGACCGGAAGTGGGTTGAGTTGTAAATTCTGTAATATGAATGGTATCCGCGCTAGTTGAAGCTGATAGAAGGATAAAAACAAAGAATAAAATAAGGAAGATAGAAAAAGGAAATGATGGAGGGATAAAAAACTAAGAATAGCATAAGAAATGATAGAAAAGAAGATAGAATGATAAAAAGACAAAGAGTAACATAAGGAAGGTAGAAAGAAAAGAAGATAGAATGATAAAAACAAAGAATAACATAGAGATAGGAAAAACAAAGAGTAGCAGGAGGAATGATAAAAAGAAAAGAAGATAGAATGAAAAACAAAGAATAACAAAGGGAAAGATAGAGAGAAAAGAAGATAGAATGATAAAAAAGTGTATCATAAGGAAGATAGAAAGAAAGAATGATAAAAACAAAGAATAACAAGGAAAGATAGAATGAGAAGATAATAGAAAAACAAAGAATAACATAAGATAAAAGAAAAGAAGATAAGAAGAATATAAACAAAGAATAACATAAAGAAAGATAGAAAGACAAGATAGAATGAAAAACAAAGAATAACATGAGGAAAGATAGCATGAGAAGAAGATATTAGCACAAAAAAAAGAATAACATAAGGCAAAATAACAAAAATAAGAAGGATAAAACAGAGAATAACAAAGAAAGATAGAAAGTAAAGAAGATAGAAAAACAAAATAAATCACCTTATAAATAAGCGCGGGAACGAGAGGCAGCAGAAACCATGGCAACAAAAGCGCATAGCAGATGAGATGCGGCCTTGCTCTTGAATATGAAAGTATCACGGCTTATAGTAGTGGCTACTGTTAAAGCTGACTTTAGGGTGTGTTTATCGTTTTCTAGAAATTAGAAAAGGGTACTTGATTCGCGAATAGAGTCGCGGATACGATCGCGCCCATGAATGCGGTTTCTCAGGATGCCGTGTTTATCGTCGCGACTCAAAACTGGGATAGCCCGTTGCTTTGCATCGCGCAGGATCCAGCTAAATGACCTAGGAAGTAAAGGTCAATTCCGGCGCGCGCCTTTTCAGCACGTGTACTGTGCTGTTTAGTTAGCTAGTAGGCTAGTAGGCGCGCGCTTTTGTCCTAACCGGAAACGGGAGTGTGAAGTTGCGAAATGTATTCGCGAATCAAATCGCGTTGTGTTTATCGCCGGTACTAGAGTCGCGTATCTGGCTCAAACGGTAATCAAATCCTACCTTTTTGCGGGACTCAAGTCTGGTAAGCTAATGAGGTAATCAAGTCGCATTCGTGTTTATCGAGGGTTACGGCCGGTAACTGGTAAGCTAATCAGGGACTTGAGTCGCCGATTAGAAGGTAGAATCGCCCCGATAAACACACCCCGACTAAGCAGCTTTGGCAGTATGAAAACAGTATAAGGCATACGTTGCTTTGTTGGGCAAGCACACAACAAAGGATGTGAGTCAGAGTGTGTCCAGCTGAAACTGAGTTTCCCAGTCTATGTGTATAGTTGGTTCTGTTGGTATTCATAGAAAATGGAAAATAATTATCACTGATTTATGGTATTTTTCAACACTTTCCACCATTCGGATTTCTTAGAACTTTTTACATGTTATAACTGCATAATTATGCTACTAATAAAACAATTGAAATATTTTTTGTTGCAATTAGTGGGAGGTTATTTCTGTAAAATGATTGTACTATTTTGAGTGTATCGATTATCGTCGCCTTGAATAATAATAATAATAATAATAATAATAACAATAATAATAAATATTATAAAGTGCCAAATCCACTCTGTAGAGTGCTCAAGGCGCATGTAGAAATTAATTAAGAATTAAACAGAAATATTTTTACATTTTTAAAAGAATCAGATGTTATGCACTTTCTTATGTCTTCAGGAAGGCTATTCCAGACACGCGTGGGCAAATGATCTTTCCCCCCTAGATTTTGCGACTTTAGGGATCACAAGAGAACTGGAAGTGGATGAGCGTAAAGATCTCACGGGGGTGCAATTTTGAATTAAAGAGGAGAACCGTGAATGCAGTGAAAAAGTGAGCAACAAAATTTTGAAAATAATGCGATGTTTGACAGGGAGCCAGTTTAGCAACTGCAAAACAGGAGATATATGAGTACTCTTGGTGGACAGAGTAACAATGCGAGCCGCAGCATTTTGAAAAGTTCTGGAGCTTGGACAACAGATTTTGGGGTAAATTGAACAGAAGGGCATTGCCAAATTCGAGACGGGAGGAAATTAAGGCGTGAACTATCTTATCTTATATATCCGAATAAAACCGATATTATGTAATTGGTACTTAACTTTTGTTGTTGCTTGTCTGATTTTTTTTCTTCTTCATTTTACCCCCAGCTCTTTACAAAATCCTGTTCCCAAAGTGCAGGCATCAACCTTATTAACAATGTGTGTGAGAGATATGTGATGATGTTTCCAAAATTTAGCAGCGTTATGTTTGACTACTTATGTCACATTAGAAAAACTGCATTATACGTTAATGAATACAAATGATAAACAAAGTTTTTCGAATGATTCTAAATTGCTCTTTTATTAGTAAAAGTTCATTAAGAAATGTATGTTTGTTATTGATGACTGAGACATAACATAAAAAAGAAACAATGTAAGACAGGATAATACAATAAGATGTACACAACAGATCATGAAAGAAAATTATTTCTAATGATTTCCTACCTAAATATAATGCAATGAAATGTGTTTATAAGGTGTTACACAAGATGAAATATGCAGAAATAAGTAAAGACTTTTTCGCTTTTTTAACAAAGATATTTGGTAGGATCAAATGAGTTGAGACATAATAATGAAGTATTCATTCTTTAATATTAACAAGTTTTGTGGGTGGAAAAAACTTCCAGTATTAGAGATAGACCTCACAATCTGCATATGATTTTTAAACATGAGAGCACTGTTAAAACATTCCTTTTTTTTTTTTTTTGCTGCTGTTGCTTGCATTGAAGAGTTAAAATCTCTTCAAGGTATATGAACTAAAAATCCTTTTTATGACTTGAAGTTGAACACTTTGATGGAACTGGAAACAAGATACATGTATATCTCTAAAGTTCAATCAACTACATGTACATGGTCCATGGAATCCTATATTTCATACTGCTTCTACTTTTTTAATGGCAACAACAAAAATATGTAAAGAATTTGGACAAATATACATATATCTTATTGTGGGGGTTTTCCCAAACACATCAAATAATTTAACAAACATACAGAAGAGGAAAATCAATACATAATAGACTTTTTCAATAGCATAATGTAAGTATTTCATCATTAAAGAGTATGGCCTGTATTCTGAACTCCGGTTTAACTTAAACCGCTGTCTAAGTGTGGTTTAACCCCAGTCTAAACTTGCCCTTTAAACCTGAGTTTTAGAGAAACACATTTTGAACTCTGGTTTAACTTAAACTCCAGTCTAGTGTGGTTTAACTTTGTACAGAATTTAGACTTGACTTGCGGTTTAAGTCAGTTTTAATTCAAGCTCTGGTTTAACTTAGACTGGAGTTTAAGTTAAACTGGAGTTCAGAATACGGGCCTATGAGTTTACCATTTGCACTGATTAGTATTACACATACACTGACAGAAATGCAAAATTTCAAGGAATGATAGAAAAAATATCCATGTTCGGAAATGTAAAATTCTTGACAGCAAAGTATGAATTTTGTTTGAAAACGAAGAAACCGAGGTGTGAATGTTATCACAATAACAACAAAACATATTCATAATTAGACAACATGCATGTGGAAATGAAGTCCATTTAAATTCTATTTCATGTTTTATTGAAGCTTTACAATTTTTTTTTTTTCATTTTATGTTTTACTGTATAACAAAATGACAGGGAAAACAAAAAGTAAAGTGAAAAATTGAAAATCAATCATATTATCATTAACACACAGAGGTATAATGTTTTTACATGGAAGAGGGCATTCGTAAAGTAAAACAATTATAAAATTTACCTTGCCTGGTCAAACTGAAAATCCAAACTAAATATTAGAATATACATCTTTACATTGCTTAAACTTATTTAATTCACTACAATTGCATGCATGACTGCTCTACACTGCAGCTAAAGTACTTGTCATATATTTTCTCATCACGTATTACTGCATCTATTAAAGAATTATTTCAATACAACACTTTATTTCATCAAACAATATACTTTTTCATCTATGAGCAGGGCAAGGAATATTACTAGAATGCTGCTAGCATAAGTTTTAGTGCTTCTCTTTAGCCTTGAGTAACTAATTAGACCTATTCTTCAGTTTCACTGATCATGTCTGAACATCACACCGATTCTCAACTACTTTTCTACAATCTACTCTTTAGAAAAATAGATCTCAATATGTAATTCTTCTTACCTTACAAAGTATTATATTCAGAACTTGTGCATACATGTGCGTGCCTATTTATGATATTTTCTTACCATTTCTGATAATAAGACAAATTCCCACCAAACCAAACGGTAATTTTGATAACAACTTATTCCTACCACAAAAATAAGAGAAAAGTCTAAATTACCATTCTCTGTTACTCATTCATAATCTGTTTCTCAACATACAGAATATAAAATAAAGAATCTTTTATTCTGATCTGGCTAAAATTCATTCATACATTGTTATATGAATGTCATTTACTCCCAACCCTGCTCATCTACTCAATATCGAATATCTATATCTCAAGAGAAAAGGTGCATGATTGTACTGCAATAAAAATTTGATATTTTATAGACACTGATATGTTTTTAATAAACCTCAAATACTGCTGTTAAACACACAATAATTTTGCAATATTGCAATAGCGATCAGTCATTTATTCAATCAAAGAACACTATGCAGGCGAAATGTTGCAAAGTAAGTACAATATCAAAACTTTGATTGATATTTTATTAGTAAAAGTGCATCATAAACCTCTATACCACAGTAAACTGTTAAGTGCTTCTTAAACTACAACGGATATAGAGAGAGTAAAAAAGACATTGTAATTTCATGATTCCCGACAGAGATGAAAGTGACTCCATTTGTCATTCTGGATGTATTGACAATCAGTACTTAATATCGTCAGGGCCTTTTTGCGTAACCTGAACTTTAATTCCAGACATGACGCTGACAATGCTCAACCATCTGTAGAAAGAGAAAATAAAACATAAACAAGAACTTATACATAATCTTATGGTTGGGCACACAGCAAGTAAAGATATGGCTAACAAAATATTTTTAAATTCCCTTCTAGTCCTTGACTAAATATTCTCTCATTGGTGTGTCTTCAAAACAAACAATCCTTGAATACTATGGGATAGATATAGTTTACATCAAACCATATTCAGTCTGTGAAAAAAAAAATGATGTTCAATCAAAAGCGATTGGGAAGTTTCACCAAATAAATGACACTGCCACCTGCCATGTGACTCTGTAAAAGTATATCCAATATTTGTAATTTTTGTGTCATGCACAACTTGAATGGGGGAAAAAAAAAAAAGGCAGTAAATTCTCTGACACTTACGTTGCACTGCTTGGCGTTATCCATGGAAGCACACCAGTAACCCGGTCCTCTGGTACACTCGTGTTGACCCAACAATTGTTTAGGGGGTCTGGGGGAATTATCAGGATATGGACAGGCTTCCAGGAGCTGTGAAGGATAACAAGAAAAAAAAAAAAAATCCAGATTTGCTCAGAAACCGAGGTGGATTCAGCCCCTTGGAGGGAAGTGTCTTGATCTAGTGCAGCGCTTCTCAACCTTTTTTAACTCAAGGCCCACTTTGGCTCTTAGAAACTTTTCAAGGCCCACCTAAGGTGGAGTATCTGGATGTTGGCTACGGGGGCCAAAACATCTGAGCCTATGGTGATCCAGAGAAAATCCCTTTCCAGTCCCTAATTTGTTTTGCGAGGTCACATTTCGACCAAGTGAGAACATTTTTGAAAAAATTCACCTTGATTTATAGTTTTAAGAGCAATTTGGTTCCAATTTACTTTGAAATAACTACATCATAATGATTGAAAAGTATATTATTGATTTTTTTTTTTTTAACATGGTTGAAAATTTGTCAGGGGGTGGGAGCAAATTTCCCCCTTGCCCCCATGAGATATGATATAGTGTGGACTCCTTACGAAATCTTAATGAGAAAAAAAATGACAATAAAACGTGGCACAAGAAAAACAGGAAACGAATTGTGTATTAATTAAATGTGTTGTGCCACTGTTAGTTGTTAAGCCTAAAAAAAATATTATTCTGCTAACCTTCAATGAGACAACTGAGCTTGCTTCTAACAAAAAGTTTGAGTTCGTATCAAATGGTTCTCAAACCCATGCAGTAACAAGGCCAGGACATAGCAAGTCTACATACATGTATGCATACACTACTTACCCCTCCCCCCATTTCGTAAAGACATAAATTTTTGAGAACACTTAATAAACATCTAGCAATATATAGCTGACTTCCAGCTGTGTTATGTAAGATAAGACACAATCTTTGTTTTATTCCATTTTTTAAAAATATTTTTTTGGCTGACCTCGCAGCCCACCGGCTGAGAAGCGCTGATCTAGTGGATAAGTCAATGGCCTGTAGATCACATCGTCCTGGATTCAAATCCCTGCCACCACACAAGCATCCTTTGGCACGATATTAATCTACATTTGCCACCTTCAACCCAGGGGCAATAAATGCCTACCCAGTAGGAAGAAGTTCCAGATCATGGAAGCTAAGCAGAGGTCGAGATAATTCTAGTATTCAGCAATGTGTATCCTCAGGAAAAAGCACTTTATAAATCCAACATCATTACTATCATGCTATTATCAAATCCCATAGCATGCAAATGGATGCATAAGGTTCTGTGTACACCCCCCTTTATTTTGAAAACCCATAGCATGCAAAAGGATGCATAAGGTTCTGTGTACACCTCCCCCCCTTTATTTAGAAAACCCATAGCATGCAAATGGATGCAAAAGGTTCTGTGTACACCCCCCCTTTATTTTGAAAACCCATAGCATGGAAATGGATGCATAAGGTTCTGTGTACACCCCTCCCCCTTTATTTTGAAAACCCCATAGCATGCAAATGGATGCATAAGGTTCTGTGTACACCTCCCCCCCTTTATTTTGAAAACCCATAGCATGCAAATGGATGTATAAGGTTCTGTGTACACCCCCCCCCCCTTTATTTTGAAAACCCATAGCATGCAAATGGATGCATAAGGTTCTGTGTACACCCCCCCCCCTTTATTTTGAAACCCATAGCATGCAAATGGATGCATAAGGTTCTGTGTACACCCCCCCCCCTTTATTTTGAAAACCCATAAGCATGCAAATGGATGCACAAGGTTCTGTGTACACCCCCCCCCCCTTTATTTTGAAAATCCATTGCATGCAAATGGATGCATATTAAGGTTCTGTGTACACCCCCCCCCCCCCCCTTTATTTTGAAAACCTGGCTCCACTACTGAAAGAAACCTGCCAGAATATCATACGTAGCATTATTACAAGCACCCAAGCAGTATATGAATATATCGAGTCTCACCATTATTAATAATAGTAATAGTAGTGTTTGGAGTCAATATTGGAGAAGTATGATTTCAAGTCAAAGTCAGAATCAGGCTTACATTTAGATCAGGAGTAGTAGTAGTACATGTCGTAAAAGAAACAGTACAAGAGCTGGAACAGTACATGAGTTTATCAACAACTGTCTGTATACACTGTAGTGATATACATGTGTGTGTGTGTGTGTGTGTAGGCATAGGTGTGTGCGTCTGCGAATGTTGACCAACCGAATCCATCCATTTAATTTCATTTTATGTAAATGTAATATGTTACTTTTTTATATTTGTATTATGTTGGGCCCCAACTACAAGCTCTGCTTCTCAGGGGTCCAAAACTTTCATTGTGTTGTATATTTTGTATTAATCTTTTTGTATTTGTCGGTTTTATGATTGGTTGAATAAAACTGAAATTGAATTGACGAGGAGAAAACAATATAAATATACTTACAGTGCATGTTGTGATGGGGTCAAAAAATTGAGCAATGAACTGTGTCACTAGGTCGCCATATTGATCAACGTATGAGTAGCACTGGAAAGAAAAAGCAGACAGAATTTATTAATAAATGACTTCCACTTGTTATAGTTTCTTTTTATCATGCACGCCTATATATGAGGCATGCAACAAAACTGAGAACTTTTTTTTGGGGGGGGGGGGGGAAGGGGACCATCTTCACTGCTATCTAGTTACATGTGCATACCAGAGGCTTTCATGAAGGAAATTCAAAACCAAATTTTACAAAGAATTGTTGATGTTATTTATTTTACATTAAAAAAGGCATAGGGTATAATTATAGTTCAAGGGATTGGCAATAGCTGTAAGACAGTCGCTGATGGCGGTGCTATATTACTTTTGTTGAGATGCCTACTTCTGGTACAAGCATGAGTTATGAGTTTTCCTATTGATTAGCTGATGTGGCTTAGTCAAAAACAGGTCTAAAATGCTATTGAAAAGTGACTTGACCCTTTCAAGACAATTGACCACATTTTGTGGTTTGGCTTAATAACTTTTGATTCAGAGCTCTAAAATATATACCAGATGCATGAGTAAAAAGAGCAAATTTTCTTCACACTATAAGTTCATTTTTGTTGCATAACCATATTGCATTTGATGCCAGGAATTTTAGAAACGAGAATAAGCTTCAAAATCCTTAAATTGGCAACACATTGAAAGGTTCAAAATCATTATTTTTCATTAAAATTAGCAATTTTTTCAACTTTTCAACAAAATTTATAACCATGTATATTGTTTTCAAAGACATTACACCTTATTAGAACCATGTAGCACTAAAAGAAAAATATTATTGTTGCCAATTTGAAGAACAAAACGTGATCAATTTAGCCCTTAAATAATTCCTGTCCTGAAAGGGTTAACACTGATAAAAGTGTTTTTGTGGTTATGGGATTCTGTTGCAAAGCAACATAGTGCTGGTAGGAAGAAAATAAGAGTAGGACTGTATCATGTCGTACATAGCCGCAATAGAAATGTACTGTAAGAGAAAAGACCAGAAATAGACAACACAACCAAAAGCTGGATCCACGTCTCCTGCAGCATGCGTCAACCAATCAAAAGCAAGCATTTAATAAATATCTGTTGACGCCCTCTAGCGGCTAAATAGTTTTAAATATTGTCCCTCGGATTAGGTTAGCAATGTGGGGAACTATGGCTTGTTATCCTAACTATCCACAGGATATAATAACTGAGGATTAATGCCTGTGATACTAAAGGGATGGGGTTTGGAACCAGCGACCTCCTGGTTCCAACCCCCTACACTATCCACTAAGCCATGGTATCTATCATGATACCTTACTACCAATGGGTTTATTTCATATCAACTTGTTTTAGGAAGAAAAGAAAGCCTTCCATTATTTTTAAAATCTATAATGACAACTATCCTAATCTCCACAAGCTTTCTTTGTTCAATTATCAACAAAAATGTATATCCATGGATATCATTTGCATAAATAATAATAACAAACACGAATAAGATTTTTAAAGAATAATCGTGGGGTCTTAGTCCTTACATGATTTTTAGCCATGCTCAAAAAGTTTGCAATTGGTTGCTCCTCGACATCATTAAAACCTCTGAAAAACAATGTCTTTTAAGGGTTGGGGATTGAATATTACTGTGCCGAATTGGAATTCTACTTTAATTTGATTGTATTAAACTTCTTTGCCTTGATAAATACTGTGTGAAATGAGTAAACTTATTTGACAGTACATTCTGCCAATGCGAGTGATAGAGTACCTCAGCTTTAGTGTCAGGGGGAAGAATAGCACAGGTTTCATTGACGATAGCAACAATCTCCTTGGTCACTGATGGTTCTTGAATGGTAATCATGAATTCACGGACAGCCGTCTGGCACAAGTCACACTCGATGGTATCTATGAATGAAAACAGTCGATGGTACTTTAAATGAATTGATTATGGTACCCTTCACATTCCACGTATCATCACCTGCATCTGTACATCTGTGTACATATCAGACTGTGAAGAAATATACATATGTATTTCTATCTTTATTAGAATCAAATAAAACTAAACCAGGGCTTGAAATCCACACAAATTGTTCCACTAAACCCTAGCATATTTTACAGTTTGGTTCCCTTTTAATTTCATGCTAATAAGTAGACAGAAAACCAGACTAAAACTCTGTTTAGACATGACATAGTCAATCATCGTATGAAAGGAAAAACGTGACAGCAAATCTTCGCTTGTACATGACTGGCAAGCAGTAATAATTTTTGGGGGGGTAGGGTAAGAAGGGCCCATTGAGTACTCTGACTCTGATCTGTGTGATTTAAGATACAGAAATGTGAAGCATAGTATGCTTCAATATTCAATTTTGCTGTTGTATTTAAGTAAATGTTACGGAGATGCTATTGATACGGAATCTCAAGTTGAGATATAAATAATACCCAACTTCTATATTATGGCCAGGGTATAAAAAGATAAACACAAAGGGCCTATTTTATTATGTAAAAGAATAATCTCAAGTGGCAGAAATGATTTGAAGTAGAAATTGATACATTTTCTTCATAATTACATTTATATATCATCAGAAAGCTTAACACCCCAAGAATAAAATGTTTCTATTATCAAGCATTGACACAAAAGTGGTAAGGTGAAATAAGCGCCGTAAAGATAGTACTTTTGGAAAGAAGCAATGGGGAAGGACTGCCGATGAAAATGGTATGTCGAGTATGACGTAGGCATATGGACGCACTGATCTCTACTGCTTATTCATTAAACATTCACGCAGTAGTCGTGAACGTGCTTCTGCGACAAAATACAATGCTCGTAAACTTCGCATTTACACTGTTTTATGCGTTTTTCGCCACTTCTGCGATTTAGCTTGCATACAATAAAGCCTGAACGACGGGTAATCCGCATATATTGCTAGAATGAAAACAAAAATGTTATTCACTATGATAGTGATATTAGGCCTGTAATATGTCCCACTAATAGCATGAAAATATTTCCAGCCTATACTCACGGCACACAGCTCTCTGCCCTGTACGTATGCAGCTTGTCCGAATATCGCTGCGATGCGATTGAAAAGCGTCATGAAAATGTTAAAATTAGATAATTAAGTAGGATAAAGAAGAAAAATATCTCAGAAACTTGTCGTTCATACATTGCATGAATGAAAACAAAAATTGTATTTGCTATGATAGTGATATTAGCCCTATATCATGCCCGAAACTACCATGAAAATGCTACCAGCCTGCTACCCGATCACTCACTCAATCACTCACACAGCTATGCTCATGTATGTCTACAACAGGTACAGTTTGTCCAATATTGCTGCATTGCGATCAAAACGCATCACAAAAATGTTAAAATTTAGATAATTACAGCTGATATACATGTAGAAGAAAAGAAACCTAGAAACCCTTGTTCAGGCTTTATTGTATGCAAGCTAAACTGCAGAAGTGGTGAAAAAAGCATAAAACAGTGTAAGTGCGAGAAGTTTACAAGCAATGCATTTTTTTGCAGAAGCACGTTCACGACCACGTGAATGTTAATGAATATGCATAAATCAGTGCGTCCATACACCTACGTCATACTCAACATACCATTTTCATCGGCGGTCCTTCCCCATTGCTTCTTTCCAAAAGTACTATCTTCACAGTGCTCATTTCACCTTACCACTTTTGTGTCAATGCTTGATAACAGAATCATTTTATTCTTGGGGTTTTAAGCTTTCTGATGATATATTAATGTAATTATGTAAGAAAATGTATGAATTTCTACTTTAAAGGGATTCGGTAACTTTGTGGAGGCTTTATTTAATAAATTGTTGAATTTTGATATCTGTCTTGTATAATGATGTTCAGAAGGATAAATAAATAGCCAGGCATAGAAAGGTTTTCAAATATATGCTATTATTAAGATGTCTATGACTGAATACTCCTATTTACGAAAGCGTATGGCCATACGCTTTTAATAGTCCAACACTGAGTCTATGGGGGAAAATGTTAATTTTATAAATTAAAAGTTGTTGCAAGTTTAACACACATTCAAATAAACATTACAGCGATTTGTGAGTAGACTAGTCGACGTAGCCGTACGCGCTCGCACAAATTAGGGCACGCGCAGTACCGAAAGAGTTTGGTACCGCGCAAGCGTTTTTATGTCTTCTTTTATTTTCTTCATACTCCTTAACTGTTAACACACAGGAGGTCAGGTAAAGTGTTTAGAGGTTAACTTAAAGTTTATACACTCTAGCTGTACACAAAGTATTTTTTCAGGTGATTAGTTCACTTTAAATAATTCCTGTCACGAAAGGGCAAAGTCTTAACTCACCAAGAAGAGCTTTGGAACTCTGTGAACAGAGAGCAATGAGGGTACAGATTTGGTCTGGACTTTCACTGACAAGGAGCTTGATCAGAAGGAGCTCGTAGGTATTCACAAAGTTTTCACAATCAGTCCTGACAGTAGAAGGCAGGAGGTCACAAATATCGTCCAAAGCAGTCTTTATCTCCTCCTAAATAATGATTCCAAAGAAAAACAATTTGAGTACAAATTCTGTATTATATACAATATTCTATTCAATATCTTCAATAAATTTCATTTAGATATTTCATATGTTAATGTGTTTTTCCTGAGCCAAGCAACAAAAAAATAATGCCATACACCACTCCATGTACAGTAGATTTAGGATACATCGTCACATACATCTTGAATTCCTTCATATGAAATCAAATTTGAATGAGAGCCTACGGCTAAATTCTCCTTTACCAGTACTCAACTTTTCCTCTGTTGCCATAGGCAGAATTATGATGCCTAGAATAAATGTCACTCTTGGTTCTTGAAAACAAAACAGCCATCAAATTTTACCTGAGTAGCATTCTCCTTCAGTACAGTGTCTAGTTCAGACAAAACAAATTCACAGATGGCACACTCAGAGCTTCCTGTGGGTTTCTTGACAATGAGATTGGCTTTAAGTAGAGAGAGAATGAGAAAAATAAGAAGAAACAAACATTGATTCTCAAGTCTGGAAAAAAACAACCCTAGACTACCACCCCCGGAAACTACTGTCCAGATAATTACCCCCCCCCCCCCCCTCCAACAACTACCGTCTTACCCCCTAGAATAAATAACCTCTCACCTAACCCTTACCCTGATCCTAAACCTAACTTGAAACCCAATAGCAACCTTAACCCTGAACCTAACATTATATCTATCCTTTACCCTGATCCTAAACCCTAATTGAAACCCAACAGCAACCCTAACCCTGAACCTAACATTATACCTATCCTTTACCCTGATCCTAAACCCAACTTGAAACCCAATAGCAACCCTAACCCTGAACCTATATCTTTGACAAAATAAAGCCCAGAGCAAATGTTTGATCCCCATTGTCACTATGACTGTATAAAACAATCTTTTGGGTGTACAGCACATTACATATTAATTGGATAACTTCAAAATTGGCCTTTCCTTTTGTAGAGGCATCGTAGTTGCATGGTTTTAAATACCTGACAGGCGATGCAAAGGTCATGTCCTTGAGCAAATCATTTTATCTACATTGCTGATCTCCATTCAGGTGTTACATTGGTAGCCAGAAGGATGTGAATGTTATTGTGAATTGAACAGCAGTGTGTGAGCCTTTAACATGGTGCCTGGCTAGAATGATCCTCAGGGAGTGGAGAATGAGCACATTGTGAAAGGGCAAGCCTGAATCTGATGACAGACGTAATAAAATGTCTGCAAAGCGCTTAGAGACGTCATAGATGCAGTAAGCGCTATACAAATCCAGAATAGCAGTATCATTTCAATACACCTACCTGATTGACACTCTCCGATGGTGGTGCAGAACTGCTTGGGATCAAGCTCTTGAGTCAGGTAAGAGATGAGGAGAGGAGTATAGGTGTTGACAAACGTTGTGCATTCGCTTCGCAGGGTAGATGGTAAGCGATTACAGACCTCGTCCAAAACATCCTGGATCTCAGCCTGTTTGATTGGTTTTTATTAGTAAGAAAGGATACAGAGTGGCAGGTATTTAGTTGAAATGAGACTAGAGATAGTTAGCATGATTCTAATTAGTTTCTGATCATCTTATGGTTAATACATTGAGAGGGGATGGAATCTAGTACATGTACAATTCAACATTTTTTTAAGGTTACGACTCAAAAATCATTCCAAATTTTTATTGGCACCAAATAACATGGAAAACCCAAAGTACAATATTTTCTTTAAAAAATAGAATTACAGCCAATTTTGTCTCTGTGTGTTTGTGAAACCAACATGAAAACAAACAAAAAATTGTAATCAAACATAAATTAAACTTTGCTCTAACTTTACAACACACTTTTCATATACATGCAATTCAAGATATGCATTTCAATCGCAATCATTCAACCTTGGTAAAAAAAATAACAGAACCCTTATTTCTCATCAGATACACTTCAATAGTACATTCTCTTTATTACAACATTCACAAGTGCCATAATTCTTAAGAGTGAAGTTTCAGTAATTTTTCATGGAGAAGAAATTTTTATATAAAGTATTTTAGCCAAATCAGTTCTTAACAGAGCTTAGAGCTCTTAGGTAGCTTAGCAAAATGTAATGGCACTAAAAGACATGTCCAGAATGCAAAAGATATTGTCAGTGATAATGGTGAAATGAAACTTTGTATATTGAAATGACATTATCAAGACTATTCAAGGTCCTAGTGTACATTGTAGATGTACTTATCTCCTTGTCATAAAATGATGATTTTCCAATTATTGCATTTTGCATTCTGTTCCACTACATTTTGCTAAGCTCCCTTAGTGAAGCTCACCAGCATCTTTAACCCTAAAAGGGCTGGGGGGGGGTGGAATCCACCCCCCCCTAGACATTTCTCGCGATATGTCCGCAACGCGCAAAGCAGTCGCCGCGGCGTTTCATGAATTTTTTCTTTCGAATCTCACGCATCTTTTGAGACCAAATTTGTGATGTCCGGGCATGCGGTTGCGAAGTTACTCAACATTTCCTACTTGCACGTCAGACCAAAAATTGCTCAAAAACGTGATTTCATGTATGATTTCAATACAAAATGTGTTTTCAGCCAAAATTTAGAAATCTATGAATATTTTTACATTTACTGATTAAAATTAATTTATTTTATGCTGTTTATGATCGCAAAAGTGTCCCCGACAAATTTCATACAAAAAACAATAAAAAACAAAAGGTAAAAAAAACTAAGAAATACATAAGAAATTTTAAATACAATAAAATACATAAGAAATCAATTTTGATACCGAATTTTTTTCAAGTATATTTGCTAAGAATACTGGAAAGAATGTCTAGACCAAAAATTAGCATTTCTTGAGCTTTATTTAATGATTTAGAGCAAAATTTTGATTTCATGCATAAATTAGCATAATTAATTAATGTGAAATTATTTCGGAGCATTTAACTATACAGTTTTGTAGATTACGTTGTGGGCAACGTGTGTGCCGATTTTCGGGGCGATCGCGCGGTCGACGGTCGAGATCTCAGTGGGAATGGATTCCACCCCCCCCCCCCCCCCCCCCCCCCCCGGCTGTGGCATAGCCTAAATCTCCCGGCCCTTTTAGGGTTAAGGGCTCTTATTCCTTAAGTATACATGGTGTAACATGAAAACTTTGACTATATGCCAAAATCTTGTCTGTTAAAATAAGAAGTTACATGTATGTACCTCAGTGGAGTTTTCTGTGAGAATTTTGTCTATCTCTGACATTATGTATTCACACAAGATACACTGTTCACTGGCATCAACCTTGGTTTTCTTTGACAAAGCAACCTGTTCACCTAAATAGAATAACCATAAACAAAACAAAAGAAATAAATTCACTTAATACCTCTACTGTTTTGAAAATGTTTTAAATAGATACACTGCTCACTTGCATGAACCTTGGGTTTTCTTTGAAGGAGTGATCTTTTCAACTTTATAAAACACCCATCAACAAAATGAAGAGATGAATACAAGTAATCATTATCTCTACTGATGGTGGTATTTTCTTATTTTAAGCATTTGAATAGTCATATATCTGCTCTAAACTAAGAACAAAAAATGAGAGAAACAAAGTAGGGAAAATCTAATAATGGATAAGATTATATACAAAGCTGTAATGGATCAAACATAAAGTGGTAACCATGTGATGGACCTTACCAGCACCTTTCCCATTTGTTTTGTACTAAAAATTCAATAAATTCATATTTACTTTGCTGTTGATATCAGTGGGAAGCAGTATTTATATTATTTGTTTTATGCAGCTGTCTATTTGATGCATTTATAGGACATTTTAAGTAGTTTCATTTTATAAAATAAATGACCTGAACTGATTTTATAAATGCTATAAGAAGATTAAAGGCTCACCTGCATCACAGATACCAAGAGCAGTGCACAAGGCTTCAGGGCTGTATTTCAAGAGGAGATACTTTACAATATCTTCAGTATACTCATTGATCAGAGAGTCACATTCGCTCTTCACGGTTGATGGGAGAAGAGAGCAAACTTTGTCTAGAGCTTCACGGATTTCAGCCTAAAGAAACAGTCAAGAATTGCCAATTTTACATCTGTTTCCAAATGATTTTTTTTCCTCAGGTGAAAATGCACTTCTGAGCAATTTTTATTAGCTCAGAGGCAATAGGTTCAATCGTGGCAACATATATTTTGTAGGTATGTTTTTTTTTTTTTTAATATAAATTCAAAAAGCAGTAAATGAATCATCAGAAACTCAATAGCATCTACACATTAACTGCTTAGAGGAAACTGTCTCATAGAAAACAAACAATATATTGCATACTATTTTGGGTGGCTTTAGACAAATATGCAAATGTTTTCCACAAGAACCCAATGAATAAAAAAAAAACAGGTGAATTCCCATGAGATGGTAACCCAACACTTTTCCTCCTCCTCCTCCTTCCTTCTTCCTATCTTCTTCCTTCTTCCTTCCTTTCTTCTTTCTTTTTCTTGTATGAGTCCACAAATTCTAGGCAGTTTAGGTGCCAACAGAAGCAGCAGAGAGAAAACAGAGATAATTGCCACAATAGCAGTATTTGAAATGGCAATGGGATTGACAATGACAGAAGAAATAGGAGCAGAGATGACAACTTCTCAGGGAAGACATACCCACCATAGAAAAGCAAAGGAAACAACACATATAACAACTTACCTCAGTTGAATTCTCTGTGATTAGGTGGTCCAGTTCACTAATCATGAATTCACAAACTGTACATTCTGCACTGGCCTTCAAAGGGGGCATCTTACGTTCTATGAGAGGGAACAAAACAGTAAGACTTGTTTTCAAACAGGTGTACTAACTTAGGTCCAGCTTTGGACCAAATTCTGATGCAACATGTTTATGTAGTCCTGTACCTATATCCATATCCAGTACATTTCATTGTTTTTTATTTAGTCAAGTTTTTATAATTTTTCATTCCTTGAGAAAGGTATTTTATGTACATTGTTCCACTCCACCAAGGTATTAACCCTTTCAAGGCAATCTACTACATTTTGTGGTTTGGCTTAATAACTTTTGATTCAGAGCTCTAAAAAATATACCAGATGCATGAGTAGAAAGAGCAAAATTTTCTGCACACACTATGTCCATTTTTGTTGCATGACCTTATTGTGTTTGATGCCAGGAATTTTCAAAACGAGAATAAGCTTTGAAATCCTTAAAATGGCAACACATTGAGATGTTCAAAATCATTATTTTATCATCAAAATTGGCAATTTTTTTTCAACATTTTGACATAATGTTAACCATGTATATTGTTTTAAAAGATATTACACCTTATCAAAACCATGAAGAACTGAAGGAAAATTTTTATTGTTGCCAATTTGAAGAACAAAATGTGATAAATTTAGCCCTCAAATAATTCCTGTCCTGAGAGGGTTAAATGGGTACTTGGTAGGATGCAAAAGTCCATGTGATTGGATTAGCCTGAATCTGATGACTGGATTAATATCTGTCAAGCGCTTAGAAATATTGTAGATGTATCAGATTCAGATTCAGATTCAGATGCAGATATTCTATTGTTCAATTGTAGATAAACAAATGGCCTTATATACTTTTAAATCCAGATTTATCATTATCATTATTATTCCAAAACCTCATCATCCATTATTACATAATCAATCATTCAGAGTAACCTCTCTCTCGACAGTTTCTTTCACAATGTGACGGCATGACTAGTATACTATTAATACATGGTTGGGAGTGCGTTAGTGCGATCCGGCAACACAAAGGTTTTTATCGTGGTGTACTAACACACGAGGTGTAGCCGAGTGTGTTAGACACCACAATAAAAACCTGCGTGTTGCCGGATCGCACTAACGCACAAACTCACAACTATGTATTAATAGTTTTATAAAACAGGTCTACAATCTTAGTGTTTTCTTACAATCTTAGTGTTTGATCCAGATTAGCCGTGCGTTAGTCCCCTCGCCGTGCGTTAGTACTTTTTTTCTGCACGGTCACGTGGTGTTATTTGACCAATCAGGATGGCTACATTCTTGAACCCGTTTTATAATATACAAATAACACACGGCTGTGAGTGCATTGATTAAAATTAGCACACATGATAAACTTTAGAATTATATGAAGCCACGACGTGTAGCGGAGTGGCTTTGGACAATTCTGAAGTTATCAAGAAAGCTAATTTAACCAATGAACGAACAAGAGCCGGGTGTTATTTGTTTTATAAAATAAAATGTATGGATCCTTGTCGTTTGATAAATCTAGATCTGTACTCACTTAGATCTAACTAAACTGATGTTAGGTCACTATCAAACTTAGATATAACTTAGATCTAACGGTAGGTCTATCTGTCAATTTCTATCGGTACTGAGTACTTACAAGCAGCTGTTATGTCCACGGATGGCAATATCTCTTGTTAAAAACTACAAAGTTTCCACATTCCACTGAAAAATATGGGCCTAACTTAGATCTAAGGTAGATCAAGAGTTTAAGGTTATGGTACATCCATCACAAATGAAGATGCTCGCTGTTCTAGTAAATTGTTGATTTCAACATCAAAGTACGGTAGACTACATGAAGACCCTAATAATAAAGTTAAACGATAACACAAATGTTGCAATTCCTCATCAGGAAGGATCTTAAAATTTGGAGCTGTCCCTACATTGTCCCCAAATGTACCATTCCACTGAATAAAAAGTAACACGAATGTAGAGCTAGCTGGATCTACTGGCAGAAATTACGGTACCGAATGTGATTACAAACAACACATGTTTTGTACAGCGATGCGCGTAATAGCTGTACGCGCTATCTAGCCTAGCTAGCTAGCTGCACGAGATCAAGATACGAACATGTACGCGCGTTGCTTCAATTGGTACGTGCTGCTCGATTAAACATTAGCGATCACATTGACGCACACGTGCATTATACTTTCCTAATGCACGATTGTTAGTCATAAAGTGCACGGTAGACTTTACAGTAAAACTGATGCATGTCACGTGACCAGCTCTCAGCCAATCATCTGATTAGGATCCATACATCCATTTTATAATTATATACTCAATATCACCTTTACAGATAAAGTTGATTTCTGGTAATACGATTAGTACATTGTAAAAGAACCTGTTTAAAGCAACTAGGAAAGGTTGATTATGTCTATATAAGAAAGGGTATACACTGTAAGGTTTGGGTATCATCAAACTAATAAGAAATTGACTCAATCCCACTGAAAAGCAAATGCACTGCACTTGAAATACCCATGAAATGGGTATATGGGACTGCACACACATGTTGCATGGATGTTAGGCCGAGCACTTCAGCTACTTCTTGTCAAATTTCGAATACTAGGGCATTTGAAGAGTCATCCTTTTCAGGGGACTTTTTCTATGATGTTCTTCAAACTAATATAAAAGGAATGAGAAAGCTCCCAAAATATTTTTCACCTTTTCCTGAACTAAACGCTCTCTTATTTCTTTTTGTCACTCACTGATAACTTGCTTGTGTGCATCACAGAGTCCAACCTCAGTGCAGAATGATGAGGGATCCAACTGATCAATCAATAGCTGAACAAGGACATTACCGTAAATCTCCATGAAAGACAGACATTGGGAGTTGATTGGTGATGGAAGATTGCCGCAGAGGAACTTCTCGACTTCTTGTGTGATCTCTTCCTGCGTATGGAATAGCACACATAATTTTATATGAAAACAACAAATCAATAAATTTCATCAATAACGTAAATAACGTTGTATAAACCGCTGTCATGTATTAACCGCATCCCCAATTTTTGACCCTCTGAGCAACAAAAAAAAAAAATAACAATGCATGCCAAAATTAAGTCATGTTCTTATCAAAACAGCTAAATCTAGAAGCCCCGGGGGGGGGGGGGGGGGGGGGGGGGTACTCACGTATATTGGGTATACGGGGATGTGCCGCTGGGAAGGGTGACTTTTTGAAGAAAGATCCTTAGACATGGGTCCCCTTTTCATTAAAAAGATCCTTAGACATGGGTCCCATTTTTCCCAAAAAAATCCTTAGACATGGGTCTCTTATCCCGGCTCTTATCATTTGTTTCATTCCTCTCTTTTCTCCCTCATTTGTCCGGGAAATCCTTAGACATGGGTCCATTTTTCACAAAAAATCCTTAGACATGGGTGCCTATTTACAGCAAAAGGACCCTTGGATGTGGGTATGGGTATGGAGTTCTCAGCCGCACACCCCCGTCCGATTATAATCTGAGTACCCCCCCCCCCCCCCCCCCCCCCCCCCCCCGGGCTAGAAGCAAAATCATTAAGAAATGATTTTTAAAAAGTGTAAAACAAAATTGTACTTTAATTGGTAGTTTGCTGTTTCTTCGAATATGAGTCGTTGACCAAAATAAGGCTTGCTGCAAAGACATGACCCCTGTCAAAGTAAAGATTTGTTTGTGATCGTATCTTAATTACCATCAAAATGAAAGAAAACATCACAAAACACACAATAAGGATAAGGCAAAGTGATACCTTGCTTGAGAAAATATTCCTAGATAAATCCAAGAACTATCACATGAGTTCCATGTTTGAAGAGCTATGGCACAAGATTTTTCAAAACAATCGATCCCAAAACATTTGGGAAGTTTCCCCCATTTCATACCCATGCATAGGCAGGTTTGTTCCCCTTCTCCAGCCCACCAGCGAGTTTGCACTTTCTGCTAAAATACGAGAAAGGTCTCTGCACATGGCTTTTGCATGAATTAATTTGCATGTAGCTTATTTTCCGACGAGCAAAAATACAATGTTATTTATGGTAACCCTAAATTCATCAAATCAATCCATACATCTGTCAATCAATGATAAAGATAATTTTCTCAAGGTTTTTTTTTCATCTCAACAAGGAAGGCTTAAAAAATTTAATGCTTTTGCTCTTCCTCGAAGCCATTCTGATTCGAAATTTAGATTTCTGTAAGTACACATTCAAATCATTATGGCAACCTGGGTAAATTTACATGTAACTTGTTTAAAAACCTGTCCAAGAATCACAATGGTGTGATATCTGTTTGGACTACAATATATTGGTCTTGAACGGACAACGCACAAAAGGGTTAACGAGAGATAGGGGTAAAGAGAACTGTTCAGGGCTTGAAATGAGAAGTTGCCCAGCCAGGCGACTGACCACCTGCAATCCTGATGGACAACCTAAAAGTCTTGCCTTTGTTGCCCAGGTGGCAACTAAAGAATTCTTGTGAAGTTGTGTAGTAAAATTGTTATAATCGCCAAAAGTTGAATTTGGCAAGCTACATGTAAGCAATTATCTTGGTTGTCAATCAATTGCATAAATCATGAAAAAGCGAGAGCCCTGCTGCTCCATACTAACCTTTGACTTGTTAGAAGATAAGATGGTTTCTAATTCACCAATACCTATTTCACACAAGGTACATAACGTATCATCTGTAGGAAGCTTGGACAGCAACTCCTTCAGGTCTGCAGGACAAACAAAATTCAGGGAGGATTGACAAAACTAAGTTGATGTAATTATAATAAAAGTAATTATCAACAATAATAACAGTAACAAAAACAAGATGAATGCGAGTGCGTCTCCTATATGCCTCTGCCTAAATTCAGTTAATGGCTCAAACTGTTCTTGAAATATTGTGATAACCAGAATAAAAAGCCTCTAATTACATGTTAATTGACCTCTTTGACATTTGACCTTACACCTTATAACCCAAAAGTCTGATCACTTTATCTCCTAGTGATGAATACAAAATAGTTGAGATATGGTGATAACAAAGGCATAAAAAACATTAATTTCACATACACCTGTATAATGACCTCTATGACCTGTCACCTTTGACCTACGTGAACAAAAATCTAACAAGTTCGTCTCACTATGGTGATGCATACTAGTTCCAAAATTGAAGTTAATGGATCAAATGGTTCTTGAGATATTGTGTTAACAAGGCTAACACTTGTAATTTCAGATACTGACCTGTGAACTTTGACCTACATACCCCAAAATCTAATCAGATCGTCTTCCTTTGGTGATACATACTAGCACCAAGTTAAAAGTTCGTACCTCTAATGGTTGTTGAGTTATCACAAGAACGAGTCTAACACCTGAAATTTCAGAAATTGGCCTCTGTGGTCTTGACCTTTGACCTACGTACACCAAAATCTAATCAAATAGTCTTCCTATGGTGATACATACTAGCACCAAGTTTGAAGTTCATACCTCAAATGGTTCTTGAGTTATCACTAGAACGAGGCTAACACCTGAAATTTCAGGAATTGGCCTCTGTGACCTTGACCTTTGACCTACGTACCCCAAAATCTAATCAGATCGTCTTCCTATGGTGATACATACTAGCACCAAGTTTGAAGTTTATACCTCATGTGGTTCTTGAGTTATTGCTAGAACGAGAAAGCGGGACGGACGGACAACCCAAAAACATAATGCCTCCGGCACCACCTTCGGTAGGCGGAGGCATAATAAATACTGCTGCTACTACATGTACTACTACTAATAAAACAACTAATATAATAATAACAACAATAAATAATGAAAATGATAATGGCTCATATCTCCTGTTGTGTATCAATGAAACAGTAGTAGCATTGGTACTGGGGTTATGGAGTTAAAGGGTAAATCAAATCACGAGAGCATTATCCACAAATATTTATGGGGTAGTTTTTCAGTACTTCCAGGAATGATAGATATTCTATCTTGCGGAGATTTCTTTTCAATGTGTTATCCTTTTTTGATACACTGTATAACTCTGGTGACATTGGAAATATCATGTATTAACTTCTTTTATCTTTATTGTACTTGCATAGTTACGTGAAAAAGCGACATATCCACACAACCATTCAAAACTTTAATAATAGCCTTTCTCTTGTCAAATACATGTACAAACAATGGCCAAGAGGTTCAACAAATGTACATGAAGACAAGTACTAATATTTTGCACCATAAACCATGTGGATGCCTTGGCACGAATACAATAACATAAATGACATATTGGTGTGTTTCCCTGAAAGCAGACTTTATCATGTGTTGGTGGTATCTGCATTTCAAGATCATGTCTTTCCTTCCTAAAATGTTCTTGAGCTTTTGCTCTAGATGGTTTATCATTTTCCAGGTTATTCCAACAGGTCCGTAGAATCCATAAAAAAACCCAACAAAAAACAACTTACGTTGAACAGGTTTAGAAGCCATCACCCTGGAAAAGGAAGTGCATTCCCCAAGAGTTGTACAAACACCCTCCGGAGTCAGTTCATTTTTCAAGAGTTCAAATATCAGGGACCCATAGGTATGGACATAGTTCTGACATTCCTTTACCAAGGTGGGATCGGTTAAGATATCACATGCCTCTTCAACAGCATTCAGTACTTCCTCCTGTCAAGAGTATCAAAAAAGACAGTCACAGAAGGCTGATGTTTTATTACTGGGAGATTTTTTTTTCTTGAGATTTTGCATTAATCAATTCTCCTTTAACTCTTTAATGGCTGTGGTCTACTAATGAAAAAAACAAGGGCCTGCCACACTAGAATTTTGGCACACGTGTACATGTAACATAAACTTCAAACAAAGCTGCAGTTTGGATCGATAGTGAATGGAGAGTTAAAGGGGATGAATCATAGCAAAATATGTTTCCAGGGGTTCTACGACCTCTATTACATGAATTTCAAAAGTTATAGCTTCAGATATCACTTTTGTAAAGAGATATAGAAAGGTAAAATACCATATCAACACTCTAAATAAAGGTACAAGTGCTTTGTGGGTAGACTGCATTCGTACACAAACTTTTGTCCATAGCTTAAAATTCTTGATAAGTTACTTTGCAAACAATGAAGAATAGTATAAAGCAATTGGTCCAGGCACTGACATCATGGGGGGGGGGGGGGGGGGGGGGGGCACCCATCTTAATACAAGGGGAATAAAATGTTAATCAACAAGGCCAACACAAAGGAGGAGGGTGAAGGAGGGGTTTAATCATCTTCTTTTCAAGTCCCTTTTCCCCTATCCATTTCTTCCTCTCTTTTTTTCTTTCTTTTTCATTTTTCTGCCATTCAATGGGGGGGGGGGGGCTTGCTTTTGGAATCACTTTGACCTATGATCCATGGTTGACCATTAGCACTTTAAAAAAAAATTAATAAAGAATGACTATGAGTAGCAATCATAAAATCAGACTGAAAAAAGACTAACCTCTGTTGCATTGCTTTCTATGTATGGGAGGAAAAGTCCGACGATCGTTTTACAAAAGTCACAATTAGCATCATTTGCCTTTGATATATCCTTGCGTGGGATGGGCTGGGCTTCGAGGAGTGTGGTCATGGGTTGGACTGCTGGTAGAGAAATCGCTTGCCGTGGTGACTAAATTGGAGAGAAAGTGGGATATATGAAATGCATGGAATCGTTGAAGTAGTGCTTCATGTCATATTTGTACCAGGACCCTGCCGAAGTATTCCCAGGATATTACAGTGAACAGATCACTAAACTCTCTACCCCACCCCCTACATGTATCTCTCTCTCTCTCTCATTCTCTCTTTGACAGTTTCTAAACAACTCATGATTTCTCTCTCTCTCTCTCTTTTCGTCAGTGACACTCATTTCTTTTACATTTTCAATTTTTTCACATTTTCAAATCATTGACATATTTACAATGTTATAATTTTTTACATGTACATTTTCACAATTTTCAATCTCTCAAGACACATTAATGAGATTGGTTTATCGTTCATACAAACTGATTCTGGTTATGCTTCCACCAATTTTCCTGAAGATCTGACAAAAAGTGTTTCATTTGGCAAATATGATCACAGAAATTTACCAGGGCTGGAGCAGCATTACCAGGGCATACACCAACTTCTGTACAGAATGTTGTGGGGTCCTGAAATGAAATCATTAAACGTAAGATACATGTAGGTGCACGGTATAATATATCATTCAGAATTATCATCTTCAGCTTTTAGATCGAAGGGGACCAATCATCACAAAGAAAAAAAAATTGCATATTTTTAGAAGACAAGTCTACACACCAGTTGCTTTTACCTAATATGCTTAGAGCAATATTTATAGTATGATTTCAGTGTTGTATCTTGTGTATCTCTACAGAGCTAATATCTAAAGCTGTTATCTTAGAACATAAGATCATGAAGCAAATTCTCAAACTGGGTTTACAGACATTCCTTTTCTTGTATTATTTTTCATTACACACTGGTTTGCAATTTCTCTAAGCCTTGTTTGTAATTTTCTTCTGATAATTGGTTCACTTTGTTATGTTTACTTGTACACTTCATTGTTATTTATCACTTTGTTGGAAGAAGAATTTCTATTACTATGACAGATGAATCAGTAAGTTCCATTCAATTCAATTGTTACTTGGGTCCTGATAAGCACTATGTTGTGTCACATTTTGCTCACAACAGAATCTTTGTCAAATCTATCATCCCCCTTGTACTAATCTCCTGTACATGTTGAAACATCTAAGGTAGGCCCCACATTCATTTTGATATACAGCCTGTATGTTTGAGAAACTGTGATCATATTTGGAGGTGTACAAAATGTCTAAACAAATCTAATTTGAAGAGTTACCGGTTAAATGTTTGCAGATTGGGAGCTGTGTACAGAAATGTTTGTACAGACAGAGTATCTTTGCAAATATTTTTTATGCACCAAAGAAATAAATTTTGCCACATAATTTTGATTTGTTATGACAATTATAGACTTTATTACTGAAAACTTACATGTACATGCAGTAGAAAAACATACAATTTTGGGAGGGTTAATGCTGTCTGGTTTTGCCAGAAACATTAGCAAAATGCAAATTCTTGGTAGTATCCATACTGATCATTGATCTACTATGTGCAAATAGTACATATAAAGAATTCATTGTTGCACAAAAAAAAAACTTTCACAAATCTGGACCACTCAAAAACAGAAGTTTTTTTTCAGCTGTTTAAGATTATCACTCAGCTACCCTACATGAATTACTGACTAAATAAAGACAAAAAAGACACTATTAATAGCAATTCTGGACAACTCACAATCCAACTTTAAAGTTGTTTCATCATATCAAACCTATGACCACTGACAATAGACCATGGGGCCCTAGACCCTACAAGAACACCTGTTACATACCAGTTCAGACAAGATGTAAGAAAAGGCAGCAGGTCCATAGGTCTTCACCAGGAGAACGCATTCAGCTTGCAGGCTTCCTGCCATACTGCACAGTGCTTCCAGCTGGGCAAGAAGCTCATTCTGTTCAAAGAACATTTTCAATATGATTTATACATGTATACAGAGTGAATCTTCATTTTTTTTAAAATAAAACCTATGAACCCTTTGAATAAATGCTCAAGATTAAAAGGTGTACAATATCTGGGTGATTTTTTTTTCTTACAAATATTAATGGTCAGGGATTTATTCAATCAGATGGCACTTTAAGTATTGTAAAACATTTTTTTGCTTGAGTGAGCAGTGGTAACTTTTGTTTTGTTAAATTCATAATAGGCTAAATTGGCTTGTGCAAACATACACTTAGTTTTACACTGGATCAAAGTATATGTCAGGAAACAGTTGAATGCACTTTGTATTTAAAGTTGTCAATAATTTATGTGAATAATCATTTGATTCATCACCCTTCACCAACATGTGGCCTTACACATTCCCCCTTCTCCACATAGTAGGTTTTGTATTTTCTACACACAGCGCCTGCATCAATGTCCATGTTGCCTGGGCCATAATGAAAGGATGCAGTAAAGGGAAGAAATATCTGACATACATGTACACTTATCCTACAAGACTCCATAGCCAGGGTCTTCTAGAATGAATAAGTAATTTAAGGTAGCTTAACAAAATGTGATGGCAAATAAAAACACGGGAAAGATGTACATGACAAACTAAACTTTATTACAGGGGAATGAAAGGCAACAAATATTAGCCTATAATCATGTCGACAATTGTCAGCCTATTACAAATATCTTGAAATTACTCCTATTTGATTATTCAAGAAGGAGAACAATGTCTCAAAAAGTTGCAGTTTCCTTGCTAGACATTATCCCATGGGAGCTGCCATTTTCTCTACAAAGTAATATCATAGCAGTGCTATTTTTGAGAAACCCACTGACCTGTATACTAGCTACGATGACACTCATGATCACCTGTGGAATGCATATGACACTGATTTTCTCATAACAAACCATTTTTGTAGTCATGTACATTCAAATGAAGATACTTTTAACCAGTCATATAACCTATTTGTGTCAAGATATTTGGTTCAGCTGTATCAAAGGTGGGGCAGTTTCTTTTGTTAAGCAGGATTTGGCATGCATAAGTTGTTGCTTGGTCAGACAAAAGTTTGTAAATTCTTCAAAGAACTGACAAAGACCTACATACAACTGCTCCTAGATATCACCTGTGCGAGATGCTGGGGGTACCAAGATGGCTGCCATTTTATGGTGGTGTCACACCTTGGCGTTTTAGCCAGCGTATGCCCGACGTATGAGGAATTTGGCGAATACGCTGGCGTACGTCGAATACGTTACGGGTAAGTTTTGCATACGTTAAGAGCACGCTAAAACACGCTGGTATACGTCGTCATATGGCGAGGTCGTCGAAAAATTTTGTGCAAGCACAAAATTTTTCGACGTATGCCAGCGTATGGCTCATACGTCCCGCATACGCGGGCCATAAGTTGTAGGTAAGTTACGCGATCGTTGACACACGTTGACACACGTTACTCGTAAGTTACTCATAAGTCGAAATACGTCGAGATATAGTCTAGCGTACCCCAAAACTTACTTCTAACCTATGAGTAACGTGCTTTGAACGTATGTGTAACTTAACTCCAACGTATATTGACGTATGAAGACGTATTTGACGTGCTCCGGACGATCACAAAACTTACTGAACGTGTTTCTAACTTACAGCTACCGTGTAATGGCGTATTGACAACGTTTAGAGGAATTGGTATATAAAAATGGGGTTCACAAGAGGAACCCAACAGAACTCATGAAGACACGTCCACGCCCCCGCCCATGGCCAGGGGACTTCTTGGCAGCGTTCTTCGAAGTGTTCTTCGGCATGGCGGTGGTGTTGATACGGTGATGTATAGTGCGGTTATGATTTGAATAGTCGAGCGGCAGCCTTTTTATAGGCTACGACACGTGATCGTCAGCGATACGCTGCCGCGCGCTATGCGTAAGTTAGGCTATCGTTGGGCATAAGTTGTGTACGCCGGCAATACGCTAAGCATTCGTTGGAATACGTTACTTATAAGTTAACGAAGCGTTCTATATACGTTATGTATACGTCAAACTCGTTATGAATACGCTAAGTATACGCCCAGAGTTGAAAAAAAAAAATCAAAGTTCAGCGTATGCCGACGTTTTAGATAAATTTTGATACGTCGGGCATACGCTAGCTAAAACGCCAAGGTGTGACACCACCATTACATTGGTGGCTTTAGTTGTACAATAGTTAATCATTATGCAACATCACATCCATTGTGTACAAGTAAATGAACATGTACAACTATGACATCACAGTTTTTCAAAATGGCAGCCTCTATGGGATAATATCTAATATCTGTAAACTTTGGAGAGATTGTACTCCTTACTGAGTAATCAAATAGGAGTATTTTCAAGATATTTTGAACAGGCTGACAATTTTCCACATGATTATCAGCTAATGTTTGTAGAGTTTCATTCTCCTTGAACACTTTTAAGCAAAATAATATTTAAAAATTCATTTAGATAAGTCTGATTGTAATTTTAGATGCACAGACAAAACTAGCAATTTTGTTCTTTGCGTCTTTTCTGCGTCTTTACATGCCATTACGTTACGCTAAGCTAACTACAGAGGGAGGCACATTCATTGATAAAGATAATGCTTCATCATTCTTTGGTTGGAACGTGAACATGCACATGTAAGAGATGTCTACATCAACCAAGTAAAATGAACTGATTGGTCATGTATAATTCCTTTCAATTTCCTCCACATGTATAAAGTGTGTGCCAAAGTGTTTCAAAATGGGAATGAAATAATACAAACATTGAAATAATACAAACATAAATTATTTCATCCTTTTATGAGAAAGTTTGTACAATGCAAGTATACCTCTAAAGTCTGGTTGCTTAGTATGGCATCAATATCACTGAGGAAGTTCTTGCAGTCACTGCAAAATTGAGGGTCAGTCTTGGACTGGAATAATGTTGAGACAGACAGATAAACAAAGAAAATAATAACAAATAATCATCATCACATACAGCATCAAGAGGTATGACTAGACAGACCCACATATGAAGCCTGTTTCACAGTTACTTGAGGAAATTTAGTTCAGCAGGATCCCGTAAAACATCTACATATTGTTCCCATTCAATAAATTTTGCACATTGTGAAATAAAAAGATGATGAATTCCAGATATTGTTGTTTAAAAAAATTAAAAATCATAAACCCTGTGACAATGTTCTCCTTAACAGAGATGCCAACCTATCGACACACAAAAAATGGACCTTAAAAAATCAGATTTTCAAAAAAAAGAATGTGACATGCATTATAAGCACAGCGTATCATGAAAATAAGGACCCCAAAGTGATCACAGACATCTAATGAAAAAAAACTGAATCATAAGAAAAACATAAAGAGTCTAAAAAAGAGACATTTCGCGAATCAAATGCGAAAAAATATCAAGGCTATTTCAGGGCTCCACACAAACTCTTTTTCCAGGGGACCTGCCCAACCCCAAGATTTAATTTTTTTTTTTGCAATTTGGGGGTCCAGGGAAGAAAAGGGAAAATGAAATAAGAAATATGCAAGGAACTGCATATTCAACAGCAGTGTACAACTGATCCTTTAGATGGGCTTAATTGTTATCTTAAATGTGCCAATTGTCATTCAATCTACAAAGTAAAAAAAAAAAATGAGAAAAAGGGGGTTAAGTGGCTCTTTAATGTTTAGTATTATTGCGGGTGTGGGTGTGGGTGTGTGTATGTGTATGTGAGTGTAAGGTTGGGTTTATGAAAAGATTTCATTCAATGCTTTCTTTATAGTTTTGAATTTCAGTTATTCATTTATAGAAAATGTTACATGATAATGTGCTTTGTTATATACTTTCATTAAAATGTTGATTTATGAGTCATGTACATGTATAATTACTGAGTGGAATCAAAATAAAGATTGAGTAAAAAAAAAAAAAAAAAAAAAAAAAAAAAAAAAAAGTAGGATTTAAGCTTGGATGTGCAGATGTGTTTAATTAAAGAGACTAAATTTGCTTTTTATACCATTCACAAAAAAATATACATGTAGTACACCATCACACAATGGTAGGTTTTTCTCATACCTTAAAAATAAAAGAAGTGTTTTGAAAACGCAGATGTACAATATAGTTTACGTATCATTTTGGGGGAGTCTGAATTTGGTAAGGATGTGCCAGTTATCTACTCAAATATACTTTACGATAAATTTATCATCAAATGTTATACATGTATGTAGAATTCAAATAAGTGACGATAAGTAAACTAAAGTGTTTCCAAAATTGAAATTTCTTCAAACAAGCAGCTCAGTGAGGCATTTACTGAAAGACTTCTCCCCCAAAGTTCAGACAGCCAAGGCTGTTGAGAGGAGCTCAGAGTACCAGTGCTGACATGACAAAGTACTGGCGATATAGAGCATAATTTCATCAGTTTTGAACTAAATAAATAGAAATATGGGACAAACAAAGTCCAAAAATACAGTCTGTTACTTTTTTAATTCTGAAAAAGGTCACTCACGACCAAATCAACCTTGGAATTTAGGGGTGAGCTCGGTGAAACCGTGAGTCATGCAGTCATTTTGAGTGTACATGGAGCACATATAAATGCATCGCAGTACGGTGGGTGCCTCTCCTAGTACTGACATAGGGTTCTTATCACTAAATAATCTGAGACAAATACTACAGACTTCTACTGAGTCAGCGATAAGTAGTGGACATACATGTACATGTACCCCTGTCGTAATTGGTTTTCTTAAAGGGGTTCCCCCTGTAAGAGAAGTGCGATAACTCCCAAACTGGGGTTTTGTTTGTTTGTTTTTTTTAAAGAAAAGAAGAAGGGGAAAAAAGATTGTGAAATTGTATTATTTACAGCAAAACTGTATTGTTGTATTTTACTGTTTTTATCATATTAAATATGATAAAATCGTACTAGTTGGCATCTCTGCTTGAATAATTCAAACTTACCTTAAACGTACTTGTACCTTGGCAGAGTTTTATCTCAGTGCAGATGGTCTTAGGATCCTGAAAAATGATGTAGAGGTTAATCATGAAGGATGAATCCTTCTTTGATAAGGTATACATGCATAACTTTTATCACTGCAATTAATTCTCAAATCTTAATGGTAATCTTGACTTTTGGAAATGACTGGAAATAAAATTTCACGGATTCAAACCAAGTTATAGAAATCAAATATATCAAATGAATGCAATCTGCCAAATAATTCAAGTTTAAAATGTTGAATAGCCAATAGGAAGAGCAAGGTCATAAAATGGAGCTAGTCGCCCTGACCATGCGTCCAGTAATAGAGCATGTAGTATCAATGATTGTGATTTTAGGCAAGTTTTAATGAAATCATTTACATTGTGCAGATCAAAACCACTGATCTAGTGCATGGTAGACTATTTAGAATAGTTTCCCTCTAATGCAATTCCACTACCAGAATGTAAGGGTAGCCTTGGAGAACTTGGGTGCTCTATTATCTTCATCTTGCTCATGAAGATAGTAGCCCTGAGATCTCCTACTAGAGGATAGTTTGTCCCAAGGCCCTTGTAGTCAGTGATTATATGCATACTACTAACTACTACTAACTACTACTAACTACTACTACTACTACTACTACTACTACTACTACTACTACTACTACTACTACTACTACTACTACTACTACTAACTACTACTACTACTACTACTACTACTACTACTACTACTACTACTACTACTACTACTAAACTACTAACTACTAACTACTAACTACTACTACTACTACTACTACTACTACTACTACTACAACTACTACTACTACTACTACTACTACTACTACTACAACTACTAACAACAACTACTAACAACTACTAACTACTACTACTACTACTACTACTACTACTACTACTACTACTTCTTCTACTACTACTACTACTACTACTACTACTACTACTACTACTACTACTACTACTACTACTACTACTACTACTACTACTACTACTACTACTACTACTACTACCACTACTAACAACAACTACTAACAACTACTAACAACTACTACTAACTACTACTACTACTACTACTACTACTACTACTACTACTACTACTAACTACTACTACTACTACTACTACTACTACTACTACTACTACTACAACTACTACTACTACTACTACTACTACTACTACTACTACTACTACTACTACTACCTACTACTACTACTACTACCTCTATCTACTACTACTACTAACTACTAACTACTACTACTACTACTACTACTACTACTACTACTACTACTACTACATGTACTACTACTACTACATGTACTACTACTACTACTACTACTTCTGCTACAAATCAAGGAGCTTCAAGAGCTGGAGTTCCAACTGGCAACAAATTATCTCAAGCAGCTTCTCCTTTCTAAGGATGCACAAAAGAATCTACAGGTGCACTGTAGCCTTTGATGTCCGATATTCGATGCCGCCAACTTCATGGGAAAGCTTGAGTAGTGATTTTTGTCACAAATGAAATATCGAGAATATTTCACTTTTTATTTGAATAAACAAAGTGAAATTTTCACATATGATAAAATTGAATACAAAAGCCTAATTTTGTCCAGAAATTTGGCTATATTGTATGATAGTAGTTTCAATTTGTGGAAAAAAAGTAAAATTTTACAGTCCTAAAATCACCAATTTGAAAATTGCAATTGTTCAAGTACAGTTAATTATGAAGTTATATGTCAGATTAGTGCCCACACATGCCCAGTCGCGCAATTTTGATTCATATATCAGGGAATTTTGTACAATTTGGATTCATATATCAGGGAATTTTGTACAATTTCTTTTCGCTTGGCCCCAGTAAAGGTAAGCAGTGTGAACTGCTCATATCATCAGACTAGTGATAGCGAAAAGTAATTATCATTACAAAAGCATATTTTCCTTTGAAAATGGCCCGTAAATTTGCAGCCAGGCAGGAATCTTTTTGTCTTCTTATCTGCAAGGAAGATCCAGTTATTCACATTTCTGACATATTTTTCCTTGGCGGCATCGAACATGGTTCAAAGGGAATGAGCTACATGTGTCTCCAGCTCTTGAAGATCTTTGTACAAATGTACTTCTACTACTGCTACTACTACTATTACTACTACTACTACTACTACTGTTACTAGTTCTGCTACTACTTCTGCTACTACTGCTACAACTGCCACCACCACCACCACCACCACCACCACCACCACTATTAATACTTTTTCTACCACTACAACCATCAGGTACTTACCATATTGGAAAGAATGTAGTTGATCACTATTGGTGTGTAGATTTTAACTAGAGACTTGCATTGGACAGAGAAGACGGGACCCAGATTGGCACAAACGAGATCATCTAGTTGTTGTATGATAAATGCCTATGATTTCATAAATAAGGAGAATAAAAACACTGATTGGCAATATCAGCATCGATTTATCTGATTTTGAAAAAAACAGTGCATGGATTATGTGAAAATGTGTTTTTCTTGGTGCATAAACATGTACACGTACATGTAGTTTGTTGAAGATGTAGGCCTGTATTCTCGAAAGTGTCCTAACCTAAGCCTGGCTAAACTAAGGCCATTGATTTATGGAATATTGATAACAAATCTGGTCCAACATTCTGATTTTAAAAAGTCTTAACGACACCTCTACTATCCAGTATACAAATACATCTTTTTTCCCCTTCAAAACATTGTTCTCCTTTGGAAAGTCCAAATTTATCATCATTTTGATGTCTAAAATACAATGGTAAAATGCTATACAATGGTAAAATGCTACACAATGGGGGCTACAGTCCCATAAGAGACTCTCTTAAAGCTTACCTGGTTTGCTTGACTGGATACATAGGTCTCTAGACCATTAATCACACTCATACAGAAGGTACAAACTTGAGAGTCATCAATCCTTGGCTCCTGAGGGAATAAACAAGGTATCAATTATTGAGCTTCAGTGAAAACTTTTGGTTTTTATTGGAATATCTATCTACAGGAAGCTTGTCTAAGACTAAATTTCTAATCACTTACCTTCTACTTAATGAAGTGAGCTGAAATAATTCATTATCCAATGAATAAATAAATAGCATGAATGCTAATCAAGTCTGGTACATTTACACATGGGCAGAAATATGCAGGAAATTCTTTTCATCAGGGGGGACATAAGAATAGGTCGAAAAAAAAGCCTCTCTTTGAGACAGAAAGAACCAAAATTCAATTAGGGAGGGAAGAGGAGAATAGGAGTGAAAAACATATGGCAGATATAAACAGAGAAAGGTAGATAAAGAGAGAGAGATAAAGAGATAGAGAGAGAGAGAGAGAGAGAGAGAGAGAGATAGAGAAAGATGTAGTAAAAATGATAATTCAATACACTAATCATACCTTGATCTTGAACCCTATCTGGGCTGGGCAGAATTGAAGAGTGGCACAGACTTGGTCTGGGTTCTGTGAGTAAAACAACAAAGTGAATTTTAAGAGAAATTTAACAACATAATAATCTGAACGTACAAATGTACATTGTCCGATAAAGGTACAGTCCAGTGAGTCTTAATAGCCTTTAATACTAACCTCTACAAAGGCCACCTCTCTCAGGGATGCCACTGGCAAGTGTCTCTAGGGCCGGAATTTTTTTTTTTTTTTTTTTTGGGGGGGGGAGACAAAAGGTGCACGAAGCATGAAGTCCCATGCTGCCGGGGTCCAGCTCTAGGGTTCTAGATGCTCCCTGATGCAATCTCAGTCCTATTTTGCATCATTTACAATGTATTTTGAAACCTCATTTTTATATATTTACAGCATTGTTTTATGCAAGTGATCTCACTTACACCCAATGAGTGACTTGCCAAGATTGAAGTTCAGGTTAATCCAAATAATATCCAAGTGTCAAAAAGACCCGTTAGCGGTGATAAACGTAGTGCGTGGAATTCACTCAGCTTAGCTGCTGCTAGCGCTAGCTCATCACAGTCTAGTAGCTACGTGTGTGAATGCTGCATGCATGCATGCATACAAGCTCTTGAGCTAGCTACATGTAGCTACAGCTAGCTGCAAGCACATGGATCACAAATCGCATGTTATCTCTTTAGTTTCCGATCCAGTTGTTTTGCGATATTTGCACGTCCAAATACACGCGGAACGTACTTAAAAAATTATGAAAGCACATGTCCGCAAAGTTTAGATATCCAATCATTCAATAGCAGTTTAACAAACAATTTGTATCTTCTGTACACTGCAATACATGTACATACATGTATATGGTAATATACTGAAAATCACATATCGAAGTCTATTCGTGTTTTGTTTTTTCTGGTGCTCTTCCAAGTTGTAGAGCAGGGCGGGAAGATGTACGAGGTCGGAAATTTGACACCCAAAATATAAAAAAGCCGGAAAAGTGGCATCCCTGCTCTCTTCATTAGTCATTTAATTGTCTTCCCTCAAGAAAAAGTTATAGAACTTCTTTAGAAAGGTAATCTTGGTACAGTGGAATTTTTTTTCTTCCTGTTTCCATGATCGGGTGGCCTTTATAGACAGGTTATTAATTAATAGTATTTACACACCTGGCAGAATCACAAGTACAATAATTATGAGGTTGGGTGAGGGGGGGGGGAGGGATTGGGAGAGAAGGAAGGAAGAGTGAGAGATAGAGAAAGAGGTGGAAAGAGAGAGGGGAAGAGAGGTGGAAAGAGAGAGGGGGGGAAGAGGGGTGGAAAGAGAGAGTGGGAAGAGAGAGAGGGAGAGGGAGGGAAAGAGAGAGGGGAAGAGAGGTAGAGAGAGGGGGAAGAGGGGTGGAAAGAGAGCGAGGGGGAAGAGGGGTGGAAAGAGAGCGAGGGGGAAGAGAGGTGGAAAGAGAGGTGGAGAGAGAGGTGGAGAGAGAGGGGAAGAGAGAGGGGAAGAGAAATGGAAAGAGAGAGAGGTGGAAAGAGAGAGAGAGAGAGAAGAGAGGTGGAAAGAGAGAGGGGGAGGGAAGGGAATAGAGAGAAAGAAACAAAGAGAGAAAGCAAAAGAGAATCAGAGAGAACAGAGAAAGAGAGAGAATGATACAGACAAGAGAGAGGCAATATAAGACATTATTAAAGAGAGACAAAGTTCAGGAATGAAATCATTACACAAAGCTGTTTCTCATGTGATAGTGTAAAGTGAATGCATACCATTTGTGAAGCGATGAGAGAGTAGACCAAAGTTGCATACTGGTTGACGTAGCTCTTGCATTCATCAGCCACTGATCCCAAGTTATCACAGAACAGGAGTAGATTTGCAGTGATCATGTTCTAAGATTATCCAAAATAAAAACACAAAGCCTTTTTGTTTGGTATCAATGTGCTTAGTTGTTTATTTTTTTGGACAGTATTACCAGTCAAACCGCAGGTCCCCCAAAAGTGCTCTATTTTATTTCCAGTTTTGCTTGACTGGGTCAGTCTCTGAATACATAATGAGCAGGAATCCCCGGGAACATCTGATTTCAAAATGATTGAATGGACTAGTTAATATTTACCGATTCTCATGATTTATACATCAAATAAAAGAGGAGGAATTAGCGATTCATGACATACTCTATTTCTCTATGAAAAATGTGACAAAATTGGTGAAAAAAAATGTTATTTTATGACCAAAAAATGGAAATAAAATGAAAAGTAAACCTGTAAAAAACTCACATAATTTTATTATGAGCCAGGCTGAATTTGACATGAGTGTAAAGGGCAATATCTATACTTTACAAATATTGAAATAATATTTATGTACACTTAATGACAGGGTCAGGATCCAGCAAAATGTAACCAAAGTACACACTGTGTCCTTCAAACAGTTGATTCCAGCTCTCTGATTGGTTACTTCACAAGCCCTTTCCCAAAAATAGATCAACATGTTTGTCACAGCCAGGACCATGTTTGCACAAGAGGTCAAGAGTTCACCCAGCAGGTGGCATGTGGTTTCAAATATCGCGCCATAATCTTGCAGGGTGGCCTTGCCAGCCAATCACATTGCTAGGATTCTATGGTCTTTACAATTTCAAGGATAAATTATGTACTTGGGTTGAATATTGCTGGATCCTGACCCTGTCATAAATGTATGGATGTTTTGCATATGATATTGTAAAAGATGAAACTTCAACGCGTTTTAATAGTGGCTCATATACTCATATACTTTTTATATGTCTTTTATTGACTTGAAATCTTATAAAGAAAAGTATTTTGTGCGACTATTTTATCATTTATTTTCAACTACTTATTCTTTCAATTATAACTTAAACAGGGTATGTCTGCATTGATAAACTATCCATTTATCTTTACAGAAAATTTGATGAGCATAGCATTAATATTTCTTGATTTAATTAACTTTGAATATGACCATGCAAAACAGCCCACTGCCTACAAGGAGAGTGTGCCATTTCAGGCACTGGAAATAAAATCAGCCCTTTTTGCTCATTTGCATACGACCTGCGGTCTGACTGTCTGCATAGAGCAAGAACATGGAATATAAAATAGAATTGAAAATCATTCCATAACACATTTTTCACATCAACTTAAACAGCTGGGGAGTGTTTCATCAAGTGTCTTGTCAGTGATTTTGACTGCCAAATTTGCTCTCAGCCAATCAGATGCAAGGATTTCAGTAGCTTATAACAGTTGCCGGTAAAAATCACTGACAAAACGCTTGATGAAACGCTCCCCAGGTTAATGACTTCAAATATACTGCATACTGTCAAACCAGAAACTTTTGGGAAATAGAACTTTCGCAAATTGTTAATGACAACCAATTTTGCAGCAAGAAACTGAATTACAATAATGTTACATTGCTTCACTTATGATCTTATGATTTGATGATTTCCTGGCATGGAACTTTCGTGTATCTCGACCACTCGCGAAATTCATGCACGCGAAAATGTCTGGTTTTACAGTATTCTTCATGTATGGTAGATGAACTTTCCTTTAGAGAAAGAATCTTTTCTCACCTGTACAGTTGTGTTCATGAGCATGCTATCAATGTCTCCAAAGAAAGCCTTGCAGTCAGTACATGTGTCAGCTGTCAGGCCCAACTTCTGTAAGAATGGGGGAAAAAATTCAAAAAAGTTCACTGTACAAGTATTCAACAGCTTTTATTGCAACTATGGGTTGGATTTCATTGGATTTCATTATGGGAATGGTTCTACAGATCACATCTCAATCAAACACCTCCAGGAAAAAAAATATACAAGGAGATAAAATGTTTCCTATGCACTGGTGAAAGGATACTCAAATACAAATCACTATAAAGATAAAGCACTCGGGGGTACATTGAGAAGGATAGAACATTAAGCATGAAAGATACAAGACACTGACAAGTACGTTGGTGAGATCTCCACTTAATACTAATAATGAGCATGAGTAAAATTTAATACACTTAAATCGCCAATGGAGTACTTCTCTCTCAACCTCTCTCCTTCTTTCTTTCTCTCTCTCTGTCTCCCTATTTTTCTCTCCTTAATATCAATTTCTCCATATTTTTTTTCTCTCTATCTCTCCCCTGTGTCTGTCGTCAATTAACACTTCTTTTCCACAACTCTCCAACTTGGTTCTCCCTCTCTTTCAGACTTTCTTTCTCTCTCTCTGTCCTTCTTATATTATCTATCACATTCTTCTTTCCCTCCCTCCCTCCCCCTTCTCTCTCTCTCTCCCTTCTCTCTCTCTCTCCTTCCCCTTGGACATGGCATGGGAGGGGTGTGGGGTGGAAGTTCTGAACTTGAGTATATCATGACTATCAATTGAAACCAGGTCTCATTACTGGACCAATAGTCTGTATTGGTCTTTGTACACACATACCATCCTCTGAAAGGCACTTTTACATCATCATCTGATCATGGTCATAGCAATAATAAGGAGTTATATATCAATAAAATACGATCGAACTGCATTATCTGACACCGCACTTGGTATCAAAATATTTGTTTGCAAGCCGATAGCACTTAATAGTGAAATATTTGATTCTACACCTCACAATGTCACTGTTGCTAGGGAGAAGGCAGCCCTTAGCAACCAATTTTTCACTCTTCAGCCAATATCAAAGTGTTAACTTTAGAGTGTTGTAACTGTTTGGCCAGAAAAGCAGTGAACTTGTAATTTGTACAGGATATTTGACCATTATGTTTGGGCAGTTTTTCAAAAAGTTTCAAGTCATTAATCATAAGGACTTTTGAAATATGGAGAAAAATGTAATTCAGGGCAATTCATAATTTGGGGAAAAATGATAAAAATTCACATATTTGGCCTAAAATTGGTATGCAAATCATCACCAAGACATTCCAATGTGGTAGCATGTTGTAGGGATTCAATTTTCTTCAATTTGATATTACATACATGGTGTATTTAAACGGTTAGAATAAAAAAAGTTATATTCAAAATTGTCAATGCTAGTAATACATGGCGGCCATTTTGAAAAAAAATTGGTGCCATTTTCTTTCAGCAGTGTATTTCCGAGGTAGTCCGCATAGAAGTTGTGCAGGTTGGTCCCCCGAGCAAGTCGATACCCAACAACCTTTTACAACAGCCCGTGTCTCACAAACCTGCTTTGCCCCCTGGGTACACGGGTCGAGCTGCTGACATACAGAATCCGATATCATTGCAGACTGTGTCTGGAACAATGGAACAAATCTATTTAATTTAGAGATTGTTTAGAAACATCTACTGTATCTTGATCAACCACAACAAAGCACTTTCATATCATGCACCTGGTGATCTAAAGATACTTCTAGAAAATGTATGAAAACAAAAACTTACGACGACAGGGGTAGAACTAGCAGGGCAGAAACCTAAGGTTGTACAGTCTGTAGTGGGATCCTGGAGTCAAAATGAAAATTGAAATATATCTTTAACCCTTTCGAGACAATTGACCACATTTTGTGGTTTGGCTCAATAATTTTTGATTCAGAGCTCTAAAAAATATACCAGATGCACGAGTAGAAAGAGCAAAAATTTCTACACAATCTATGTCCATTTTTTTTGCATGGCCATATTGCGTTTGATGCCAGGAATTTAAAAAATGAGGATAACCTTTAAAGTCCTTAAATTGGCAACACATTGAGAGATTCAAAATCATTGTTTTTTTATCGAATTGGCAATTTTTTCAACACTTCAACAAAATTTGTAACCATGCATATTGTTTGCAAAGACATTACACCTTATCAGAACGATGTACAATGTAGCACTATAAGAAAAATATTATTGTTGCCAATTTGAAGAACAAAATGTGATCAAGTTAGCCCTTAAAATAATTCCTGTCCTGAAAGGGTTAACCTACAATACAGAATTCATATGAAGGTACAACTTACAGGATGGTGTCAGTTTTGTTATAAAAAAAAACTCTTTCCTGAAGCGCATACAGAGATTCATGTTATGATACGCGCTCTACAAGAAATGTTCAGCCTCGTTGTTATCAAAATAAATAATCAAAATAGTTGCCGAAGGATAATAACAGCATAATAAAATAACAACAGTAATAACAATGATAATGAATACAATATTATTTTATCCATATTATATGTACATTTATGTATTATGCATATAAACAAAGCAAATTCCTGTTATCATTAATGGCTTTAAAAGTATTTAAATGAAATGAATAAAAACGATGATGATGACAATGACAATAGTAATTCTAATAATATGATATAACAATAATGAAATTATAATACTAATGATATTAATGATGTGTGATTATTGTAGAGTACATATTAAACAAAAAAAGGTCTACTTGCACTGGAAAGAGGAGAAAAAGGGTGACAAAGGAAGGGAAAAAATAGAAAACAAAGCTCTAGTGAGTAGTACATTAGGCTTACCAGCTGAGCAAGAATAAAAGCAAATGCAGCGGGTCCATAAGTCTCGATCAAGACTTTGCATTCTGCCTCTAAGCTCCCTGTCATGGCACACAGACCTTCTAATTGGGCAAGTACCCCAGCCTGTTATCAAAGAAATATTTTAACAAAAGTCAAAGTAAAAATCCTTGTCATACACATCTGGACTCTGTTTCATAAAACTTGTTATCCATAACACGTCATAATGACTGTTATAAGCTAATGAAATCATAGCACTTGATTGGCTGAGAGCAAATTTGTCATAGATCTGTTGCAATAATTGTTATTGATAACAAGTTTTATGAAACGGGGCCCAGAAGAATATTAAAATAGCAAATTTGCAAAATTGAAATTTGAACATATTTATTTCAGAATAATATTGATCAATACATAAAAAAAATAGTTTTTACAAGACCCTTATTTAGGGTATAAAAACATGTACTTAATACAACCAAACAAGAGAAAATTGAGTGCAAGTCATAACACATGGTTTTATGTGAATACTTTGGATATAACATGTTAATGTGAACTGCACAAGCATTCAATGTTGAATATAAAGCAATTAATGTCTTTATAAAAAAAAAAAATAAAAAAAAAAAACTTATTAGAAAACAAATTACATGGTGATTACAGCATAGCAATATTCATAATGACATCATATTGGCAATGTTTTGACTAACAAATAACCTCTTTAACAATGTCTGTCAAATGAGGAAAAAACAGCACATAAGGGAAAAATGGCATATGAGGAAAAAACCAGTAAGTACATGTACATGGACTACCATGGGAAATCACAGGCATTACCACATAAACAAATTTAGAAAATTTTATCTAAGATATGAATTGTATTTTTGTTAAAAATTGTCTACATTATACAGAGCAGAACACATTTTATTTCAATAACAGTAATTTATTTTCCAGTTGGAACACAGAGTATTCCAAATTCTCTGAGTAATTCAGTTATCCATATTCTTTTGATGTTTGAACCTTCCTTGGGCAAAAATACGATATCTAACAAAAACTGTCATAGGAAGTGCATCACCTAACCCTACAACAATTGTATTAATAGATATCATTAATCAATACCATACAATGTTAAGCAAAAGAGCTATTAATAAATCTGTTATTGCCCAAGTGGGATTGCCCTTGTACATGAACATGTAGGTTGATCATAAACATTCCATATGTTAATTCCATGAAATGCAATTTCCTTTGAATTCAGTTTGTGCAATGTACCTGGAAAGTTGAGTTGCTAAGCATGGAATCAACATCACCAAGGAATGCCTTGCAGTCACTGCAGAACTGGGGATCAGTCTTGATCTAAACAGAGAGAGAGAGAGAGAGAGAGAAAGAAAATGTAAATGAGTAAATTATATGGTGCATAATAGATCTATAACGTCCCTACCAGAGGTGAAAATTTGTCAAGGAATAAAGAAGAGGCAATTTTTGTAATTTTTATAAATATGCACAAATTAGCAGAATCAAAATAGGGCAAGAAATAAGGGAGGAGAATAAACATCTTTTACAGACACACAGACATACCCACATATGGAGCCCGTTTCACAGTACTTGAGGAAATTTAGTTCAGCAGGAACACATCAAACGCCTACCATATTGTTTGCATTCAATAAATTTTCCACATTGTGAAATAAAAAGATGATGAATTCCAGATATCGTTTACAAAAAAAAAAAATCCAAAAAAAAACATAAACCCTGTGACAATGTTCTCTTTAACAGAGATGCTACCCTATCGACACACAAAAAAATGGACCTTAAAAAAATCAGATTTTCCACACAAAAATCAGATTTTCAAGAAAAGAGTGTGACATGCATTATAAGCTCGGCGTATCATGAAAGTAAGAACCCCAACGTGTTCAGACATCTAATGAAAAAAAACTGAATCATAAGAAAAACATAAAGTGTCTAAAAAAGAGACATTTCGCGAATCAAACGTGAAAAAAATATCAAGGCTATTACAGGGCTCCACACAAACTCTTTTTCCAGGGGACCTGCCCAACCCCACGATTTTAATTTTATTTTTCAATTTGGGGGTCCAGGGAAGAAAAGGGAAAATGAAATAAGAAATATGAAAGGAACTGCATATTCAACAGCAGTGTACAACTGATCCTTTAGATGGGCTTAATTGTTATCTTAAATGTGCCACTTGTCATTCAATCTACAAAGTAAAAAAAAAAGAGAAAAAAGGGGGTTAAGTGGCTCTTTAATGTTTAGTATTATTGTGGGTGTGGGTGTGTGTGTGGGTGTGTGTGTGTGTATGTGAGTGTAAGGTTGGGTTCATAAAATGATTTCATTCAATGCTTTCTTTATAGTTATGAATTTCAGTTATTCATTTATAGAAGATGTTACATGATAATGTGCTTTAATTGTTATATACTTTCATTAAAATGGTGATTTACATGTATGATTCATGTATAATTATTGAGTGGAATCAAAATAAAGATTATTAAAGAAAAAAAAAATGGTGAAAAAAAGGTTGGGTTTAGGCTTGGATGTGCATATGTGTTAAATTAAAGAGACTAAATTTCCTTTTTATACCATTCACAAACAAGTGAATGAGTAAATTACGCAATGCGTAATAAATGTCCCCGCCGGAAGTGCAGATCTGTGGAAATTAACTAGCCTGAACCTTAAAACTTCAGTGAAAAACTTTAGTGAATAAAATAATAATGTTACTGCATGCAAAAGAAGAGAATACCAACAATGTACATGTATACAACTGAAATATAAAACATGAAAACATTATGAACCTTCAGCCATTTTGAATAAATTTGCATAAATTTGCATGAATAATGAATTTCAAAATTCTGTGTAGAAGTTTGGAAGCCCCCACCCAGCCCTATCAGATAAAACAATCGGAATAAAAATCCGATGTGAAATAGAGGAGAAGTAGCATTTTTCGTCAATTTTGAATAAATTTGCATAAATTTGCATAATTAATGAATTTCAAAATTCTGTGTAGAAGTTTGGAAGCCCCCACCCAGCCCTATCAGATAAAACAATCGGAATCAAAATCCAATGTGAAATAGAGGAGAAGTAGCATTTTTCGTCAATTTTGAATAAATTTGCATAAATTTGCATAATTAATGAATTTCAAAATTCTGTGTAGAAGTTTGGAAGCCCCCACCCAGCCCTATCAGATAAAACAATCGGAATCAAAATCCGATGTGAAATAGAGGAGAAGTAGCATTTTTCGTCGATTTTGAATAAACTTGCATAAATTTGCATAATTAATGAATTTCAAAATTCTGTGTAGAAGTTTGGAAGCCCCCACCCAGCCCTATCAGATAAAACAATCGGAATCAAAATCGGCCAAGAAATGACGGAGAAGTAGCATTTTCTAACATTTGAGCACACACGGACAGACGGACGGACGGACGGACGGACACACACACACACACACGCACACACACACACACACACACACGCACACACACACACACACACACACACGCACACACGTACGGAGCCCGTTTCATAGTCCCCTCGTGAACTTCGTTCGGCGGGGACAAAAAATATACATGTAGTACACTATCACACAATGGTAGTTTTTCTCAGGGTTTTCGAATGTTTCAATGTGAACGCCGTCCTAGATCCTCCCAGCTACATGTACATGTACAATGGACTGCTTTGTGTTAACTGCATACCGCGCTCACCCGTCCACTGGCTTCTCCCTCGTCCACTAGTCAGATCGAGAACGCGTCCAACATGGTATTGCAGTCTTCTCTAAAACGTGAACCTCGCTTTACCTACTTTGTATGCAGTTAACACAAAGGCAGTACATTGTAGCTGGGAGGATCTAGGACGGCGTTCACGTTGACACACTCGAAAACCCTCTAATAAAAGAAGTGTTTTGAAAACGCAAGAATACAATATAATTTACGTATCATTTTGGGGGAGTCTGAATTTGGTAAGAATGTGCCAGAAGAAGGGGAAAAAAGATTAAGAAATTGTATTATTTACAGCAAAATTGTATTGTCATATCTTACTGTTTTTATCATACTAAATACGATAAAATCGTACTCGTTGGCATCTCTGCTTGAATAATTCAAACTTACCTTAAACGTACTTGTACCTGGGCAGAGTTTTATCTCAGTGCAGATGGTCTTAGGATCCTGAAAAATGATGTAGAGGTTAATCATGAAATATAAATCCTTCTTTGATAAGGTATACATGCATAACTTTCATCACTGCAATTAATTCTCAAATCTTAATGGTAATCTTGACTTTTGGAAATGACTGAAAATAAAATTTATATAGAAATCAAATATATCAATTGAATGCAATCTGCCAAATAATTCAAGTTTAAAATGTTGAACAGCTAAGTAATGGGAAGAGCAAGGTCAGAAAATGGAGCTAGTCGCTCTAACCATGCGTCCAGTAATAGAACATGTAGTATCAATGATTGTGATTTTAGGCAAGTTTTAATGAAATCGTTTACATTGTGCAGATCAAAACCACTGATCTAGTGCATGATAGATTATTTAGAATAGTTTCCCTCTAATGCAATTCCACTACCAGAATGCAAGGGGAGCCTTGGAGAACTTGGGTGCTCTATTATCTTCATCTTGCTCATGAAGATAGTAGACCTGAGATCTCCTCCTAGAGGATGGTTTGTCCCAAGGCCCTTGTAGTCAGTGATTATATGCATACAACTACAACAACTACTACTACTACTACTACTTCTGCTACTACTACTGCTACAAAATGTAATTTAACTACTGCTACTACTACTACTACTACTAGTACTACTACTACTTCTACTGCTACTACTTCTGCTACTACTGCTACAACTGCCGCCACCACCACCACCACCACCACCACTATTAATACTTATTCTACCACTACAACCATCAGGTACTTACCATATTGGAAAGAATGTAGTTGATCACTATTGGTGTGTACATTTTAACTAGAGACTTGCATTGGACAGAGAAGACGGGACCCAGATTGGCACATACGATATCATCTAGTTGTTGTATGATAAATGCCTGTAATTTCATAAATAAGGAGAATAAAAACACTGATTGGCAATATCAGCATCGATTTTATCTGATTTTGAAAAAAAACAAGTGCATGGATTATGTGAAAATATGTTTCTCTTGGTTTTAACTAAAGAAAATGTGTTTCTCTTGGTGCATAAACATGTACACGTACATGTAGTTTGTTGAAGATGTAGGCCTGTATTCTCGAAAGTGTCCTAACTTAAGCCTGGCTAAACTAAGGCCATTGATTTATGGAAGGCCATTTGTCAACCCCTAAGTCCTGTTTAAATTACTATTATATACTTATGTAACAAAATAACGAAACAAAATTATTTTCTGGAATGAAATGAGCATCAGAAATCAATTCTATCATGAGGTTTTTGTATTTGCATTTAGTTCCAGAACTAGAGGGAGTCCATGGTAATTTTGTAGGATTAAAAGTGGGTGACATTTGGCTCTCTATAATTCAGTGGCCTATATCTACACACTTAGGCGGGGGCTTAAAGGGGGTACCCAATGCTGAAACAATGTTAGTTCATTTAAAAGATCATGATTTTATTAGAAGAAAATCATCTGCCTTAATTTTTTTTTAAATTCGTGTTGCCAGAAAAATCCCCGAAATATGGTAAGACTTCAGGATATTTTGGCCCCTCAGCTGTGTCCCAATTTCAGCTAGGTAACCACAATGACGTCAAAGTGGTTACCCAGGTTCGCGTATTGCAGATGTGTTGCGCGCTAGACTGTACAAAATGCATTACACCTTGCGCGCATTTTGCTATAATTGCGCGACAAGGTAACCACTTTGACGTCATTGTGGTTACCTAGCTGAAATTGGGACACAGCTGAGGGGCCAAAATATCCTGAAATCTTACCATATTTCGGGGATTTTCTGGCAACACGAATTTAAAAAAAATTTAAGGCAGATGATTTTCTTCTAATAAAATCATGATCTTTTAAATGAACTAACATTGTTTCAGCATTGGGTACCCCCTTTAAAAGGTAATGTTTAGTTTTGGTAAACTCTCAAAACCTTTTCATCAGATTTATTGAATTTTTGTTGATAAATAGCAAGATACTAGCAATGCAGAGATGCTGTGAAGATTTCACACCCTAAAGTGGCATATTAAACAAATGTGAGGCAAAACATAATTTAGGTGCCGGGTCAGGGATATAAACTCCCAACAACTTCAGCGTGCACCATACTCCATACACGTTCAAAACCTACACACGCGTTCAAAACCTACACACAGTGACACACACAAGGTACAGTATCTCCATGCAAAGCCTCAAGATTGTTGTGGTAGGGAAAGAGTGGGGAAGTATACTGCTGGATCTAACGGTTCTTACATATATTGACGGTAAAATTCACTGGAAATCATTGATAGAATACCAAATGATCTCGTACAAACATCTTTTGATACATGGAAAACAACATGAGACTATATTTAATGCATTTCTTTCCAATTTCCTTTTTGCTACCAAAACTGTACATGAGCTTTAAAGTTAGGCACATTTCGAGAATATGGGCCGTAATCAATAATCAGTATCTTCACTTAGTTTTGAAAGCTGTCATTGATCGGGATCTTCTGTCCAGCAGGGATGTCGCTAAAGGGAGGGGGTGGGAGTGGGAAGATTGAAAAAAATTGGAGAGCAGTCTGCAAATCATAAAATGTGATGACCTTTTTATTGGGGGGGGGGGGGGGGCCTGTCTTAAATTTTTGTCAACACCCGCAGGTAATTTGAAAATAAGACAAAGAGCCTTTACCCTAGTTTCCACATTTGAAATTTGAGTATTTTTTCCCCAAAATGATTGCAAAATATTGATAACAAATCTGGTCCAACATTCTGATTTTAGGAAGTCTTAACAACACCTCTACTATCCAGTATACAAATACATCTGTTTTCCCCTTCAAAACATTGTTCTCCTTTGGGAAGTCCAAATTTATCATCATTTTGACCTCTAAAATAAAATGGCAAAATGCTACACAATGGGGGCTACAAGTCCCACAAGAGACTTACTTAAAGCTTACCTGGTTTTCTTGACTGGATACATAGGTCTCTAGACCAGTAATCACACTCGTACAGAAGGTACAAACTTGAGAGTCATCAATCCTTGGCTCCTGTGGGAATAAACAAGGTATCAATTATTGAGCTTCAGTGAAAACTTTTGGTTTTTATTGGAATATCTATCTACAGGAAGCTTGTCTAAGACTAAATTTCTAATCACTTACCTTCTCCTGAATGAAGTGAGCTGAAATGATTCATTAGCCAATGAATAAATAAAGAGCATGAATGCTAATCAAGTCTGGTACATTTACACATGGGCGGAAACATGCAGGAAATTCTTTTCATCAGGGGCACAAAGCAATAGGTCGTTCCCCCCCCCCCCCCCCCCCGATGAATAGAATTGCGTAACACATTTCTGCCACTGCTTTTACATGTAATATCAGTTTTCTGCAATGTTGTAATCACTGAAAACTGCAAAAAGACATGGGTTGGGGTTTTCTGGCTGGGGTTGCCTGTTCACAAATCTGTTTTTCCTTTTAATATCTATGAATTTATATACAGTGAAAGATTCAACCCTCATACATGTAGCTGTATTCAAAACTCATAGAAATAAATAATTTTGATTTTTGACCCCTTTGACTTTACCAACAGTGTGCATGTACATTTATAGTGCTATCAGTGGGACAATCAATGAACACGTATCAAATGTGTTTCAACTTTCCACTCAATACTGGTAATTCATTCTTTCATGATACAATGCCAAAAAAGCTATCATTTAGCGAGTAAGAAAAAAAAAAATCTCTTTGAGACAGAAAGAACCAAAATTCAAATCGGAAGGGAAGAGGGGAAGAGGAGAATAGGAGTGCAAAACATATGGTAGATATAAACAGAGAAAGATAAAGAGAGAGAGAGAGAGATAAAGAGAGATAGAGAGAGAGAGAGAGAAAGATGTAGTAAAAATGATAATTCAATACACTAATCATACCTTGATCTTGAACCCTATCTGGGCTGGGCAGAATTGAAGAGTGGCACAGATTTGGTCTGGGTTCTGTGAGTATAACAACAAAGTGAATTTTAAGTGAAATTTAACAAAATAGTAATCTGAAAAAAGTCATATAAATGTACATTGTCTGATAAAGGTACAGTCCAATGAGTCTTAATAACCTTTAATAGTAACCTCTACAAAGGCCATCTCTCTACAGTAGTCATTTAATTGTCTTCCCTCAAGAAAAAGTTATAGAACTTCTTTAGAAAGGTCATCTGGGTACAGTGGAATCTTTTTTCTTCCCGTTCCCTTTGGGTGGCCTTTACAGACAGGTTAGTAATTAATAGTATTTACACACCTGGCAGAATCACAAGTACAATAAGCATGAGGGAGAGTGAGAGGGGGGGAAGGATTGTGAGAGAAGGAAGGGAGAGCGAGAGAGAGAAAGAGGTGGAAAGAGAGATAGGGGGAAGAGAGATGGAAAGAGAGAGAGAGGGGGAAGAAGGGTGGAGAGAGGGGGGGAAGAGAGGTGGAAAGAGAGAGAGGGGAGGAAAAGAGGTAGAAAGAGAGAGGGGGAAGAGGGGTGGAAAGAGAGAGGGGGGAAGAGGGGTGGAAAGAGAGAGAGGGGTAGAGGGGTGGAAAGAGAGAGAGGGGGAGAGGGGTGGAAAGAGAGAGAGAGAGAGAGGGGGAAAGAGAGAGAGAGGGGGAAGAGAGGGGAGAGAGGGGAAGAGAGAGGTGGAAGAGAGAGGGGGAAGAGAGAGGTGGAAGAGAGAGGGGGAAGAGAGGTGGAAAGAGTGAGGGGGGAAAGAGAGAGGGAGAGAGAAGGAAGAGAGAGAGAGGGGAGAAGGAAAGAAAGAGGGTGAGGGGAAAGAAAGGTGGAAGAGAGGTGGACAGAAAGAGAGGAGGAAGAGGGGTGGAAAGAGAGGGGGGGGGAGAGGCATGGAAAGAGAGGGGAGAGAAAGGGAAAGAGAGGGGAAGAGAGGTGGAAATATAGAGGGGGAAGAGAGGTAGAAAGAGAAGGGGAAGAGAGGTGGAAAGAGAGGAGAAAGAAAGATGGAAGAGAGGTGGAAAGAGAGAGAGGGGGAAGAGAGGTGGAAAAAGAGAGGGGAAGAGAGGGGGAGAGAGAGGGAGAGAGGGGAGAGAGGGGAAGAGAGAGGGGAGAGAGGGGGGAAGAGAGAGGGGAAGAGAGGTAGAAAGAGAGGGGGAGAGGTGGAAAGAGTGGTGGAAAGAGAGAGGGGGAAGAGAGAGGGGGAGAGGGGTGGAAAGAGAGAGAAGGGGAAGAGAGGTGGGAGAGTGGTGGAAAGACTCAAGAGAGAGAGGGGGAAGAGGGGTGGAAAGAGAGGGGGAAGAGAGAGGGGGAAGAGAGAGGGAAGAGAGGTGGAAAGAGAGAGGGGGAAGAGAGATGGAAAGAGAGGGAGAGGGGGAAGAGAGGTGGAAAAAGAGGGAGAGAGGGGGAAGAGAGAGGGGAGAGAGGGGGGAAGAGAGAGGGGAAGAGAGGTAGAAAGAGAGGGGGAGATGTGGAAAGAGTGGTGGAAAGAGAGAGGGGGAAGAGAGAGGGGGAGGGGTGGAAAGAGAGAGAAGGGGAAGAGAGGTGGGAGAGTGGTGGAAAGAGAGAGAGAGGGGGAAGAGGGTGGAAAGAGAGGGGGAAGAGGGAGGGGGGAGAGAGAGGGGGAAGAGAGGTGGAAAGAGAGAGGGGGAAGAGAGGTGGAAAGAGAGAGGGGGAAGAGAGGTGGAAAGAGAGAGGGGGGAGAGAGGGGGAAGAGAGAGGGGGAAGAGAGGTGGAAAGAGAGAGGGGGAGGGAAGGGAATAGAGAGAAAGAAACAGACAAGAGAGAAGCAATATAAGACATTAAGAGAGACAAAGTTCAGGAATGAAAGAATTACACAAAGCTTTTTCTCATGTGATAGTGTATAGTGAATGCATACCATTTGTGAAGCGATGAGAGAGTAGACCAAAGTGGCATACTGGTTGACGTAGCTCTTGCATTCATCAGCCATTGATCCAAAGTTATCACAGAGCAGGAGTAGATTTGCAGTGATCATGTTCTAAGATTATCCAAAATAAAAACACAAAGCCTTTTTGTTTGGTGTCAATGTGCTTAGTTGTTTTTTGTTTTTTTGACAGTAACCTGATGCATAGAGCAAGAACATGGAATATAAAATAGAATTGAAAATCATACGGTTTCATATCAACTAAAATAGCAGGTTAATGACTTCCAATAATGACTTTTGGGAAATAAAACTTTTGCAAATTGTTAATGACAACCAATTTTGCAGCAAGAAACTGATTTACAATAATTTTATGTTGCGTCCCTCATGATTTGATGATTTCCCGGCATGGAACTTTCATGTATCTCGACCACTCGTGAAATTCATGCAAGCGAAAATTTCTACTTTTACAGTATTCTTCATGTATGGTAGATGAATTTTCCTTTAGAGAAAGAATCTTTTCTCACCTGTACAGTTGTGTTCATGAGCATGCTATCAATGTCTCCAAAGAAAGCCTTGCAGTTAGTACACGTGTCAGCTGTCAGGCCCAACTTCTGTAAGAATGGGGGGGGGGGGGAATTCAAAAAAGTTCACTGTAAAAGTATTCAACAGCTTTTATTGCAACTATGGGTTGGATTTCATTGGATTTCATTATGGGAATGGTTCTACAGATCACATCTCAAACACCTCAAGGAAAAAAATATACAAGGAGATAAAATGTTTCCTATGCATTGGTGAAAGGATACTCAAATACAAATTACTATAAAGATAGAGCACTCTGGGGTACATTGAATAGTGATGAGACGAAACTTGTAGAGCTGCAAAACCGTACAAAACACATAAATTACAAGAATATATACATGTACAGTGTACATGCACAGTGTATAGGGGGAAAAATACAGAAATCATGGCGTAACGTAAATACATGTGAATCATATCTTCACAAAAATGCTTTCAGAAGTGTATGGGATTTAATGTAGAATAGATGATCATGATGGCGACACTAAACTTGCCTGTCTGAGTAGTGAAGCAGACATGCAGAAACCGATATCATTACATACAGTGTCAGGATCCTGGCAGAATTCACATAGATAGAGAAAGATAGAACATTAAGCATGCAAGATACAAGACACTGACAAGTCTGTTGGTGAGACCTCCACTTATCACTAATAATGAGCAGGAGTAAAATTTAATACATTTAACTCGCCAATAGAGTATTATTCTCTCTCTACCTCTCTCCTTCTTTCCTTCTTTCTCTCTCTCTCTCTCTGTCTCCCTATTTTTCTCTCCTTAATATCAATTTCTCCACATTTTTTTTTTCTCTCTATCTCTCCCCTGTGTCTGTCATCAATTACTTCTTTTCCACCACTCTCCATTTGGTTCTCCCTATCTTTCAGACTTTCTTTCTCTCTCTCTGTCCTTCTTATATTATCTATCACATTCTTCTTTCCCTCCCTCCCTCCCCCTTCTCTCTCTCTCTCTCCCTCCTTCCCCTTCTTTCCCTTGTCCTCTCTCTTGTACTCTCTTTCCTTCTCCTTATCCTCCTTCTCTCTCTCCTTTCCCTCACTCTTCACTCCTTTTTCAATCAAAACATGCATCTCCCCCTGATCTCCTTCTCTCTCCCTCTTTCAAATTTCTTTAATTTGCTATATAATTGCTAGCAAGTTTTTTTTTCTGGCAAATGCATCACAAAGTAGGTTTCAACACTTATCTTGAAATCGTACCAGAATAATCAAATTAATGTATTTCTTCTCAATACTGGTTATATAACTTTCCCAGCCTTAATCCTCCTGCCATTCACTCACCATGGAAGAAACAATAAACTGAATCACAAGATCCCCATACTGCTCAACGTATGATCTACACTCATCTGCGCTAGCCCCAAACAAAGTGCAAACGTTCTCAATAGCATTGACAATTTCATTCTGGACATTGGGGTCGTTCAGCTTTGACTGAACATCAGTAAAGAACTGCTCGCAATCAGTACAGACTTTGGACGGTCCGTTTATATTTTTCGTGGTCACTTTCACAATAGAAGGTCTCACTGATGACATACAGAATCCTATATCATTGCAAACTGTGTCTGGATCGATGGATGATACAATAAACTGAATCACAAGATCGCCGTACTGCTCGACGTAGGATCTGCATTCATCCGCATTTGGTCCAAACAAAGTGCACACATTCTCAATAGCATTGACGATGGTATTCTGCACATTTGGGTCATTTAGCTTTGTTTGCACGTCAGTGAAAAACTTTTCACAGTCCGTGCAGACTTTTGATGGTCCTTCAAATTTCTTGCTTGCGGGTCGAGCTGCTGACATACACAATCCGATATCATTGCAGACTGTGTCTGGATCAATAGATGATACAATAAACTGAATAACAAGATTGCCATATTGCTCAACATAAGATCTGCATTCGTCTGCACTTGGTCCAAACAAAGTGCACACATTCTCGATAGCATTGACGATGGTATTCTGCACATTTGGGTCATTCAGCTTTGTTTGCACGTCAGTGAAAAACTTTTCACAGTCCGTGCAGACTTTTGATGGTCCTTCAAATTTCTTTTTGATCAATTTCTTGCTTGCGGGTCGAGCTGCTGAAATACACAATCCGATATCATTGCAGACTGTGTCTGGATCAATAGATGATACAATAAACTGAATAACAAGATTGCCATATTGCTCAACATAAGATCTGCATTCGTCTGCACTTGGTCCAAACAAAGTGCACACATTCTCAATAGCATTGACGATGGTATTCTGTACATTAGGGTCATTCAGTTTTGTTTGGACATCAGTGAAGAACTGCTCACAATCGGTACAGACCTTTGAGGGTCCTCTTGGTTGGAATTTCTCTTCTACACCCTGAAGTTAAAAAATGAAACAACTTTTAATAGGTTACATCTCTCATGTCAGGATGGATTTATCTTACCAAATATATTGGAAAAAAATATATATAATATTGTCATTTTCTCTTTCACAGAAATTTTACTCTGTTTGCGCTGACAATGTGATACCCTACATGTACATGTGGAGATTTGTACAATAGTTTCACTGCAATGTTACTTCAAAGCTACAGAGAGTTGTAGACCTTCCTTACTGCAAACAATATCCTATAGCCTGAGTCACTGTATAATTCTAAATTAGTTTTTCACAAAATTAAGTTTTTTCAAGGTACATGTACATGTAACTCTTTTCTAGTCAAAATTAAATATGCTGTGGGTAATAAAATATCTTAAACTTCTCATTTTGTTGGTGGTTGAATTCTGTTAAATCGTTATCTAAGTCTTTTTGTTTATTTCAAAAAGTCAATCTTAAGAGGTGCATCATATACAAAAATCTATGAAATGGGATAATTTGGCACTACTGAGAGTGAATTACATTTCTACTTATCATAAAGTCTTGTAAATGAATCCATATAAGGTATGGTACAAATTCATAACTGACATAAAATGCTGGTTTGTATATGAAAGTTCTGGCAAATGCGATTGTATGATGTAGATACAGTACATGGAAGTGTTTACCATAGAATGGGTTGATTATATTGCTGGAAATTTATCACTTCAAATGTGCTTGTATGATGTACGTGCTGAATTTGCTTTGTATGGTGGTATGATTAGAAATACTACGCAATGCAATGCTACATGTATACAATGAAGAACTCGTTTTACCATTAAGTGTGAATTCAGAAACACAGCTTTATTCTCTAAGGGGAAGTGGCTGACAATTTGTTCACCACAAAATTAAAACCATTATTGGAGAATGCTTGTTCCAAATGACAAGAGAAATACTTTGTAACTCTGTTTCCATAATTGCTAAATTGAATGCAAATTGTGTACAGGGGGCACATTTAGAAATGTATTTTCTTCAGCTTGCTGACGAAAAATTTCACAATTTCTGGTGTCAAATGTCTATTTGCTAATTCTATTCATATTAAAGGCTTGCTCACATACAATGCGGTTATCCACAGCGGATTACTGCAGGTGGGTATTTTCTTTTTATCTGTGGAAATGAATGGCAAATGGAGATGCAAAAAGTACCGCAGGTGTGCACAACAGAGTTCCTATTGTACATGTACACATATGCAATGTATCTGCATGTTCTAAGATGTGAAGTGCATTCAAATTATGTCACTATATATTTTGCCCGGCAGGTTTTCACGGCATATGTGATTGTGAACAAAGCTTTAGAATTATATCACATGATTCTGAGTAGCTTAATTTCTTCTCTGCCTTGCTACTTTCATGTTCTGATCTGGCAATCTCCCCTTCCTTCTCACTAGCTTTAATAGACATGTACATGTATGTGTATGTGAGCACAATGTACATATACATCTTCCTCCTCTCTCTCTCTCAATTATGAACCTCTCGGTAAGCAATATTCATTTTCCTTCACTGCATGGCACAGCAGACAAATTTACATGAAAATCAATCCACACAACAGCAACATAAAATTTAAAGCAAAACACATGGGTCAGCATGGCCAATGTTTGGTATACACATGTACCAAGGAGCTTCAAGAGCTGGAGTCACATGTAGCTCATTCCCTTTGAACCATGTTCGAAGCTGCCAAGGAAAAATATGTCAGGCATGTGCTTAACTGGATCTTCCTTGCAGATAAGAAGACAAAAAGATTCCTGCCTGGCTGCAAACTTACAGGCCATTTTCAAAGGAAAATATGCTTTTGTAATGATAATTACTTTTCGCTATCACTAGTCTGATGATATGAGCAGTTCACAGTGCTTACTTTTACTGGGGGCAAGCAAAAAGAAATTGTACAAAATTCCCCGATATATGAATCAAAATTGCGCGACTGGGCATGTGTGGGCACTAATCTGACATATAACATCATAATTAATTGTACTTGAACAATTGCAATTTTTATTTTCGTTTGCAGGGAGTAATCAGAAGAGTGTCAAATTGGGGGTTTTAGGATTGTAAAATTTTACCCTTTTTCCACAAATTGAAACTACTATCATACAATATAGCCAAATTTCTGGACACAATTAGGCTTTTGTATTCAATTTTATCATATGTGAAAATTTCACTTTGTTTATTCAAATAAAAAGTGAAATATTCTCGATATTTCATTTGTGACAAAAATCACTGCTCAAGCTTTCCCATGAAGTTGGCGGCTTGGAACATCGGACATCAAAGGCTACAGCGCACCTGTAGATTCTTTTGTGCATCCTTAGAAAGGAGCAGCTGCTTGAGATAATTTGTTGCCAGTTGGAACTCCAGCTCTTGAAGCTCCTTGCATGTACTAGGATAATTTATTTGTTGGAAGAAAGCAAAGTAGTCATAGCAATGCTGTACAAAAAAATTGAAAATAAAATATACATGAACATAAGTTTTTTTATGGAATCTACAAATTGAACAAATCAGAATACAGTGGATGTCTACAGTAAAACGCTTGTATTCTTCAGCAAAATGGCTCATGATAGCGGTAGAAATTGACCCATGGCAATTTATGTCTGTGAAAACAAAATGAGGGATTAAATTGATGAAAACTGGAGAAGACAAGACTTTCACTTGACAAAAAAGCTTCTCGAAAGAACCTGCACAGAACATGGATATTACCACATAGGTTTAGAAGTTGCAACAAAGAAACACAAGACCAAATAATGGTAAACATATAACAGTTAGAACAAAGACATTCATATTTTAAGTAGAGTAGGCAATAGCTCAATGGACATGTACAAATGTATTCTTCAGGAAAATGGATAAAATAACTGTTGTGAATGTCCTTACAAGTACATTTTACAAAGAGATCCATCTATTATGTGGACTTGGTGCAGAATACAGTGGACATGAAGGCTAAAGAAGAACAATATATTCAGTGGCATGATAATTTGTGTGTGTACAGATGTGACTTGTTAAAGGCAGTGATGAACTGATTCATATTCACAATATATCTAGTTTATTTGAGTACCATCTTGACATCTGCGAAGATACGTTTCAGGTTCATCTATAAATGCAAAGAAAAATAAGCGTAACATGGGGTAAAGGTCTTCTAGTTACAGAACTTGAAATTTACAAAGTAATGGCCACTGTCTGTCCGCAGAATACGTAAGGCTTAAAAAGCAAGAAGTCGTAAGAAATTTTTAAAAACAACTTCAATGTTAAATTCCTGATGCTGCATGCCTTCTGAAACCTAGAAAAAAAGGAAGTACCCCTGATTAATAAAAATTTACAGAATAATATGGATACATAGAAAACAAAAATAAATCTATGACATTTTTCAATCAATGTATATACAGGGGAAACTTGAGATAACAAGGCCATCGGGACCGAAGGATTTCTTTGTTATAGCCGTTTTCTCGTTATATCAGAACATACATAAAAATGCACATATGGGACTAGATTCTACATGTACACTAATAATGTACCTAGTTCTGCCGCCGCCGCCGCCGCCGCTTATATACTCATTTGAAAGCTATGAAGGCATTAATACTATGTTAATTCTCGATCTGAATTACATGTAGCTAATAAAATATCGGATCATGTTGGAAAAAGCGTGAAAAGCATTATTTTCAGACGCAAAGTTACTGACTAAAGGTTAAGTCCATCACACTTCCGCACAGAATATATAAGTATCGCGATCGGGACTGCGCCTGTACTGTCAGCATAGCGCATACCCATGGTATGAAAAAAAAAAAGTCTCATTCATACTTCGGAGGCCGATCTCCCTGCGCTGTGATATGAATAAAAGGACGGGCCCTGCACTGTGATACGAATAAAAAGACGGGCCCTGCGCTGTGTGTGTGTGATACGAATAAAAAGACGCACCCGCATCGCCCAATATATCTTTACTACATGCTCGTGTCTTTGCAGATTCTCCAGCTGAATGATTTTTGTCCATTTGAGGCGCAGTGAAATTTGCTTGCTCGTTATAATGGGAATAATTAGCAATCTTTTTCTTTGTTTTAGAGGCACAAGATTTAGCTCATTATAGTCGATATCTCATTAAAGCCGACCTCGCTATTAGGCCTGAGTCGAGTCGGTCGGTCCACCGGCGCCCGACCGATGCAGCCGGTCACCGGTGCAATTTCATGCACACTGGCGGACTGATGAAATAAAGAAATATATAAGAAATTCACAGTGTCAAAGACTTTGAAAATTAACCAGTTTTAAGAACTAAATTTCCTTATTTATTTTAAAACTTTCACATGATATTAAATTTCAATCCTTTAATCAACCAAGTGGGACTATGGAAATAAGATCACCGAGCAAGATTTCTCAATTTTCTTGCTTGAATTTATCGGCCCGTATATTATTGTTGAATTCTGTGTGAGCGCTGCTGGTACGATTCTGCGCACCTTGCCCCGAGATGGCGCTAACTCCAGGCTAACTCTAGTGGAGTAATTACGAGTTGCAAACAAACAGATAAAAGATGGCAGTGCCCATACACGTATACAGAATGCAACAATATCATCATGTTATGGGCTGATAAATTCAAGCAAGAAAATTGAGAAATCCTGCTCGGTAATCTTATTTCCATAGTCCCACTTTAGTGTGTAAGATATGTGAAATTTATGCTCAAATCCGGCAGAAAGCATGAAATTTGGCATACAGGGGTATTTTGGGGCGCTGATTTCAAAAATTGCCGGCCACAAGCGATCTGACCACCGGGTCGGCCGCCATCTTGGATTTCAAAATGGCCGCTACTGAAAATCTTTAAAAACCGTTATCTCCAGTTTTACAAGACCCGTGGCACAGAAATTTGGCAAATAGGGGTATTTTGGGGTGCTGATTTCAAAAATTGCCGGCCACAAGCGATCTGACCACCGGGTCGGCCGCCATCTTGGATTTCAAAATGGCCGCCATTGAAAATCTTTAAAAACCGTTATCTCGAGTTTTACAAGACCCGTGGCACAGAAATTTGGCATGTAGGGGTATTTTGGGGTGCTGATTTCAAAAATTGCCGGCCCCCAGCGATCTGACCACCGGGTTGGCCGCCATCTTGAATTTCAAAATGGCCGCCATGAAAAATCATGAAAAATCGTTTTCTTAAGTTTTAAAAGACCTGTGGCAAAGAAACTTAGCAAAAAGGGGTATTTTGGGGTGCTGATTTCAAAAATTGCCGGCCCCCAGCGATCTGACCACCGGGTTGGCCGCCATCTTGAATTTCAAAATGGCCGCCATTAAAAATCTTGAACCCGTTTTCTCGAGTTTTACAAGACCTGTGGCACAGAAATTTGGTACACACTGGTTTTTTGATATCATGAATTCAAAAAATGCCAGTTCCATTAGGTTTGACCACTGTGTTGGCCATAATCTGGAATTTCAACATGGGCGCCATGATGAATGATTAAAAATCATTACAGGCCAAGGCCTATAGACCGCGGGGCCGATAGACCGCAGCGTCTCAAGACCCATCCAGCATCCTCGAACTTTACCCCCTGAAAAGCACCCTAAACGAGGATTCAGATTTTGTGATTTTGATACCCTAAACAGGGATATTTTTTCATTCTTGATTTTGATACCCTAAACACGGAGAGAAATAATTAACGGCTTGTTTTTACACCCTTAAGAGGGCGAGCATATACGACCGAAATTCTCAAATTCTGAATAAATTGTACCCTTTCCGCGGATTGGCCGTGTTAAATTTCATACCCTTTTCCCCTGCATTTGGTCTGAAGTGTGATTTTGATACCCTTTTATATGAAAAGGGTATCTTGAGATATGAAAGCAACTTAGATAAGTTCAAAATCTCCCTTAAAAGATATCTGTTTAATACTTAGAGTATGAACTCAGTGTCCAACATTACATTGCATGCACCTTCTTATTTCTAAGTTATTTCGTTCTTACTTTATAAAGCGCATAGGGACGTGCAGTGTTGCTATGTGTAATGCGCTGTAAAAGAACCAAGTATTATTATTATTTTTTTTATTATTATTATATATTTTTCGTTTTTGACACCCTAAACGCTGATCCGCGCGGATCCTCGCCCGACCCTGAAAAACTACCCTTTCCCCTCGTTTTCAGGTTCGCGGATGCTGTACGGATTTCAATGGAAGATACCCCCCCCCCCCCCCCCCCCCCCCGGGATTAAGATACATGAATTATTTGAGTCATTATGCTTTTAAGACGTGATGTGAAAATGCGTCGCATTTCAGACACCGCGGTCTATATCGGCCCCGCGGCCTATCGGCCCCGCGGTCTATAGGCCCCGCGGTCTATCGGCCCCGCGGACTATCGGGCGTAGACCTTGTGAATTTATAGATCCTTTGGGGGGCAACATCCGATAAAAAATACAATGTAAGCTGTCTGAATACAAAGACTAGCAAAGAGTATAAATGGGGATTCCCCTCTGAATACTCGCTCATGATTGGCTTAAAGTTGAGGAGCCTTCATGTTTCTAAGCAGCTCATCCTGCAGAGTATGACAATAAATTTCTTCAAGTTCACCATTTTATGATGGTAAGTTACCTTTATATTTCATTTACTTAGAAAATAATTATTTAATTATCTTATTGACTCTGTGAACAAAGATGATTGGCTGAGAGAACAATGAAATAAAATATTTTTATAAACTATTATTATTATTTTGATGGAATTTTCTATTTAGTCCCACATGGTGAGTTTTGTGTTATAAATATAATCTGTTAACTGTAAGGGAGGGAAGGTCTATCATTATTTTTTACTAATCAAAAACATTGGCAATGGTGAAACATGGGATGAACTTAATAAAGCAGGCAACAGATCTAGTGAATCCGGGACAGGTTCCTGTTCTCACAGTTGACCAACCTCTCTATGCTATAGCGAAGAAGATCCAGTGGACATGGCCAAGTGTATATGGCGAGGACAAGTTTGTGGTGATGATGGGAGGACTTCACATAGAGATGGCATTGTTGAAAGTGATTGGTGACTTCTTGGAAGGGAGTGGTTGGACGAGTGTGATGACTAATGCATGTGTAACAACAGAAGCAAGAGCAGAAAGTCTTCAGAAAGGATCACAAACTTCCAGGGCCCAATGGGCACACCAGGTCACTGCTGCAGCACTTTATGCTCTACAGCAAAGAGCATACGAAGACTACCTCAAAACCTGTGCAAGTGAAGATATCAAATCATTTGATGCTTGGAAGCTCAAGATGACCACAGATTACCCCCAGTTTTGTTACTGGAATAAAGTTCTGCAGTTGGAATTCTCCTTGCATTCATAAGATCACAGAGGGAAGCAAACTACATGCTTTACGTGGAGACCCTTAGAGCAATAATTCCATATATGTTTGCCATGGATCATTACCATTATGCTAGATGGTTGACAGTGCATCTTACAGATCTCCAGGGTCTTCCAGACGATTCCATGGATACCCATCGTGCATTTGTCGATGGGAAATTTGTCACTGAAGTCATCACACAGGTTCTCTGCAATGGCAAATGACCAGGTACATGAGCAGCAGAATGCCGTAGTTAAAGGTGATGGTGGAGTCATAGGAATTACTGAGAATGAAGCAGCTCTTCGCCGATGGATGGTGGCTGGTCCTGAAATAGCAAGAATCGTGAGTGAGTTTGAAGACCAGTTCCAGAGCCAGAAGGAACCTGATATCCGTCACCATGATCAATTACCTAGTGTGCAGAAATCCTTTGCATCAGATCTTAACAATGCAATCAGTTCTTTCGAGAAACTGGGGAACCCATTTGCCGAAGACACTAAAGATTTGTATGTGCTTGACACCAAGGTCACCATGCCTAATGAAGTGATTGCTCAACTACGATCTGTGGAGGAAACTGGCAACAAACAATTCAATGCATTTGTAGAGAAGAGACTGAATGATCCTTCTGTCAGTTTCTATGACAACATTTCCAAGAACAATCTGGCACTGTTCAAATCCAAGCCCAAGAAAACACCTGCAAAGTCTCTGGCGAAGATGACTAATATGAAAAGCAATGCTGAACTGTTCTCTCGAATGTACATTTCTTGTCAGGCGAGAGATGGTGATCTTGATGCATTCTTCGAACACGAATGTCACGGTTGGCCTCCGGCACTGGCTGAAGATATTAATACAATGCGCCCACCAACCAGCAAAGCCGATCTTGTGCCCTGTTTGGAAGCCCTTGTACCACATCCTGAACGTTCCGATGAAACACCTGTTGCAGAAGTATGCATTTTTGATGGGGCTGCCTTAGTGCATCAGCTAGATCCTAAGAAATGCAGTAGTGTGGTCAGGACATTTGGTGATTATGCACATAAACAGTTCCTTCCATACATTGCACGAAAGTTGAATGAGGAGACAGTAGTACGTGTCGACGTTGTGTGGGATACCTACAGATCAGACAGTCTTAAAGGAGGCACCAGGCTTGGTCGTGGAAGTGGCATACCACTTCATGTAACTGAACAGACGTTGGTGCCACATAACTGGAGCAGTTTTCTTCGTGTAAATTCTAATAAGAAGACATTGTTCAGTTTCCTTGCAGCTTCTCTTCAGACGATGAATGTTCCAGATGGGAAAACACTTCTCACGACCCAGGGAGAAATTGTAAAATCAAACCCTCATTCAGATATGTGGCAGAACATTCAACCATGTACACATGAAGAAGCAGATTCACGTATGTGCTTCATGCTTGGCAGGCATATCGGCAAGGGTACCAAAGTATCATAATCCATGCAACGGACACGGATGTGGTTGTGCTGGCAATCGCAATGGCAAGTAAAATGGATGGCATCGCGGTGTGGTTGGCCTTTGGGCATGGAAAGAATCTTAGGTACATCGGTGCTCACACCATTTCAACAAAACTAGGCCCCGAACGCTCATGGGGACTTCTGTTCCTGCATGCTGTTTCTGGATGTGATACCGTTTCTGCTTTAGCAGGGATAGGCAAGAAGACTGTATGGGACATATGGATTTCCATGCCAAACTTGGGAGAGGTCTTCAATCGTCTCTCGAATGCACCAGTTGAAGTAACAAATCATGACATGGACATCATTGAAAGGTTTTTCGTTGTCCTGTACAGTAGAACTTCCTCTCTGAAGAAGGTGAATGAAGCACGTAAGCAGCTTTTTGCTCAGGGGAATCGGCAATTGGAGAACATTCCACCAACAAAGGAAGCACTACGTCAACATGTGAAGAGGGCAATCTTTCAAGCAGGTCACATCTGGGGACAATCCCAAAGTGAAAACCCAGAGCTGCCTTCACCTGAAGATTGGGGATGGACTAAGGATGGTGATGATGGATGGCATCCATTTTGAACACTACTGCCAGAGGCATCAAAAGGGTGCCGAGAACTGATCAAGTGCAAGTGTAAAAAGCGGTGCACTGGAAATTGCAAATGTTTTGCAGCTAATCTTCCATGCACAGGACTATGCTTCTGCTTTGGGTAATGCTTCCGAGATGAGGAGTAGGAGAGGTAAATTGGACGAAAACTTTGGGGCCATTTTATCGCTACATCTGAATGACTGTAAAACTGGTAAGGGAATTTTTTTTTTTCAGATATTCTTTTCCGGGTTTAAGCCTGAGAACATTTGAACTATAACAGCTTTGTGCTTTTTAAGATGTCATAGGCTTTTGTCATTTAAAGTCGAGGAAAGAGGTTTATAATATTGTTCATTGCTAACAAATGTTGGTGACCAAATGGTAATGGTGGCCAAACTTGAATTCAAAATGGCTGGCTTGTTATGGTTCATCTGACATTTCAATCAGTTTAACAATATCTTTGTTTTTAATTTCAAAATGAAAATTCAAGGGTTACGCTCAACATTCCAGTTTAGCAGCCATATCAGAATTTCATATTCCATATAAATGGGGGTTCCTTGATATTCCTTGTGTCGGCCATATTTTGATAAAAAATTGTGTTGATATTTTTAGTCAAATGTTTGACCTGCACACACTTACACATTTACCATGAAAATACCTTCTGGTACCAAATTTTCATAACCACTTGTCATTTACAACGGATCGAATTTCCATGGCAGTCATATTAGAATTCAAAATGATGATCATGATTTTCCGCATGTTCAGTCGAACGGCGGCTATGATCATTATGATGATTTTCCGCATGTTTTCTATAAGTCCATATTTGAATTTAGAATGTGAAAATACCAATTTCGACCTAGTTACAGCTAGTACCACAGGTCATGTAAAACTCAAGAAAACAATTTTTAATTATTTTTTTCTGGCGGCCGACCCGGTGTTCAGATCACTGGGGCTGCAGCACCCTAAAATACCCCTTTTTGCTAAGTTTCTATGCCAGAGGTCTTGTAAAACTTGAGAAAACGATTTTTCATGATTTTTAATGGCGGCCATTTTGAAATTCAAGATAGCGGCCAACCTGGTGGTCAGATCGCTGGGGACCGGCAATTTTTGAAATCAACACCCTAAAATACCCCTATTTGCCAAATTTCTGTGCCACGGGTCTTGTGAAACTGGAGATAATGGTTTTTAAAGATTTTCAATGGCGGCCATTTTGAAATCCAAGATGGCAGCCGACCCAGTGGTCAGATCGCTTGTGGCCGGCAATTTTTGAAATCAGCACCCCAAAATACCCTTATTTGCCAAATTTCTGTGCCACGGGTCTTGTGAAACTGGAGATAACGGTTTTTAAAGATTTTCAATGGCGGCCATTTTGAAATCCAAGATGGCGGCCGACCCAGTGATCAGATCGCTTGTGGCCGGCAATTTTTGAAATCAGCACCCCAAAATACCCCTATTTGCCAAATTTCTGTGCCACGGGTCTTGTGAAACTGGAGATAACGGTTTTTAAAGATTTTCAATGGCGGCCATTTTGAAATCCAAGATGGCGGCCGACCCAGTGGTCAGATCGCTTGTGGCTGGCAATTTTTGAAATCAGCACCCCAAAATACCCCTATTTGCCAAATTTCTGTGCCACAGGTCTTGTGAAACTGGAGATAACAGTTTTTAAAGATTTTCAATGGCGGCCATTTTGAAATCCAAGATGGCGGCCGACCCAGTGGTCAGATCGCTTGTGGCCGGCAATTTTTGAAATCAGCACCCCAAAATACCCCTATTTGCCAAATTTCTGTGCCACGGGTCTTGTGAAACTGGAGATAACGGTTTTTAAAGATTTTCAATGGCGGCCATTTTGAAATCCAAGATGGCGGCCGACCCGGTGGTCAGATCGCTTGTGGCCGGCAATTTTTGAAATCAGCACCCCAAAATACCCCTGTATGCCAAATTTCATGCTTTCTGCCGGATCCGAGCAACTTGACCATTTTTTGTTACATATCTGCCCTACTACTTGGTTGATTAATGGTTTGAAATTTAATATCATGAGAAAGTTCTAATATAGATAAGGGAATTTAGTTCTTAAACTGGTTGATTTTCAAAGTCTTTCATTAACACTGAATTTCTTTATGTACCGGTATTTCTTTATTTCAACGGTCTGCCGGTCTCGCCGAAAAATCACCGGCGGACGCCGGTCAAAAAAAGAAAACCGTTATGACTCAAGCCTACTTGTAATATAAATATTATGTTCTTTTAAGATCTCTCATGTTTTCCCTCTTCAACAATCAAAAACATGCTACTTTCCCGATGCGGGCGGCGCGTTATATGCAGCTTTTTTGCACCGCATATTTTTTCATGAAATTTCATCGGTCCGCCGGTCTCCGCCGAAAAATCACCGGCGGGCACCGGTCAAAAAAAAAACCGTTATGACTCAGGCCTACTCGCTATAAAGGTTTGTGCTGCCATAGAATTACACGCAAGTAAATTTGGGACCATGACAATATTCTAGTTATAGTCGTTACTTCGTTATAGCCGACCTCCTTATGTCAAGTTTCCCCTGTACTACAGATAACCAATTTGTAAAAATTAAACTCACTGAAGGCACTTTCATTAGGTTTGACGACAGGTACATGTACTCCCAAGCTATGCCATCAATTAAGCAGCAACACACTGGATTTCACATCTACAGGTTTGATTTTGTAAATACACAAACTTACCACACCAAGCAAGACAAAGTGTCCTTAACACTTACTGTACTGGGCTATTTCAAGCTCCTCTCCGACTTGGGGGGGGGGGCATCGATATTTTTATGAAAATCTTTATTTTTTTCATTTAATATTATAAATATATGCATAAAATACTAATTTCCATGGATAATTAAGTAGAAAAGGCCTTTAAGATAAAATTTTAATGCAATAAGTTCTTCCTAAACCTTAAAAACATTATCACATAAAACAAATTTGAAAGTGATTTCAATTCTTATGTATTCTTCTGTTTTACGAATTTCTTACGTATTTCTTTGATTTCAACTTTAACCTCTTTATTATTTTTTTTAATCTGCTGTTTCAGAGTGTTACATGAACCAATATTCAGTTAAAATACATGTAGAATGATGATAATAATTACAGCTTAAAGAAGAAATTATAGGTGATAGAGCAGGAACATGAGGAATTGCAGTTTCCCATAATGATAAAAAGGGAAGCAAATATTGTTGGAAGGGGAAAAAAGATCATGACCTCCATCTTACCTTGGTCTTTCTCTCTGGTGTGGATGTGCAGAAGTTGATGTTTTTACAAATCTCATCAGGAGACTACCAAGAAAAACAGTGGGAAATTAATGCTTTGAGAGTCAGACAATATGTATAATTCATAAAATATAATAAAAAATAGTAAAGTTATCAGGGCTTGTCAAATGGTGATTGCATTTTAACACAAATCCAGTCCAACTTAACACTCCAAACATTCAATTATCAATCAGGATCAGGTTTTCAGCTCTAACTTGCCATTAAAAGAGAAGTGAAACCCAGTGCTCATTTTTGCATGACATTATGATCCATATTTCACAGATTAATTTGGTACTAAAATCATGCCAAACCGTGACTTAAAACCCATAAACCATCGATGCAAAGTTTTCATCATTAGCGTATTGCGAGAGAGAATGGCAGCTGCCATTAGGCCTCCACTACCCCTAACTTTGCGATTTGTGACGTCAAACACATACAACTCGATCACCAGCTGCTAGCTACCGTGTATCCAGCTGAGCAAGCTAGCTATACGCACAGTGTGTATGTACCAGTACCGATATGAAAGTTTAAGTAGTTTTACTAACTTTCCTCTTTATTTTGACCTTCATCCAAAAATTCATCGGAAATTATGCAATACAGATCCAAACCAGTGTGTGAGGTGATATTTCATGTTTTGGGATATTGTTAACGATTTAATAATAATGTTACGTCCATTTGACATTATTTCGGTGGATTTTGAAGATTTTGAAATCACAGCGAAAGCAGCAATCCCCCATTTCTATCGCGACATAGATTAGCCGTACGCCCCCTGCATTGGGCTAGCAAAAGTCCAATAATGCACTGCTCCGACAAAAACATAGTCAAAATCATCTGTGGTTGTTCCAAAGTACTTTATTTCTCATAATTTAAGGAGTTTTATATCGAAAACATTTCAAAAATCAAATCATTACATTTCCATGACATGAAGCTTGGATAAATAATGTCATAACTAATTTAAATGGGATTTTAATATGAATTTATATCCGAGGTTGATGCTTGTTTATTTTCCATGACGCAGAATCCTACATGAAACGCAGTGCTCGCTACGGGAAATTGGACTTTTGCTACCCCAGTGCAGGTGGCGTATGGCTAATCTATGTCTTGACAGAAATGGGGAATAGCTGCTTTTGCTGTGATTCACACTCTGCAAAATCCACCAAAATAATATAAGGTCAAATCGTTGTAACATTGTTATTAAATTGTTAACAATATCCCAAAACATGAAATATTATCTCAAACACTGAAATTTGGATCCGTATTGCATAATTTCCGATGAATTTCCGGATGAAGGTCAAAATAAAGAGGAAAGTTGGTGAAACTACCTCGACTTTTGGTACATGTATAACCCATGGGTATACCATACACACATACATGTACGTATCGGTACACACAGTGCATATAGCAAGCAGGCTAGCGCTAGCACTGCATGCATGCAACACATAGCAGAAGCTAGGTTTGATGCCGAATCGTTGATTCTTAAAATGATACCAAATATTACAAATTATTAGCATTAAAAATGTTCCTGAAAATCAAAACTAATAATTTATAAACACAAAATAATTTTTTGTCACACTAAATATCTACTCATAATTTATTCACGACGCGAAAATAAGACAAGACATAGTCATGAGTGATGAATTCTACCCTGTATTTCAGTGCCATCAATGGTGCACGCAGCTCTACGGCGTACATAGCCTATACAACTACTGACGTCACATTTTCCAGCGAGGTGATCTTCACACGGCGACTTGGAGCCGAGGGAAGTCAAACTTTGGAGTGATGGTACTCCTTACTCTGCAATCGGACAGGGCTGGTTGCAGGTTTTTTTTAATGTGTTCACACTATTGTACTGGATTATAAGATAATATATTCTGGGTTTCATTCTCCTTTAATAGAATGATCCTGATTAGAACACACATTCCCTTATTTAAAAAAATGTGCACTGTGACTTGCATCTTTGTGTCTCTGGTATTTAAATGTACTAACATATTAACTGGAATAATGGATTTGTGTATTCTATATTTTTACATCTCATATGAAGTCAAAACTCAATATAATACAGATACACATTCAATTACCTTTCCCAACAATGCAACAAGCAAAATAGTGGATATTACAATTATCACATTATCATCTTAGGACTACACAAACTGTGGTGTATTGGTGAAGTCTCTTGACTTTCGTAGAGAGGTTCAATCCTTGCTTGATTCTTATATCCTTGGACAAAGTGTTTTGCCTGTATTTGTCCCTCTCAAACCAGGTATATTAAATGGGTGCCTAGCAATGCTGGAGTAATAATAATTGCAGGGCCCTCAGGAAGAAAAGTATTTATACTGATGAGGCTGCCCTGGGTGAATAAGACCAGGGTGCCATTGCATAAAGACTTACTATTATAGTAACTTTGCCATCAATGGTAACTACATGTACCATGGTAACGTTGCTCAAGAGCCAATCAAAATCCAGTATTCCATGAAAAGTTACTATAATAGCAAGTTTTATGCAACGGCACCCATATCTTCATTGTTATTACTGTTAAATAATTTCCCATCAGAGAAAAAGGAATTTACAAGAAGAATTTCTCAAAGCTCTAATTCTCACCAGCTCTGAAGCAAGGAAGTCAAAGACGAGGTATGCGTACTGGTCTACATAGCTCTTGCACTGATCAGAAAAGTCACCCAACTGGGCGCAGATGTCATCAATAGCAGCCACAATCATATTCTGAGGAAGTCAAAAAATGGCAATAGATAAAATTATATAATAATAAATATATGAATGTTTATTTCTTGTATACTTCTAATCTTAAAAAATCCTTTTTTCAATAGTTAATAATCAATACTTTCAAAATTTTATATACAGAAACATATAATATGGGTAAAGCATGAGAAAATAAGTTTCTAGGGTTGAAATTGAATGTTTATTCTAAAATGTAAAAAAAAACCTACGAAAAAACTGCCTATTTGTCACCATAAGAAAGCAATCTTATAAATAAAAATGTCATACTCATTTAATAATTTGTCAGATTTTTCCTCACTACCCATTTTTTCCTTTTTTCTTTGGGGCGGGTTCTCTGATTTTGGTCCAGCATTGCATGCTTCACAAAATTGAAATTTTACAACTTCTAAATGAGTATATGGCAAATTATCATATTGTCATTTTTGTTACAATTAAATCCAGTCCCGGTTATTCAGTCAAACCGCAGATCCCCCAAAAGTGCTCTATTTTATTTCCAGTTTTGCTTGACTGGGTCAGTCTCTGAATACATAATGAGCAGGAATCCCCTGGAACATCTGATTTCCAAATGATTGAATGGAGTGGTTAACATTTACTGATTCTCATGATTTAGACATCAAATAAAAGAGGAGGAATTAGAGATTCATGACGTACTCTATTTGTCTATGAAAAATGTGACAAAATTGGTGAAAAATAATGTTATTTTATGACCAAAAAATGGAAATGAAATGAAAAGTAAACCTGTAAAAAACTCACATAGTTTTATTATGAGCCAGGCTGAATTTGACATGAGTGTAAAGGGCAATATCTATACTTTACAAATATTGAAATAATATTTATGTACACTTAATGACAGGGTCAGGATCCAGCAAAATGTAACCAAAGTACACATTGGCCGGAATTCACAAAGGTGGTTTTTGGTTTTAAGCAGATTTCGTGGTATAAATACGCTTGATTTAGCGCATACACTTGAAAAGGTCCAATAATGAACGCGCGCCGGTCGCGCGTGGTTGGCAAAAGCGCTAAATTCACGCTTGTTGCCATGGTTCAGCACCATGGTTTATTTAGATTAATTTACATAAAGCATGGTCTGAACCATGGTCTGAACCATGGCAACAAGCGTGAATTTAGCGCTTTTGCCAAATATCGCGCCATAATCTTGCAGGGTGGCCTTGCCAGCCAATCACAGTGCTTGGATTCTATGGTCTTGACAATTTCAAGGATAAATTATGTACTTGGGTTGAATATTGCTGGATCCTGACCCTGTCATAAATGTATGGATGTTTTGAATATAATAATGTAAAAGATGAAACTTCAACGCTTCCATACATATGCGTTTTAATAGTGGCTCATATACTTTTTATATGTCTTTTATTGACTTGAAATCTTATAAAGAAAAGTATTTTGTGTCACTCTTTTATCACATATTTTCAACTACTTATTCTTTGAATTATAACTTAAACAGAGTATGTCTGCATTGATAAAGTATCCATTTATCTTTCCAGAAAATTTGATGAGCATAGTATTAAAATTTCTTGATTTAATTAACTTTGAATATGACCATGCAAAACAGCCCACTGGCTACAAGGAGAATGTGCCATTACAGGCACTGGAAATAAAATCAGCCCTTTTTGCTCATTTGCATACGACCTGCGGTCTGACTGTATTGATTAATAATATTTTAGTTCCTCTTCATACCACTTTAGTTTCCAATTCAAATCATGGTTATATATTAGATATGAACTCACTTGTACAGTCTGGTTTGTTAGTAAGCCATCAACATCTCCGAAGAATGCTTTACAATCAGCACATGGGTCATCATCAACAAGAATATTCTAGCGGAAATTGAACAAAACAATATAGTTATGGATTTAATTTCGGGGCTAAGAAATAACTTCTGTTTACAAAATATTCAATATGTAACATTTGAAATACGTCATCAAAATGTTCACAGATATCATTTGGAACTTAAAAGAAGAATGGCAAACTTTAATAATGCAATAACAATTAAATTAATGAAAGAATTTTTTCTTGGGGGGGGGGGTGGGCTCCTGGGATACATGAACATTTTTACCATGAACTTCATTTCCATGTGGGTATATTATGTTGATATTAAACTCCAGTTATATGAATTACATGAACATAAACCAAATGCATGGAAGTAGTGATTACTGAAAGAAGTAAGCATCTGAGATGTTTAGATTTAAAGGTATCGATCGTACAGTAGTGGGAAAGGTGGCGCTTTGGATATTTAACTACTTTGTCAGCTGGAATGGAAATTACTACATATACTGTTGTGAAATGATTAATTTCGAACGTAGGTGACGTTTGTTTGAAGAAAAATGGTTTAGAAATGGCTAAAATATCCCAAAAAATAAACATCGAATTACAAGCGCGGTACCGCGTTGACAGTTCACACACGTGTAAACAGTGTGTGCGAACCGCTGTGCGCCGTTGAGCCGGGAGCGTCGGGGTAGGTGGTCCTTAGCGAGGGTATAAGGTAACCGTTGATATTCGATCATTTGAATTATTTTACTGAATATTTCATGAATATTTTCATGAATAGAATACCGGATTATCTCACTCATGTATCTTTTCATGCAAGCCGAACAATATGACTGTTTTTGAGCAGTTTCATGCCAACTTTCATTTTGCTACCACTACTGTTTGTTTATTACCTTTAACAGCCCTGTTTACCAGTATCACAATGTAAAATGATGCAAAACACAGAAACAGAAAGCAAGTTAATACTGTCATCTTCATACCTGATCTGATGGACAGAATCTGAACTCAGAGCAGAAGGAATCTGGGTTCTGCAGAAAGAAAAAATGATGAACAACAATATACATCTACATCAATCTCTCTAGAATAACATTACACAATTTATGGCAGCGAAAAAAAGACCCTGCAATACTGCAGGAGCCTAAACTACAAAGTCTAATTTCAATGTTTTTCAAAATGCCCATCATCCCTATAATTATAGGTAAGCATACTTAATGTGACCCAACATTTGTTCCGGTGACAATTGCTCCGGGCTTTACTATTATATAATTAGTGTTAGGGTTGTAATACGGCTTTCAGTTTGGTTTAGGGTTAGGGTTAGGTACATGTATATTGCTTGGTCCAAGGTTGAAGTTAGGAATTTGGTTAGTGCACATTACTGACCATGCAACTGTGGCCAGAGCACGTATCACAGAACCATCTTTAAAGTTCATAATAACCATTTTCAACTTTTAGCTTTTTAACAGTTAATGTATGATCAAATCATGTTTAATACTTCATGTAGACAGATATACAATGGTTTTAAGTAATTGCATAGACTACACTTTAATCTGTGATAGTGAAACATTCTAACCCTGAAGCCGTGTTCACACGTAACAGGGTAAACAACCATTCTACATGCAAATGATTGGGAGGTCAGGTTGAAGAAATAAGAAGCTGCACCCAACAAAGGCCCCTAGGCATACTCACTTGACTGTGTGTTATAAGACTTTATAAAATGGGTTCTAGGATGTAGGCATTCCCATTGGTCATATTACACCACGTGACCGTGCATTTTTCTTTCCTACCGTCATGACCGTGCAAAAAAGTTCCCATCAAAAAGTGATAACCCACGGCAAAAAGTGATAATGCAGGGGCAGAGCTGAGTGTATGCGTACCTCTAGGGCGTACAAACTTAAGACGCGATGAAATGCGCGTAGATTCATATAGCAAGGCCATGGCAAGGACTTTGATGCGCACACTGACACGCGCATTATACTTTTTGACTGCGCTTAATGTGATGTCATAAAGGAAAGCAAATGGCGGCCTCCTTGACTGTGCGATTCTTTGCATTTTGATGGGGTTTGTAACCATTTTTTGGACTTTATATTCATCTTGTTGACCCGTTTTATAAAACAAATAATTCATGTTTTGTGGCTCGAGCATTAGTGATATGCACTGCACTCAGTTAAGTCACAATGAGACGGATAATGAACTCGACAAGTCTCGTTCATTATTCCATTGTGACTTAACATTCGTGCAGTGCATATTCACTAATGTACTCGCAAACATGCATTATTTGTATAGTGTCTCACTTGTGGAAATCACTGCCTTCACATCATGCCTCAAAATCTATTTCAGCAGATGTGTAAATACTGACTTTAGTAGTCAAGTATGCGCATGTCTTTTAAAAGATATATGACGCCATATATTGCTGTGAATCATTACCATCAAATACAGAAAAGTGAAGTGTACTTCACTTATGACATTCTATTTTGGCACAGCGGCTTTTTGGAATGGTTTCCCACATCCTGTGAGAACGACGGTCAAGGTAGTGGGTAGCCACTTACCAAGTATGTAACAATCGCAGAGATGATCTGCTTGGTGTAGGTATTCACTGCATAGACACAGACAGGAGCAATGGGACCAAGAGTGTAACAAAGCTGGTCCAACTCGAAAACAATAGCCGTCTGAGATATGTGAATGAGAACAATAACATTAAGAACGATCATGAAAGACACTGATAATGATGATGATGGTGACGGTGGTGATTGATAATAATAATAATAATTTATATAACGCCTTTCCCACTGGATACAAAGCGCTTTGAGATATATACAAATTAGGAAAATTATCATATATCACTTTAATACATTACATGTATGTTACTGTTCAAAGAGGTATATTCATTTCATTTCTTCTTTTTTTCTTTTTTTTTTTTATTACCAGGGTTCTAATCAGTTAACTCTTAAAGTGCTTAATAAGAAAAAATCATTGATATTTTGGAAAAAAAAGGAGATAATATTACTATCATATGGACATGTTTAGACTGACGTGGTGGTCACCAGCATTCGTGATTTTAATCAAAATAAGAAAAAAATAAGTATTTTTCAAACCTGGATTGCTGCATTGTTCAACATAGAGTCGACAGTACCTATGGTAGTCTTGCATGTAGAGCACAGATCTACACCTTCTCGATTTTTCTGTGAAAAAAAAGTTATTATTTCTTTTATCATCATAATCATTATGAATAATTCAGAACCATCAGTGGGTTAGATGGGAAAACCAAACTCAAACGAAATACTTGGTGTGAGATAACTCAGCTGAAACTCATTGGAAAGAGATATGGAGCAAAACCTTATCCAACAGGGTCATCAATAAAGAAAGCCAGCTCTCTTCTCCATGGATAATTAATCATAAAAGTTCATGTATTCACACAACAGTGCCGAAAGTTCGTTTCATTAGCCCTGCTTGGCAACTGAGTCTATTGCCCCTAAACTTATAAACTGTGCAAGGATATTAATTCACTTGCAATGATCTACATGAGAGGGGCAAGTGGGCAATACATGTAGTTTTAGTGTACAAAGCAGAATGAACCTACACATATTCATTCAACTATGGAAAATCAAAAGCTCTATTTTAAAAGTTGGACTCCCTTGATTGCTATACAAAATAATTTATTTCTTCTCCATGTCTCTTCCTGTTCCTCTTTCTACAGGATAGATTGTCATACCATCTTAGGCTTTTTTCTACTTCCCTTCTAATCAAAGAGGAAACAATTGGTAACCTACCAGCTTCATAATCTGGATGAAGAGATTGTGGAGCTCCTGACTTCCAGTACAGAGTCCAATTTCAGAGCATGATTCAGGGTTCTGGTTAAAAAAGGATATAAAACAACATAAAAGGAACATCAGTAATTAATACAATACAATATTACAGAAAAATGGTTCTAAAATGAATTTTCACTAACTGAATTTAGATTTTTCAATAAAGTTGTTAGCTACACTATGTAATGTTCTCTCTAATGTGTGTTTGGAAATTGAGAATCTAGTTCCTCATTGTTCAAGGTAATGTTTAGTTTTGGTAAGCCCTCAAAAACTTCTTGTAAGATTAATTGGATTTTTGTTGATAAATACCAAGATACTAGCAATATAAAGATGCTGTGAAGATTTCATGTCCTAAAGTGGCACATTAAACAAATGAGAGACAAACAATAATTTAGGTGCCGGGTCAGGGATATTAACTCCAAACAACTTCTGCTTGCTCTATACACCATACACGCGTTCAAAACCAGAACCATCGGGGTGGAAAGGTCCTAGCATAGGGCAGTATATTGCCATGTTCTAGCATTCCTAACACATACTTACAGTAAATTTCACCAGAAATCACTGATGGAATACCAAGAATACCAATGATCTCTACCAAACATCTTTTGATACATGGAAAACAACATGAAACACGTTTCTTTCCACTTTCCTTCTTGCTACCAAAACTGTACATGAGCTTTAAGGTTTGAATATATTTAGTCCCCTTGCTTTGAATGATTGTAAAAGGATGACACTGTTTAAATTAAGTTATTTATAAAACAGATTCTAGAACATAGGCATTCTAATTAGTCATATTACACCACGTGACTGTGCATTTTTCTTTCTGACCACAGTGACCGTGCAAAAAAGTTTGCATCAAAAAGTGATAACTCAGGGCAAAAGGTGATAATGCACGCCTGAGATGCGGGTTTGTGTACCTCTAACACGTACAGACTTAAGACGTGATGAAATGCGCATAGTTTCATTTAAGACGGCTATGACAAGGACTTTGATGCGCACACTGAGACACGCATTATACTTGGGCTGCGCTAAATGTGATGTCATCAAGGAAAGTAAATGGCGGCCTCCTTGACTGTGCGATTCTTGGCATTTTGATGGGGTTTGTAACTGAGCTTTTTCGATAAACCGGTGTTAGTAATACCGTACGGTGTTGGGTCAATACCGGTATGTATACTGCCATTGTCATTTTCATGCTGTGATATCATCATACCGACTGTCTCAAAGTCATACTGATTTAAGAATTAGCTAGGTTGATTTAGATGTTTTTGTCTCGCCCTTTCAACTGTAAAACCAAGAAAGGAAAATATTTTAGATCGTCAGGGTTTTCCCCTGTGTGATATTCCATATTCCAAACGATTTCAGGGTAGATCTAACCTCTAGATTCTAGTCTTCCTAGCCACCAGCGACGAGGCGCAGGCTATTCTAGTCCAGTCTTGCTGCTGCATGATATCGGTGCAGTGTATGCACTCACACAGACACAAAGGGCATCCTGTACACATACATGTACATGTAGTCACATGCACAGGTGTGTGTGTCGCTGTGAGCGAGGCCATCTAAAATTAGCTTGCATTGCCTAGTGAGTGAAAAAAGGACAGAATCTCCAAAAATCACAGGATTCACTATTGATTTTCAAACAATATTGATTTGCGCATGGGATGCTAGGCGGTATGAGCATCAGATTGCACAAGATGAGAATGAAAACACTTGTTGCGGTCACTGACCTGTTTTTGTGACCAAAGTGCAAACACCATGCGTGGATGATAAATGAGACGTGAGAGATATTAAGAGAAGAGAAAGTGGCTATCGTTCGTGACAGAGGGCAAAACAGATAAAGTTATGAAGTTCTATCAAGCAAGCTCCAGATTAATGAGAGTGTTAAGATGTTTGTATTTTAAGAAGGATTTTTCTTCTTTACGAGTCAATAATTATTTCCATTTGATAGACGAAAAATTGATATTTCATGTTATGTTACTGACATTCTCTGACAAAGTTTAATGTGTCTGCATGTCACCTACTATAATAGAAAATAGTGAAAGAGAGAGAGAGAGAGAGAGAGAGAGATGGGGTAGAGGAAGGGGGGGTGGGGACTTTACTCTTTAGGCTGCACTGGTGACAGTAGGCAGTGAGTGGTCAGGTTCTGGCTTGCTTTGTCTCAGCACTAGCACTGCACTGCATGATATCCATGCGCGCTCGTCGAGCTCAGCTCGAGCCAAGTCGGAGTTGCAGGAATGCTAATCAATCACAATTTTTTACTCAAAAAGCATAATATGGGGAATTCTAGGTCAGTGTTGGGTCCAAGACCAGAGGGTCCGAGATCAAGATCAAGATCAAGATCAGACAGTCCGAGACCCAGATCAACATTAAGATCCGCAGCTAAAGATCGAGATTAGAACATCTGAGATCGAGATCAAGATCGTGGTTACTGATGCCGATCTCGAGACCGGTCTCGAGATCAAGATCGATGTACCCCACACTGAGTCGTGTTTTCGCCGATTGGTAAATGATTTTAAAAGCTTTTTCGTTTGATAATTTACGTAATAACAATGTTGATCTCTAGCGATCTCGAGCGAAAATTCCGAGAACAGAAGCTCCGAGATCAAGATTAACACCTTCGTGATCAAAAGACAAGATTGAGGTTACTGATGCCGATCTCGATATCATTCATTATCCCATAGTGACTCAACATTCGTGCAGTGCATATTCACTTATGCACTCGCAAACATGAATTATTTCTATACTACATGTATTTAAGATAAGATCTGACATCTGTTATCTATAAGGGAAAATTCAAAAAGAGTATATTTGTAATCTCAAGTTTCTTTGCTTAAATTTTATACATCTTGAAGTTTCATAAAGAAATACATCAGTATGCACTCTTCTATATATTTTGAACATGAGACTAAATGATCACTTTTCTTGGCACTAAAGCTAACACTACCACATACTACATACAACAGCAAGAGTTTGACAATGATCGGAAAGTTATCCTCTATGACTTCCAGATACAGAGGTCTAGGAATGGACAAAGCCACAAGATGGCGTTCTCAAGGTCTTGCTGCAGGGAGAGGCGTGCTTAAAGCGTGACAGGTCGCTGAGGATTTACTTACGAGATATGTGAGGAGGAACTGAATGACGACAGGGAATTCATCTTGGATGAGCTGAGCACAGTTTGGAAGGAAGGCTGAGAGGAGGGGGCAGAACTGGAGAAGCATGTTCTCAACATCTTGCTGCATGAGATAGAGAGAGGGTGGGTCCTTGGATTATGTATGATATTTCTTTAAGATGATAAGTTTAATAATGACAACAATCATGATAACAATGATTAAGGTAATAATGATAATAATAATAATGATAATTATAATGTTAATACATAACAAGAACAATAATGTAATAATGATCCAGCACTGTTGACTTTATTTCTGTTTCAAACGGAGTAATTTTGTTCAAAAATAATCATCTGACATTGAGAGATAAATAAACAGAAAGGTCACTTACAAAACGTGAAGAAGCTTTACTCACTAATGAAATGAGAAATTGAGGTGCTGTTGTTTCTCATACCAGAATTCCTGAATTCCTGTATTTCTGAATATACTGAATTTCTGCAATTCAATACAGTTCTAAGCCACAAAAATGCCCATCAATAAAAGTTTCATTCTGCAAAATTGTTTGGTATTACATTATGAATTCAAAATAGTTAAATGAAATCAAATTTAATTACATTTTGCAATTACTGGATAAAAGCTGAAAATAATATTTACCTGGATTGTTACATTTGAAAGGAATGCATTGGCCTCTGCCATAGCATCTTTACACAGTGTACACACCCCGTCATCATTCTATGAATAAGAATTGTAAAAAATAGAGATGGCGCAAGAGAGAGAGAAAAAAGATATGAATTGCTGTAGAAAAATATAATTAACATTTAAAGGAATAGTGCACCTTAAAATTAAAAACCTAGACAGAACCTCTCAAATGACATCATCATGCTGCCATTTCACAGATTGCAATTGATATCTATCTTTGAACACAGTTTACTTGATTTCTTTCAACATGCATCAACCTATTCCTATTATTTTAAATGGATAAACAGAGCTTTGATAAAATATAGGAAATTTTAAATGAAATAAAATAATGGACTTAGAGTAAAATATAACTGTAAGATCTGAATCACGTGTGCCATTATTTTGAATTGTAGAGAACAACCTCAAAGTTGCTGATGAATGAACATACATGTCTGTCATGGGCGGCAATCCTGGTGATCCCAGAAGCGTTCCCCCCCCCCTCCCCCCGTAAATTTTGAATATCTATTTTCAGAAACAGTTCGAAGAAAATTGATACCACACTCCAGTAATATTTGGCAGGCCATTGATTGTATCAACTACTCGCCAAAATAGGGAAAAACGGCACAATCTCCATTGAAAAGCTCAAAAAGTTGAAATTCGAACGTCAAAAGAGCAACTCTTTTCTCTATTAGAATAATAGCAAATTTGGTATCAATTTTATAAGCATAACATTTTGAACTTTCAAAACTGTCCACAGTTTTGTAAAAAACATGACTTATTTTACATAATTACAGTCATTTCATCAAAAAGAGCTGTTTTCGATGTTCATTTCCCGTATTAAACGGGATTCCCCGGGGCGTATGGAGCAGATGCGCGCAACTTTTCCATATGGAGCAAATATTACATATCTCAATTTTACACATATTGAAACTGAAAGTTGACATAAATGAGAAGTTTATACAACACCAATCACATATTTTAGGGAGAATCCAGTGCTGCCATTAAGGACAAATTGGTACCTTGTACATGTTTTTATACATAGTCAAAACTTAGAGAGGCATTCAAAGTGAATTTTACAAAAAATGCTCCGGCTGACAACAGCAACAAAAGCTTACTAATTTGCAATGTACAATCAACATGCAGTATGTCCTAATTTTTGAATAATCAAAAAATACAGATAAAGAACACTGATTAGGATATGTATCACACTATCGTCAGACTGATAATAGTTTATAATCCAGGGTTTTTCATGACCTTTGATCTAACAAGTCTGGCACCATCTTCACATTAAAGGCCTTTGATTACTACCTGAAACAATCGGCATCCATCTAGAATTTGGTCAAGGAGGAAATTTTTGCAATCAATGTCACAAAGTCAAGATGGAAAAATAAGATAATACCCCCCTCTTGCAGCCTTTGTGGCACGCATAGACACTCTAACACAAGGCTGCTATCTGAGGGAGGGTAACACAGAGATATCAGAAGGTTGATTTCAGAGATAAACAGCTTAAAGATTATGTTGAATACTGGTCATGTGATGGAACTGCGAAAGAAACTATCTAGAAAATTCAGGGAATGGTCGATTATGTAGTAATTAAGAATAAGTGTGCATTGTGAGGTTTGGAAATCATCAAAATGATAACATATCACTGAAAATCACAGTGAAAAATACAACACACAGGTGCAGGTACATGTACATGTACATGAGACCACTCACATGCATGTACATACATGTATGAGGCATCAAAATTTGGTCCGAAGTAATTCAAACTATTTCTAGTTAAATTCACACAAAGATGAAAGAACGAAAAGAATGAGAAAGCTCACAAATTATTTTCCCCTGGCCTTTACCAGTCTAAGTCAACCTAAAATGTATCCTCCCTTCCTTGATAATCAAAGAAAAATTGTGTTATGTACTTTGCTATTACATGTACATGTACATGTACATGATTAACATATAACATTTTGAAGAGGACTTGTGTAACAAAAGTGTAACACCCTTTCAAAACCGTAGTGAGATTGTGAGTTTGTGTGAATTTAAATTCAATCCTCTTATTCCTTCATTTAAAGTTTACAATATCAAATACGCAAGCACATAAAAATGATAACTTTATACATGTACATGTCAATATTCATGTTCCATGTTTTTTATGATTCATGAACCCACTCTGAATTTCAAGAAGAAATATAACCTTTTCATAGTCCAAAAATATTTAGAGAGTATTCACTGAAAGCAACAAAAAAAATAACAGGTTAAATCTATTCATAATTTGAAGGAGGCCCTTTTTTAAATACACAGAGTAGCCTTTGTAAGCCCAACCCAGTCCAGTCAAACCACAGGTCCCAAATAAAGTGCTCTATTTTATTTCCAGTTCTGTTAACTGGGTCAGTCTCTGAATACACATGATCAGGAACATCGAATTTCCAAATGATTGAATAGACTAGTTAGTTAACGTTTACCGATTGTCATGATTTATACATCAAATAAAAGAGGAGGGATTGGAGATTCATGATATACTTTGTCTATTAAAAATGTGACAACAATGGTGAAAAATAGTATTATTTATGAGAAAAAATTGGAAATGAAACAAAAAGTAAACCAGTAAAATAAACTCACATAATTTAATGTTTTGTTATGAGCTAAGTTGAATTTGACACGAGTGTAAAGGGCAATAGCTGTACATTGAAATAATATGAATGTACACATAATGACAGGGTCAGGATCCAGCAAAATGTAACCAAAGTACACATTGTGTCCTTCAAAAAGTTGATTCAAGTGGTTCATGCCCAGTTGACCAAAGGCCTGCGAGACCGAAGGCCCACGATACCGAAGGCCCAGGAGGCCGAAGTCCCGAGAGGCAGAAGGCCCACGAGATTGAAAAATCACAAATTGTAATCCATACACGTCTCTGACCGATTCCAGTCTTAGAAATATCATTTGCCTGCATTACGTTTGTATAGCAGGTAAACGTTGTTTGTCTCGTTAATGTATGCATACTTATGCTTGGTAAGGGTTGTTGCCCAAGAGTAAGAAGTGATTATGCATAAGAATGTTTTTCGTAGGTGGTGCGGGGGGTACGGGGGGTGCAATAGAAGATGTTTGAGGAGTCATTCTAACTTGCATTTTCATATTTTTATTGGAACATTGCTTGATATAATTGAGAGATTGGAGTGCAAACCATATTCAGGAAAATGGAACGCTTTTTTCATGGCCGGGTTTGACATCGTAAATTGATAGGAATCTGAGATAATTTCATTGTGAGTTTAATGCTATAAATTGATAATTAAAATGTAAATAATAGTGCCGGAGACAGAAAGTAAATCTCCTATCACAGCATTAAGTTCAGAAATTCTAAACCGACTTAGAAAGAAAGTGAAAAGTTAGGCCAGGTTTCACATTCAGAAATTGATGGAGAAATTTTGCCTTTGGGGGGCTGGAAATTTTGGAAAGCAAAATTTCACATTTATTAATTTTATTTAAAGAATTCAATTAATAAAATTGATTGAATTTTTTACAAACAATAGAGGCAAGGTTGGATTTTTGTTGACTTTAATTCAGGTGATATCAAGCTTATCAGTTTGAAAGCCAGTTATTTAGTGATGCAATGCTCATTAGAGGTCCCCTGCAACCCAAATACAAGTCGATTCCTGTTGATGTACAGGGATGCATACAACTTATATTTTGTTATTCAAACATCTAAACATGTTTCATAAATTTTTAAAATATTTTTAAAATCATTTTCTCAAACATGCTAAGGCCATCCTAAAAAAAATGCCCCAGATCTCATTCCTGCAATGATATCATCTGTCAATTATTAGTGAGCTATTAAAGCCGAGACAGTGGTGTATGTAAGTAGCTTTGCCAGAGATTACCATCTGTTCTAATAGACCATACAATGCCTACATAGGAGTTGCTATGTCAGACATGTTGTAGCATCACCAGGAAAAGAATGGTAATGAGGAGGTATTGTTTGAAAGCATGCAATTCTACTGTGAGCATGTGCTGAGCTGGGGGAAGTTACATTCCATTGTCTATTGTAGAATGTTTAATATTGTAGCTGACTGATGATTGACAGATGATGTCACTCCAGGAATGAGATCTGGAGCTTTTTTTTAGGGTGGAACTTAGGAGGTTGGGAAAAATATTTTTAAAAACATTTAAAAATCTAAGAAACATATCTAGATGTTTGAAAAACAGAAATATTAGTGAAGAGGTATTAGTGAGAGGTATGTCGTCAGGTACAATTGGACCTCAGTTCCCTTACAGCTGGCTTTTTACTCTTGCAAAGTGTGGCTTAGTCCTGTACTGTCGGTGGGACCAAAGGAGGATTTAACCCCACCGATAGTACGGGACTAAGCTTAGCCCACTTTCTGTTCACATTGAATTTTACCAAAGTGGGCTAACCAAGAGTAAGGGATTATTTTAGCCCTGGAAATAAATGTAAAAAGGTGGAGCTAAGCGCTCTGGCTAGGGAGATAGTACAGGACTAAAACTGCAAATGAGAACATAAAAAACCAAAGGGAAATGTCCAGGGCAGTCTCGCCTATATTGCGCAATTATCGGGCAAAATTTTGGTGAAAAATCAAAAGTTGGGGCACTTAAGGTGCACTCCCCCCCCCCCCCACCCTTGTGTGGGCCAGGTACCCCATTTGTATAACTTAAATCCTATTCAACTAAGATTTATTGGACAATGAAGTTCATTTTTAAGAAGCAGAATATGTCTACATGAAATAATTACCAGTGGGACACTTTTTTGGGGTGCTGCTCCTCCATCAGACCCCTTGAAGATAATGATCTACTTACTACACTTGAACAATTTTAAGTCTCCTTCCCCTAAGAATGATTCTAACCTAGCTTGGTTACATTCTACATGTAGCAATGTATTACAGAAGAAGGAAAAATGTCGATTTGGTGTCACAGGCTCTTGGGAGGCCAAAAGCCCCCCTACTCCACTACCTCCTGAAGGGATAGGTAACCTATTTGCATTAATTTACACAAAATTTAGATCCTCTTTGCCTAAGGATGATTCTTACCCAGTTATTTAGAACCCAGCCATGCATTTAAAATTTTTTTCATTTTTACGATGGGGGAACTTAAGGGGTGCTACTCCAGAGCCCCCTTGGGGGCAAGGTACCCTGTTTAAGAAGTTGAGGTCTCCTTCCTCGAAGGATGATACCTACCAACTTTGCTTACAATCTTGAAACAGGGCTTAAAGAAGAAGCAAAAATGAATCTTATTACTGCCATTATTGGTGCTCTTGGGGGTGGCGCCCCCAAGATTTTACACTCTATATTGGTAGGGGAGTAACTTCGCTAGTCATAAGGACCACTAGTCATAACTAGAATATCACTGAAGGTGATTAATACCCCCGCCCCAACATGTGCCAAATTTCCTGAGCATTGCTCCAAAGTGGTTTGATCTGCAATATTTTCCTGTTTTATTGCCATATGTCATTACCATGGCAATGCAGTTGCCACACATTGAAAAATATGTTTTGCACATCTTTACCACAAGAACAATGTGTGTGCCTAATTTCATGAGCATTGCTTGAAAAAGTGAGGAAGTTGTTTGATCTGCAATATTTTCCCGATTCAGTGCCATAATATGTCGTTCCCATGGCAACGCAGTTCCGACACATTCCCAAAATATGTCTTGCACATCTTCATCCCAAGACAAAGTGTGTGCCAAATTTCATGAGCACTGTTTGAAAAATGAGAAAGTAATTCGATCTGCAATATTGCCCACTGATTTATTGACATAATATGCCATTGCCATGCTGTTACTTCGTTTGGCGGGGGTATAATGACCACTATTCATAAGGACCGCTATCCATAACACATGACTAAATGAATAGCGGTCCTTTATAAATAGCGGTCCTTATGAATAGCGAGCAGACCCCTTGGTAGGTACCCCATCTGTATTAATTCCTTGCCTAAGGATGATCCCTGCCAATTTTGTAGTTTGTTGTCAAATGGTCAGAAATTGAAATTTTGTGAGGATTTTTGGAGACATACATGTACACTTTTAGAAAGATGTTATAACTAATATTGGAGATGACTTTCCTGAAAAAAAATAATGCAGAAAATATATAAATATAGGCTTTTATTCATATCTTATTTTATACGCCCTCTAAGATAATTATGAAACATTGTCTTCTGCTCTATGACTGTTTCCGACAGTGTGCTAAAAAATGTACATCAAGTCGTATATCAGTGCAAAATAGTGGATTAGTGGTATAATATTCATTATAATATTATAATATGATATATTAATTATATCATACTTTGAAAAGTTAAATGTTAAAAGAATCACTATAGAAGAGTGCTATGCAACCCTTTCACCAACAATTCTCTTCTTCATAGTATTACTAATTTTTCTCTCAGTGTTTTGTTTTCAATCAGCGTACTCTTCCCCTCTTTTTGGCTTCTACCAATCTCTTGCGCACCAGTGCACGGTGTGCCCATTTTCCCATTTTCCCATTTGTGTTTTTAAAACTAAATATTAATTTCATTTTTCTCTGTCGTTGCATCCTGGACTTATGTTTGTAAATGAGCAGCCTTTTATCTCAGTAGACCGATAGCCCACGAGACCGACATTTACAAAATGTTCACTCGACCGACAGCCAACGAGAACCATAAAACAAAGAAATAGGCCTACATGAAAGGGAAAATTTTGGTCTCTTATTGGCCATCCGTCTAGTGAACCCTGAAAAAAAAACTGTCAGAAGGCCCAGGAGACCTGGATGTCCCTCTCTTGGAATTTTGGTCCCTTGAGCTGTATTTAGGCTTTTGGCATCAGCTCCTATATTCTTGGACTTCGTATCACTCACAATAATTTCTTTTGAATCCCATGAAGCTGTGAAATAAATCTTCATTGCGGAAGTGTTCAAGTGTATTGTTTGCAGGCGAGAAAAAAATAGTTAAGGATAATACAGGGTTAAAAGAAATCAAGTGTAAAAAGCCTAATAAATGTACAGTATGGATGTTTTGAATATGATAATGTAAAAGATGAACTTCCACGCTTCCACACATATATGCGTATTAAAAGTGGCTCATATACTTTTTGTGTGTCTTTTAACGACTTGAAATCTTACAAAGAAAAGCGTTTTGTTTTGCTATTTCATCACTTATTTCTAACTAACTCATTCTTTGAATTGTAACTTAAACAAGGTACATGTAGATATATGTTTGTGTTGGTTAAATATCCATTAGTCTCTCCAGAAAAATTGATGAGCATAGCATTAATATTTCTTGAGTTACATAACTTTGAATATGACCATGCAAAACAGCCCACTGGTTGCAAGGAGAGTGTGCCATTTCAGGCACTGGAAATAAAATCAGCCTTTTTTCCTCATTTACATACGACCTGCGGTCTGACTAAGTTTGAAAAAATATTCGGATGCCAATGCTGTTAGGTGTAGTGGAGGAAAAATTATTCAAATGGATGGGGAATTTTCTAAAGAAGGCACACTTTTCCATAAAAAGAAAGGTCATACAAACATTTTTTTTTTTCAGCTCTGTTACTTCTAATGTCACTGCATGTAGTGTATTTCAAAAGCAGATAGAACCATTACTGGCATCACTCTATCACTACTATAGGATGAAGGTAAAGAGACTGGAATAATCAGATTTATTCAATAATCTTGAAGCTTATCCAGGTTTAGCTTTTTTAAATGATGAAGCTCTTTACCATGGCTTCCATGTAGAATAATCAGATAATCTTCTTTCTTGTGTGTTCTTCATGCAAATCTCTCTTTTGTTAAAAACTAGAAAAGAGGGGGGGCATACATGTACCTTCAGTTAGCCCTAATTTTTGCTCTTGTCATGGTACTACATGTACATGTACATTTATTTACCAGTGAAAAAAATTACTTCTTTGTTCAAGTGCATTCCTTTACAGTTTTTTTGATCTCATGCACTACTCTCTATTTTTTATCCTGTTGCTGCTGCTGCCTAACATTTCGTACAATCAATTCATGTGAAGTGTACTAGACAGCAAGATACATTGAAATTGAAATTAAAATTGATATTTAAAATCTTAACTTTTAAGGCAAGAAGACAATCACCAAGTAAAATATGTCTTTAAAAAATAATTCAATCTTGCAGATTTCAATGTTTTATATTGTGTCAAAATGTAATTGATATTAATGAAAGAAATTAAAAATAAAATCTTGTAACACATCAAACATTAACAGATTTTGCTGGACACTTTTCATTCAAAAAAATATAACTACCGGTAATGCTGGAATAGATTTTTGCCCAATTCAGCCAGAGAAGAAGGAGCTTAAATCAGGATGAAGAAGAAAAAAATGTGGTAGGCATCTTTTCTGAAAGATCAGCCAAACAAATTGGTATATTGTGCTTGTATGACATGCTATTTTCTGTGTCAGAATCCTCATTCTTAATCACATATTACTGATTCAGTAAATGTAGCTTTTGATGCTAAAGGAGCAACTTGGTGATTCTTCTACACGTATATCAATAACCTCCATCTATTCTTAACATTGGAAAATTAGTACTATTCACATTATAAATTCTTCAATATTTTGTACATGTATTTTACTTGAACCCTCAATTTTACAAGTATGGTTGAGATTCCAAAGAAATTTAAGAATATTTATAAATATATACTAAAGAAACTTATAGAAACTAGGTATACTTAGAACTAACGGTCACAAGATTTCCTCTTGACTGCATTTTTTTCCTTTTTGTTAAGGTTTACATCAAACTCTCAATACAAGTATGTTTACTTGGTATGAAATTACACTGGTAGACAGGAAAAGGAACTACAATCGTGAATTGCGAATCACCTTTCATCTTCCTATTCAATTATCACATTATGCATGACATGTATGCACACTTACAACTCACACAAAATGCCACCTATTTTTATATTCTTTCTGATTTTATAGTGGAGGTTTGAATGTTCTTTAAAAAAAAAAAACAATATTCTGTATGTAGTTCCCACATTAAGTTTCCTTTTCTACTGGACAAAATAAATAAGAGTTACATGTAGGGTTAGGCATAGTATCTGGTCCAGGGTTGTAAATAAGAATTATGTTTTAATGTAATGGAATGGAATGGATGGACCATGGAGCAATAGACTGCTTCTGTAATGTACACAAATTTATGCACATAATTCTCTGAGCACCTAGTGACGAACTATTCCATTAACCTGCTTTTTATGAATGAGCCTCAATGCTTGGAATCCAGTTTGCATACATTATCTGTTGCTATGTCCAGCAAGCCTCCGGCAAGCTTTCAGGTTGTCAAGAACAACCTTTGTTTGAAAGGTTTGTATAAAATTTGCATACATTAGCGAAGCAGTCTATTGTCACAGCAGCAAATGACCTATAGGTCGGGGCGGTCATCCGGGTGCTTTCGTTCAATGCCATTGACAACCGATGAAAACACAGAGATTCTTGCATGATCAGCAGACCATCAAACATGGCTCGCTCGACCGAATCATCGACCAGCACCATGCCGAGGCTATCATGGGCCTGATAAGAGTCAAAAGCTGTTACCAGGTTGTGTGATCAGCATTCGAGCAGGATTGAGCAAGCACGAATATTGTTTTCATCGCTCTAAGGGTTGCTAACCGGAAGTTACGTAAGCCCGCCCCAACCTATAGAAGTCAACCGATCTAGCCGAAGGGTATTTCTTTGTATCCATCAAGAAGAGGTACATGTAGTCTATCACCAATATTTTTTCTCCACTCTATACTTTTTACTGGTAGCATTCCATATTTCATAAGTATTTACAGTCTTTTCAAGAGATTTTGAGGGTAATATATCCACATCTTCCACCTGGTCATGTACTCTGGAATAGAAATTAAATTGGGCTTCTTATATGTTTTTTTTAATTTTTTCTGTCATCCTTGCAATGTATTTGACAATACAGTCATAAAGTGATTCATGGATGATTTTGTATTTACTTCCAGTAAACAAGTATCACTGGAGACTGGTTCTCTTTTACCTCTTTGAGGCATTTGCCATGCACAAAAGTTTCGGCAAATTTGGAAAACATTGTATGCTTTAACACTGAAGTTTTCAAGAAAAGAGGGACATCTAGGATTCAAAGTATGGATGTGAAAGCTAACAATTGGAATCATCCCACTTTCCCTCTTTCTATCTGCCCCCTTTCACTCTTTCTTTCTTTCTCTCTCTATCCCCCTTCTGTTTTCCCATCTCTCTGAATCTTTTCATCTCTCTCTCTCCCTCTATCTTTTCTCCCCACTTCCTTTCCATCTTTCTCTTACTTTCTACATCTTTTGCCTCCCTCTCTCTCTCTCCATCTAAATCTCTTTCTTTCTTTCTTTCTTTTTCACCTATTTCTTGGCATGATTATGATTACATGACTTTTAACTCAAATTTTTAAATTGCAATATTGTATAAGATTAATGGTATACAGTATACATGTTCATGCTCTTCATAAGTATGTAGATTGTATTGTGATATCTTTTGAAATGTATACTTGTGTTTTCCATCAATGTTTTATTCACGTGCAATTCAGTTACTTGTAACTGCGATACATGGAAATGATTCAATAAATACCATTTATCTATCCATCTATCATTTAGTCTAAAAAAAATAGGAAAGGTTGGCAGTTATATCAACTAGTTGTGGAGTTTCAAGGTAATACATTGTTAACAATAATTTCTTACCACATCGGTTTGGAGTGATGTCTTCTCTTGGCAGAACTGAAGCACCTTGCACACTTCATCTGCACTCTGAAACACAAATCAAAACAAATTAATAGCAATAAACCCCAAAATGAAAATTTAAATGTACATCTCCTTATTTTCATTTTATAACTTGCAATAGCCTACATGTAATTACATGTAGATGAATGTTCATACAAGTAGACAATGTCAAAGAGCAAGAAAACCTTCATGGAATGTTCATTTGAAGGAAAAAAGAAAATCTAAGAAACAAAATCATTTCTAAAACTAAAAGCTATGAATTTTAAAAATTGAAATCACTACACTTTTGAGTGGCACTATCACACATACATGTAGTCACCTATATATTGTTATGCTTCTTCAGTCTTTTTGAATTGAATTCTACATTTTGCATGGAGAGATATATAGTTTTATCTTTTTACTACAGATCAAACTAGAATATCACTGAGGGTGATTAATACACCCGCCCTAATGTGTGTGCCAAAGTTACTGAGCATTGCTCCAAGAATGAGGAAGTAGTTTGATCTGCAATATTTTCCCGTTTTATTGCCATGTCGTTATCATGGCAACGCAGTTCCACACATTAAAAAAATGTCTTGCACATCTTCATCCCAAGACCAATGTGTGTGGCAAATTTCACGAGCATTGCTCGAAAAATGAGGAAGTAGTTCGATGCACAAGATTTCAACCTGATTCACTGCCATAATATGCCATTACCATGGCAACGCAGTTTCCGACACATTTAAAAAATATGTCTTGCATATCTTCATCCCAAGACCAATGTGTGTGGCAAATTTCATGAGCACTGCTCGAAAAATGAGGAAGTAGTTCGATGTGCAGAATTTGCAACTGACCGACCGGCCGAACGACCATACCCTGATTCCTACATGTACATGTACATACCCCCTTCAAACTTTGTTTGGCGGAGGTATAAAAAGTAAGATGATTTATCTCTACTTGTCTTCTGTATTTATGTATCTTGATTATTTACTAGACTGTTGTTTTGTGTTATTACCATTTGCATTTTGCAATAATCATATTGCATGTATTTTCATGTATTTATAAATCAATTTGTAAATTGTAATAATGGAATTGTAATAAACCATGAAAAAATCATAAATGAATGAATAAACATAAATGTTCACAGGAATTTGCAAATATGTAATGTCACTATGAACACTTCCATTAGTTTCATTTAAAAAAAAGACTAAAATATCATTGTTTTGAATTTTTTTGACTGAGCATGATCACTTTTGCAAGACACAACTAAATATTATTTGCCTGCGTTACATTTGTATAGCAGGCAAATGTTGTTTCTTGTTTGTCTCGTTAATGTATGCATACTTATGTTAGGTTAAGGTATCGTCCAAGATTAAGAAGTAATTATGCTTAAGAATGTATTAGCAGGTGCAGCGGAGCATGGGTTTTAGGGCGTGGTAGAAAGGGACCGTACGTAGAGTCATTCTAGCTTGTGCCTTTTGCAACGACAACATCATGGAGCCGTCCGCCGTAGCAGATCTTGTTTCTTCTAAAATCCGTGAAAGTCAATCAGGACTTTTAGGTCAACTCGATTCTTTAATTTCTTCAAAGTTAGGAAGCTTTCAACAACGTATCAACGATAATCAGAGAGAATTGAGCGACGTGCAAATAGCAAAAACTGAAGAGCTGAGCAATGATGAGTACAAGTTTCGCAAACGGGGCCACGAAGAGCAGTACAAGGTGAATGTTAAAGTAGCCAGAAAAATGAAGGAAGCAGACGTATTGCTCAAAGAAGAGGGGGAGGCCTCGAGAGAAGAAGCTCAAGCCAAGTTGGCTGAAGGTATGCAAATTCTAGACATGTGGCAAAAGCTCATAAAGATAGCTGATAGTTCGGAGGGAGGATAGAGCACAGTAGACGAATACCAAAGAAATACTTTGGCTGATGATACTGATGACGAAAAGAGGATTCTTCAAGCGGAGTCGAGAGCTCAAAGGAAGAAGAAAAACAAAGAAGTTTCATCGAAGAGAAAACAGTTTTATCGTAGATTTCCACCACACCAGCCTGCGATGCTTTCAAGTCAACATCCGAGCATGACCACTGGGGCAGCAAATTCACCGGAGGCTCAGAAGAACATACATTTCCTACCGGGCAGAAAACTGGGATGTTGCTTCGCATGTGGGAAGCCGGAGCATTGGAGAGCAGAATGTCGAGAAGTATCTGGGCAGGGGGTCGTCATGCCGAACATGCCAAATACTAAGCTAAGTGATATTCACTTTTCTCGTGTGATGAGGGGGGAATGTGAGTGTAAAAGTGAAAAATCATTCAGTGAAAATAAGACCACAAAGTCGTTGTTTTCAGGCAAAATTTTGTCTCCTGTTGGAAAATTGAGAGGCAGTCAAAGCTATTGGGAAAAAATATGTGCAAATCACGAAGTATTAAAAACATTGTTGAGCAAGGCTATAAGTTGCCTTTACTTTCAAATCCAAGTAATGTTGATTTAAAGAATTGACAGCAATTGACAATGCTAAATTTGTTAAGGAAGAGATAGAAAAGTTGATAGTCCAAGGATGTATTACAGAGGTACAGAAGAAACCCCTAATCATGAATCCTTTAACGGTTTCAAACAATAAGGGCAAATCTAGAATGGTGTTAGATTGTCGACATATTAATCCTCATTTATTCAAACAAAAGTTTAAGTACGAAAATGCTGAAGTGGTAGCAGATATGTTCGAGAAGGGAGATTACGTATTTACGTTTGATCTTAAGTCAGCTTATCACCATACAGAGATACACAAAGAACATCGTGAATATTTGGGCTTCGCATGGGAGTTTGATGGTGTAAGGAGGTATTACGTTTTTAACGTTTTGTCTTTTGGCATATCAACTGCAGGATATGTGTTTTCCAAAGTGATGAGATCTGTTATTAGTCATTGGCGTAGTCAGGGATATAAGGCAATTATGTTCTTAGATGACGGTATCGCAGGGCATGAGAGTTTGGAAGAGGCTAAAGCTTAATATAGTGCAACATGATCTAAAACATCTAGGGTTTCTCTTAGCCGATGAAAAGTGTGAATGGGAACCAAAATCACAAGCCACATAGTTAGGTTTAAATTGGGATTTTTATAACCATTTTGTTAGAGTATCGACCAGCAGGGTTGAAGATCTTAAGGATGCAATAACAGGTATTGTTTCTAAATCTCAGCATAATGCACTTCTGTCAGTTAGGTATTTGGCTAGTATAGTGGGAAAGATAGTTTCTATGCATACCGTGCTAGGATCTCTAGTACAGTTGAGAACAAGAGAGTCTTTTCATTGCATCAATAGTAGAGCTAGTTGGAATGCTCCCGTTCTTATAACATCTGAAGTCTTGGCAGAACTTAATTTCTGGAAAGATAATGTAGACCGTTTGAACAGAGCTCCTATAGCGTTAGCAGTTACCTGTCATCATTCAGTATATACAGACGCTTCTGATTTTGGATATGGTGGATATGTTGTCGGGTACGAAGATTCAGAACTCATGGGAGTTTGGTCTGAATTCGAAAGGATTCAAAGCTCCACGTGGAGAGAGTTAGAGGCTGTGGTCAGAATGGCAATGTCAATTGAGAGTCGCCTAGAAGGGCAAAGTGTACGTTGGTACACTGATAATAAAAATGTTGTGAAAATTGTGAAAGCAGGGAGTGGAAACCCTAAACTCCAGGAGAAAGCTATGAGAATACAAGACATATGTGAAAGGAAAAATGTGAAAATTGACCCAGTTTGGATACCCAGGAACCAAAATAAGAGAGCAGATAAACTGAGAAGAATGGTTGATAGTGATGACTGGCATATAAGCTGGGGAGTCTTTTTTCGGTTGAATGAGAAATAGGGACCCCATATTTGCGACAGGTTCGCTTGTCATTACAATTCTAAATGTGAGATGTTTAATTCTAGATGTTGGTGTACAGATACGAGTGGTATCGATGCATTTTCCCAGAATTGGGGTAGTATAATAAATTGGTAGGTTCCACCACCTCGTTTGATTGCTAGAACTGTAGATAAGATAGTTCAAGACAGAGCAAGTGGATCGCTCATTGTGCCTTTTTGGAGATCCGCCTATTTTTGGTCGAAAGTTTGGGATGGTGAAAGGTTTCATTCCTTCATTAAGGATTATGACATGTTTTCTTCTAAGGTTATAAACAAAGACAGAGGCAAGAATGGAATATTTGGAAATTGTAAGAAGGATTTTAAGCTTATTGCTTTTAAAGTCCGTTTTTAGATGTGTATGCTACACTTAATTTATTATTATTACTACAGGTCTAAACATCAAGGACGCCATACAGAAGGCGTTACAAGACACAGGCGTCCGGTCTAGCAAGCTCACTAAATTGACTGACGTCATGGCACAGCAGCTTATCGGAGCCAGAAGCGATGGTACTACAAGTAAATATTTTGTAGCATTTAAAAAATGGGAAAGTTTTATATCAGCGGAGGGGGGTAATGCCTTACCAGGAGAGTCCATTCATGTAGCCCTCTATATATCTAGCTTGATAGACCAAGGTTCATCATTTAGTGTAATTCAATCAGCTCTCTATTCCATAAAGTGGGCCCACAACATTTGCGGAATGACTGAACCCACAGACAACACGTTTGTGAAAAACCTCATCGAAAGTGCAAAACAGCAGCTTTCAAAACCTGTCATCAAAAAAGACATTGTCACTTCGGAGCAGATACATGTAGTTCAATTGTGAGAAAAGTACAAGGCTTCTTCAGACATTTTAGTTTTGAGAGATCTTGCTTGTATTGTTCTCAGTTTTGCTGGTTTTTTCAGATTCGACGAGCTTCAGTTGCTTAAAGTTTCTGACATTACATTTAATGATTCATTTATTTCTGTGTATTTAAGGAGTAGTAAAACTGACCAATATCGGAGAGGTAACATTGTTTTGATAAGTGAAGGTCAAACATGTGCATGTCCTATTAGAGTCTTGAGAAATTACATTGAACAGGCAGGCATAGTTATGGGATCTGATCAGTATTTGTTTAAACCTGCTTATTGTAATAAGGGGAAAAGAAATTTGTTGAAGAAAAACAAGATTAGTTACACCAGAGCCCGTGAAACGATTGTATCACGTTTGAGAGAAGTGTGTGGTCAGGCAAATTTAGGCCTTCACTCCCTCAGAGCTGGTGGTGCTACAGCAGCTGCCAGGGCATCCGTGCCAGATAGGTTGTGGAAAAGGCATGGCAGATGGAGAAGCGAAAAAGCAAAAGATGGTTATGTTGATGACAGTGTAGATCATAAATTGTTAGTTACAAAATCTTTAAATTTGTGATTTTGGAAAGCGGTAATGATTTAGCTAAGATGATCGAGTCATTTCGTAATATGTTTACAATTATTAGATGATTTACTATCATGACTATAGTAAACGAAAAAAGTACATTATGATTAAGTAAACCATGTTAATAAAGGAAGGTCATGTAAAAATATAAGTATGTTTTGCTATAGATTGTTTTTAGTGATCTGTCATTTAAATTTATAGTGATAAGTCTGTTCTGCAAGTTATTCGCATTGCTAGTCTAACAGGGTGAGTCGTTTGTTTAAGTCAGGTTAATCAGTTTGAGACGATTTTGTCGGAAACACTTGTTCATTTTGTTAGAAAAAAAAAAATATATACATATATGTTTACAATTAGATGATTTACTATAGAAAACAAAAAAAAGAAAAAAGTACATTATGATTAAGTAAACCAAGTTAATAAAGGAAGGTCACGTGAAAATATAAGTATGTTTTGCAAAAGATCTTTATTAGTGATCTGTCATTTAAATCTTATAGTGAAAACTGTTCAGCAAGTTATTCACATTGATTGTCTAAGAGGGTGAGTCGTTTTTTAAGTCAGGATAATAAGTTTTTGAGACAAATTTTGTCGGAAACATTTGTTCATTTCGTAAATAGTGAAATTCAAAAGAGAAGAAGAAAGAAAGTAAGAAAAAAGAAAATTTGTCAAAATTGTTTGTTCCTTTTGTAACAAAAAAAAAGAAAAAAAGAAAAGAAACAGAAAAAGATTTTCAGTAATAAGGAAGAAGAAGAAAATTGTGTAAAAAGTAAAAGAAAAGAAAGAAATCAGTCAAAACAAAAAATGCGCTGATTGTTATATATATATTTGTGGCGTCATAGCATCTAGTTAGTATAAATTGTTGATGTTTAATGTGTCGTTAATATTAGATTATTCTTGAAATGATTAGGTACCACATTTGTTCTGACATCCACTCATTGCGAAACTTAAAATTATCAGTTTCTATAAGTATGATGTATTCAAGAGAAGCAAAGTATTCAAGCATTCTCGTTCAAAAGATCTCAATCTATTTTATTATACATAAAAGTCACGATTGTAAAATGTTATAAAATTTATCTATGGAGACAAATGGTTTCAAGAGAGATAGCATAATAACGATGATAAATAATAGTAATAGTTACAGTTAAAGACCATTAGTTATTTTAACCCTTTCGAGACAATTGACCACATTTTGTGGTTTGGCTCAATAACTTTTCATTCAGAGTCCTGAAAAATATACCAGATACATGAGTAGAAAGAGCAAAAATTTCTGCACACACTATGTCTATTTTTGTTACATGACCATATTGCGTTTGATCCCAGGAATTTTAAAAAGGAGAAGAAGCTTTAAAATCCTTAAATTGGCAACACATTGAGAGGTTCAAAATCATTGCTTTTTATCAAAATTGGCAATTTTTTCAACTTTTCGACAAAGTTTCTAACCATGTGTCTTGTGTTCAAAGACATTACATTTTATCAGAACCATATACCACTAAAATAAAAATATTACTATTGCCAATTTGAAGAACAAAATGTGATCAATTTAGCTCTTTAATAATTCCTGTCATGAAGGGGTTAACATGATTGTTTTATTAATTTTTTTTGTTATCTGTGTCGAACCTTGGAAAATCTGAACAAGGTTCATGAGTGTACATTTTTCATTTGTCTTTTCAGTTTTTACTCCCGTTCTTTGAGTTCTAGTCGTCGGGCAAGCTATACCCATTAACAGTTATAGTATGAACATGTTTTTTTATGTCATGTAATTAAGGAGTTCAGGTGTGAGGATTCGAAGCTTGAATGAATTTGATTTGATAATTTGCAGAAATTATAGAAAAGACTATTATTTGCCTGCGTTACGTTTGTATAGAAGGCAAATGTTGTTTGTCTCGTTAATGTATGCATACTTATGTTAGGTTAAGGTATTGTCCGAGATTAAGTAGTAATTATGCTTAAGAATGTATTAGCAGGTGCAGCGGAGCATGGGTTTTAGGGCGCGGTAGAAAGGGAATGTACGTAGAGTCATTCTAGCTTGTGCCTTTTGCAACAACAAATTTTCAAATATGTTTATATTTACTGGAAAAAAAACAACTGAAGTGCCTTTATTTACAAAAGTGGATCCAAAGGTTTTCCAGAGTTTTTGCTCATTGAGTTTTATCTCTGGTTTTTTACCCTGGACCTAATTGTCGTAAATTAATATAATTATTTAAGTCTGGTTTTATAGTCTGTCCATATTATACACGTGTGTATTATGCAAATGTTAATTTCGAGATTGCATAAAAATAAAGGGGCGGCTCCTAGTTCTAGCAGTCGTCGGGCAAGCTGTACCCATTAACAGTTATAGTATGAAAATGTTTTTTACGTCATGTAATTAAGGAGTTCAGGTGTGAGGATTCAAAGCCTGAATGAATTTTGATTTGATAATTTGCAGAAATTATAGAAAAGACTGTATATATACATTTCTCAATTTTTAGCTACAAAACAAATAATGATAAGAACTGAGTGAAAACCTTTATCTCTATCTTGGTTCATACAACGTACATGTACATCTTTTCCCCTGTCTTGCATTAAAGGTAATGTCCAATCTTGGTAAGAAACAAAAACTTTTCATCAGATTTCTTTGACTTTTAATTAATAGCAAGATACTGCATGCACATGTAGCATAACTAAGCTGATGTGACATTTTTCCCCCCTCAAATTAAATCCCCTCAAATTAAATATCATACAAGATGAATGCGACTGTGTCTCCTATATGCCTCCGCCTAAATTCAGTTGATGGCTCAAGCTGTTCTTGAAATATTGTGATAACCAGAATAAAAAGCCTACAATTACATGTTAACTGACCTCTTTGACATTTGACCTTACACCTTATAACCCAAAAGTCGGATCACTTTATCTCCTCCTAGTCATGAATACAAAATAGTTGAGATATGGTGATAACAAAGCAAAAAAAACATTAATTTCACATATCATCTACCACATGTCACCTTTGACCTACGTGAACAAAATCTTATCAGTTCTTTTCACTATGGTGATGCATACTAGTTCCAAGTTTGAAGTTAATGGCTTAAATTGTTTAAGAGAGTGTTAACAAGGCAAACAACTGAAATTTCATTGTAAATGACCTCTATGACCTTTGACCTACATTTGTCAAAATCTAATCAGATCATCTTCCTATGGTGATACATACTAGTACTAAGTTTGAAGTAAATGGATCACATGGTTCTTGAGATATCGCATCAACAAGGCTAAAACCTGCAATTTCAGAATTGACCTCTATGACCTTTGACCTACATACCCCAAAATCTAATCAGATCGTCTTCCTATGGTGATACATATTAGCGCCAAGTTTTAAGTTCATACCTCAGATGTCTCTTGAGATATCGTGTTAACAAGGCTAACACCTACAATTTCAGAAATTGACCTCTGTGACCTTTGACCTACGTACCCCAAAATCTACTCAGATCGTCTACCTATGGTGATACATACTAGCACCAAGTTTGAAGTTCATACCTCAAATGGTTCTTGAGTTATCGCGAAAACGAGGCTAACACCTGAAATTTCAGATTTCAACCTGACTTATTGCCATAATATGCTGTTACCGTGGCAAAGCAGTTTCCGACACATTAAAAACATATGTCTTGCACATCTTCATCCAAAGACCAATAGGAAGTAGTTCGTTGCGCAAGATTTGCAACGGACCGACCGACTGACCGAACGCTGATTCCTACATACCCCCCCCCCCCCTTCAAACTTTGTTTGGCGGGGGTATAATCACAAATGAAGCTTAACAGTAAGGCATCATGCTGGTATATTGAGACGGCACATTCTCCTGCAGTGCGAAGACTGATTGCACTGTGAATGGAATCCCCCTTGTGACGTCACTACTGGAAGGGTGATTTGAGCGTCCATATTACTGCATTACAGGTACTTCTCTCCAGGTATACATCAATTTGTAAAAGCTTATTTCCCCTTTCTGCATTATGTTTAGAGTTTTAAAACTCGCTTTAATACTCGCTTTAATACGTTGTTGTGTGTGTTCTATTCATTCTATTCATATGTAAATCCCTATGTTTTTTTAGTCTTCCAAAATACTCCTTTAAAGTTCACCCAGACTGTCTTCTTGAAAAACGTTTCCTATTTGAAAAGGAGTTGACAAAAATCCCAAAGGTTGTGTGAGTAAAATTATCCCAAATGAGAACTGGAACACCCAGGTCGTTACACAATTTAAGGCATCTCCTTAACATCATGCCTATTATCTTTCACAAGAAAGTGAACCGACTAGAATTCGCCCAAAATTTTGAAGGCAGTGGTGTCCAGTGATGCGTGACCCTGGAAACCTACATGTAGATGAGTTACCACTGGAAAGCATATGAATTACTCTTTCATATGACATGATTTTCATTGTCTATAAACTAATAGTTAATTTTCAGCAATTTTTCAAAGTTTGGTTTCCTTGTTTTTGAAACGCCCAGTATTTAACACGTTTTTTAGCCTTCAGGTACAAGAACATATTCAACAAGGAAGAGGAAGTATTTTTTTTAACACTGTGTATTTATAAAAGAAACTGAAACAAGTCTTCCCTGAGATAAATAATACATATGAAACTGAAATGAAATCTGATGTCATTCTAATAATAATTTTAAAAAAGGTAAAGTTGATTGAATAGCATCATCAAGTTCCTGTCAAGTGCTATGCTTGCTTTCATTATCTGAAGCTTATTTTATTTCTTTGAAGGCCTTAACGATGTATTCAATTCAAAATTTGGTACATAATAGGAGACCGTAACATGAGAAATATGTCAAAAACTGTAAAAGCACTATGCCTTTGTAATTAATTCTACATATTACTTTCTACACGTATCAACTACATGTATCTCAATAAATGTGCAAGGAGCAATATGCAAATGCAAGTAACTGATTTGAATGGAGGCATTTTATCATTAGTAATCTACATACAATGGGTTTCAGTTTTCAAAAAAATGAAAAATGCCTGGCTAAACTCGAGGATTCAGTTTCAACACTTACATGTAACCCTAAAAGGGCGGGGGAGGGGGTTGGATATGCAATATGTTTGTGCATAATTTTTTTTTGCGACGCAAGCTTTTATGACTTTATCGCCTACAGTCTTACACATCTTTTGATACCAAATTTATAAAATCTGACCAACGGGTACCGCGCAGTGTCAAAAATTGCCAAAATGGTAATTTCTTCATGTGCATTGTACACAATGCCAAATTGTCCATTCACGAATATGTAAATAATCAATTAGCGATAATTCAAAAACCATTTGATGTATAAATATGAAACTTTACAGAGTTATTCTTTATAAGATACTCTATCTGTGTGCCAAATTGCAAAAACTTTCATCGCTCAATGGCCGAGATCCCAGGGGGGTGGAATCCATCCCCCCCGGCTGAGAGAGGCCAAAATAACTCGGCCCTTTTAGGGTTAAACTGGTCATAGGACCATTCCAAACTCCTTTTCTATCCTGATGATATATATATATATACATATAAATATATATATAAATAACAGTGAGTAGATCTGAAAGAGTTAAGTAGAATATGAAGAGATCAATTGTCTCTTCAAGTGAGCCTTAAATGCAGACAAAGTAGTGCATAACCTTAATTCATCAGTTAATTCATTCCAAATACGGGGACCATTATGTCGAACAGAGTTGAGCATAGACTGGGTAGAAACCTTTTGATAATGATAATTGAAACAGGAGCGAGTATTATATGAGTGAACAGATTTATTAAGAATAAACATTTGGGAAACTCTTTTAGGTGAATTATTATTAGAAACATTGTACATCATGATAGCACTTTGAATGTTGTGTACATGTATATCATAAATATTGAGGGTGTTTATTAAAGCGAAAAAACAAGGGACGTGAATGAGCTTGGTAATGGGAGTTGGTACAAATTCTTAATGCTTTCTTTCAAAGTTTATATAGAGATTCCAATAGTGTTGACCCCACACCAGCCCAGGTGATATTATAATAATGCAGATATGGCAAAATTTAGCAATTGTATAACATACATGTAAACAATACTTTTTCAGGTAGTGTTACACCTAATTTATAAAAAACACCAATATTTTTAGCTATTTTGTTTTTGATACATGTATATAATCGATGACCCTGAAAGGATAGAGTGTCACCAAAGAGGATACCAAGAAATTTAACTGTGGAACAAACATTCAAATTTACATCATTTATAGTTATTTTGACATCATTTTTAAACATTATAAGATTGGTTTACTATGAAAATAAAATACACTTATTTTGTCATAATTTATAACCACTTTATTAGCATTAAACCAGTCAGCAACTTTTTCTGATTCTTAATTTACTTCTGTCATTAATTTACCAAAATCATTATTTTATGCAATAATAAAAGCTTGTCAATGCTTTGGCTTTACATGTAAGTTTTAATTTGACTCAGACCCTACTATCTATTAAGGATTTGACTTAGGGGAGAGGCGTGGATTTGACCTCAAAAAGATCTGGGCAATCAACGGTCAGATCAGCACAAAAACTTTACCACAAATACCACGACATGTGTAATAGATATTAAATAGATATTACTACACGTACACATACATGAATTCATTTTTATAGCAATATGATTTAAAACAATTGGATGGTAAGATGATGTATTGTTCTTTCATTCATCTGTTCTACCCAAATATATATGTCAGACCAGTAAATCAATATTCAAAATACAATTATCTTCATATAATATTATGTTTATGAATCACGTGACTAGGAATTTTGAAGTAGCCTATAACGTAGGAGGAGGAAGTAAGAACTAACAAGATGAATGCGATTGCGTCTCCCATATATGCCTCCGCCTAAATTCAGTTGATGGCTCGAACTGTTCTTGAAATATTTTGATAACCCAAAAGTCTGATCACTTCATCTCCTCCTAGTCATCAACCAAATAGTTCAGATATGGAGATAAAAAAGCTAGAAAAACATTAATTTCACATATAATAACCTCTATGACATGTCACCTTTGACCTAGACATACACAAGTCTAATCAGTTCATCTCACTATGGTGATGCATACTACATGTACATGTAGTTCCAAGTTTAAAGCTAATGGCTCAAATTGAGGTCAAGAGCATGTTCAGAAACCTGAAATTTCATGGTAAATAACCACCATGACCTTTGACCTTTGACCTACGTACCCCTAAATCTGATTTTCCTATGGTGACACATAATAGCACCAAGTTTGAAGTTTATACCTCAAATGGTTCTTGAGATATCACGTTAACAAGGCTAACACCTGCAATTTCAGAAATTGACCTCTGTGAACTTTGACCTTTAACCTACGTACTCCAAAATCTATTCAGATTGTCTTCATATGGTGATACATACTAGCACCAAGTTTGAAGTTCATACCACAAATTTTCCTTGAGTTACCGTGAGAACGAGGCTAACACCTGAAATTTCAGAAATTGAACTGTGACCTTTGACTATTGACCTACAGTATGTACTCCAAAATCTAATCAGATCGTCTTCCTATGGTGATACATACGAGCACCAAGTTTTAAGTTCATGCCTCAAATTTTTCTTGAGTAATCGGGAGAACAAGAAAGCGGGACGAGAGGATGGACGGACGGACAACCTGAAAACAAACTGCCTCTGGCACCACCTTCAGTAGGAGGAGGCATAAAAACTGTGGTTACATGAATTCCCAGGGTTGACCACACACTTTACCCAAAAAAAAGAAATTATATTAATATTAACAGAATTAGGAACATCAAGTTTCACTATAGGTACTGCATTATGAAAGTGAGAAATCTTTGTGATGTCATGGCAAAGGAAATCCTTGTTTAGATGTAAATGTGTGTACTCATTGATGCACGTGATGGATCTAGGGCTTTCTAAGGAAGAAAAATCACAAGCTTGCAGTCAACAACAAAAGCTGCAGAACAAATTTTAAAGGTAATCTTGCTTTCTGTCCATGTTAAGTAATAAATTCTCACAGAATTAAACAACAATTTACACTGAATGCTAAAACTGTGGCTGTACATGTACAAATGAATGCTAAGCAATGACAGATCAGAAAAAAATTGAGCTTGTTGTCCCAATGCATTCACAAAACATGTCATCTCCTATATGTGCAAATGTGAGAAGTGCCTTCTGATGAATGTGGTTTCCAGTAACTTGAATACTGTATAAGCTGTTATTTTCGCGAGGGTTTAATTTTCGTGAATTTCGCGAGTTGATGTTGGGACGCGAATTTAACAGGGACGCGAATTTAACAGCTCGCGAAAATATCGCCACTTCCAGGCCTAGCGCTACGGTACAAAATTTGCATCTCATTAACCCCTGGTTTGTTTTGAATTATCAACGGACTTCTAGCTCAGTGCGTGCGTGCGGTCATCACAATGGCAAAACAAAGAACTTTAATTTGCGCCTCTATTTTGGCGATTTATGAGCTGAAACTTCCCACATGAACTAATTTGTAGTTATAAATGATTGTCTGCAAAAATCCTGAAATATGATGGCTGTTTTGTCGAGTTATAGCAACATTTTGAAAGGAAAACGTCAAAAAACTATGTGTCTAATTTTTTCTGACGCAAGTCTACCCCTGCATAAATATTCATGAAACTTCATTACCTTATTCGGGGGTGTATATTCCTTATTTAGACAAAGTTTCGCTGATGCGACTTCTTTCTTTGCAGAGATACTACGTCTTTTTCACATGATATCTTGCAGCAATTTAGAGCAGCAAATTGTGCGCAGTGATGCCAAATTCACGACCTGCACATACGATATTCAGATATTCATGAGTCAGCCATAGTCAGCTCATTCATAGATTGCGCATGCGCATGGCCCATGGAGCACTCGGGGCACTCACGCACAGAGCTCAGCCCTACACAGATTTCAACGCATGGGACATGGTTGTAATATTTTTCTGTTATGTCAGCCTCGGCGATCTGACACCGAGATCCTTTTTTTCTGACACAACTCTATGCGGAAAATTCACCTCAAGTAAATACCATACGATTGTAGAAAAATGTACAATAAAATGATTCATGGCAGTGATTTTCTTGCGAATCTAGCCGAAATGAGGAATTTTAGGAGAAGTTTAACAGGTAAAATTTTCTGTTTGTAACCGAAGAAATATCGCTAAAATTTCATATTTTCAGTTGGTCGAGCTTTGATTTTGCAGTATTGTTGTGAAAGATACATCTATATTTAATAATTTTTCGAACTTTATGTTTACAAAAAGTGGTGTTTAATACATTATTTTTTAGCTTGCATTTGTAAACAACTTTACGTAAGTCGTGGGAAAATGCAAGAACTGGTGAGGTCAAAGGGGGTCAACTCAATGGACAATCGCTCGCTAATTATAGGGCTAGTCCCCGACTACTTCTTTATGGCTGCAATAGTTCACCCAATGAAAAAAGTGAGGCATGTACAGGCCATTGCAGTAGGAATACTTAGTATTGGACATTACATCAACATAATCACAATGGAAGTTCACCTCAATATGTTCATAAATTTCAGTAGGTAAAAGTTGGTTAGATACATGTACTTCCAAAATTGGCTTAAATTTCACTTTTATTCTTCTCAAAGCTAAGATTTTATGCCTCAATTCATCCTCCAGTAAAAGGCATTTACATTCTTTCATTGAATATGATTTTTATTGAATTCCTGTTGCAATAATTCAATTTTAGTGTCAAATTATTGAATTTCTCTGATTATTCACATAACTCATAAATATTCATGAGTCACATGACTATACGTGTTTGAGAAGGAAGGATGTATTTACAGAAATTTATATTTTGACACCAAAAACCAACTTTCTGAAATAGGAATCCAACCAAAAAAATAAATTGAATAAAAGAATACAGATTGCTTTTACTGCAGATTGAATTGTGGCTTGAGTTTTCAGCTGAAGCTACAATTAAAGTGAAATTTAAGCCAAATTTTTGGAAGAGTCTAACCAATTTTTACATGGCAGAGTTTATGTTCAAATTACATGCAAGACCATATCAACTAGTTGTCTAGTTGAATAGTGCATGGCAATTCGTAAAAATGCATTTGAGGCATGCTCACAATCTGAGCATGTTGTAGATTCCTAGAGAGTGAAAATAAAATGTCAGTGAAAAAGTACACAAACCAAGTAAAATAACATGAACATATGTGCAATTAAGTAAATAAATAATGTTTGCACACACAAGATGCATTATGAGGTTACTCTTGAAAGTTACTCACTGCCTCAATTATATCAGTCTTGCGAATGAATACTGGTAATGTTGGTCATTTGGCCTTGGCAAACCGCGAAAACAACATCTCGCGAAATTGTCTTGCACCTTGCCATTCGCGAAAATATCTGTACGCGAAAATAACAGCTTATACAGTAGTTTGTTTCTATTTTGCTGGTCTAGGCAACCAACCAATATAAACAATTCAAAATAACTTTGAGCCAGTTTCCCTCAAAATGGAATTCCAACACCATAACTCAAATCTAGCCTCATAGAGGGGATGCTCAAATTGAGCAAATTACTAGAATGAATGGGATTCATCCATGAGGATGTTTGAGCTCCGAGTTCCAGCCCCCCCCCCCCCCCCCCCCCCCCCCCCCCCCCCCCCCCCCCGAATGATTTTCCCTCTCTTACCAATTCTGTAACCAATTTTTGGAGGACTTCAGCTCCGAGGGTCTCCACAAGAGTTTGACAGAGGTCAGAGAGACTACCCATCACGACACAGGCCTGCTTGGCCCCATCAATGATCTCTGTCTGTTGGAGGAGAAATTACAGGGCTTGTGTTACAAGGAGGTTATCAATACTTATAGCAACCAATCCAGTTTTATCTTAATCATTACTGTACAGGGTTATTTGGAGCTCTTGATATTAAAGGGAAGTCCACCCTGATATTACGTTGGTTTTGAAAGAAGCAGAAAAACTAAAGAAACATATCAATAAAAGTTTGGGCAAAATCCGATAAGGAAGAAGAAAGTTACGAATTTTTGAAGTTGTAATCAATCAAACACAAATTGGTAACTCTGTGACGTATCCTGCGAGCTCCGTACACAAAAATTCATAAATTTTCATTTTCTTTGTTTCTGATTAGGGAATAAATTTGTATCATAAAGGGTTTGTGTAAAAGCATGTGAAGTGATTACATATAGGGTGCATGTATGATAAAATATTTTTTACAGAGAAAATAGAAATTTATGATTTTTTTCAGTACAGGGCAAATGGGAGATGAGCTCCCAAGATACGTCCCAGAGTTGCCAATTCGTGTTTGATTGATTACAACTTCAAAAAATCATAACTTTCTTATTTCTTATCAGATTTTGCTCAAACTTTCACTGATCTGTTTCTTTAATTTTTCTGTTTCTTTTAAAACCAAGTTAATATCACGGTGGACTTTCCCTTAAAAAAAAAAAAAAACTGCATGAAATGCCTGTATAGTATAATACAAGATGAAAACAACTTTCAAAGAAAGTTATGTTTAAAAAATTAATAATTACCTGAACAGAAGTTTGTTCCAGAACATTGTGTATTGCATTGACGAAAGCTTCACAATCTGAGCATGTTGTAGATTCCTAGAGAGTGAAAATAAAATGTCAGTGAAAAAGTACACAAACCAAGTAAAATAACATGAACATATGTGCAATTAAGTAAATAAATAATGTTTGCACACACAAGATGCATTATGAGGTTACTCTTGAAAGTTACTCACTGCCTCAAATGCATTTTTACGAATTGCCATTCACTATTCAAATCAATGATGTCTCAAAATGTTTATAATTTGCGGATATATTCTGACTATACAGTAGGCCTGGGACAAATACCATTTTTACTATTCAAATATTTGAGCAAACAAGTATTTGAATAGTTCAAATATTTTGAATACCTAGTTTCAAAATATATTGTACGATAAGCACATACTGTAGTTGTGCGAAGCATGACAGTTACCTGTCTGCAGTGGCTGATGGTACCCCTACGATCAATATGCCACCCCATGTTCAAATTTTGATACAGCAGATTTTTGTAACGATAATTCTAGACCTTTAGAAATTTTGAAATCGAATAAATACTAAAATATCCCTGCAGGTGATTAACACCCCCGCCCAAATGTGTGTGCCAAATTTCCTGAGCATTGCTCAAAAAATGAGGAAGTGGTTTGATGTGCAATATTTTCCTGTTTATTGCCATACGTCGTTACCATGGTAACGCAGTTTGCCACACATTGAAACAATGTCTTGCACATCTTTACCACAAGACCAATGTGTGTGCCAAATTTCATGAGCATTGCTCGAAAAAAGAGGAAGTAGTTCGATGCGCAAGATTTCAACTTGATTTATTGCCATAATATGCCGTTACCATGGCAATGCAGTTTCTGACACATTCCAAAAATATGTCTTGCACATCGCCATCCCAAGATATTTTAGTAAAAAGACACCCCAAAAGTGCTGATAACCTTTTTCTTCTTTTTTTTTTTTTTTTGCTTGTCAGAGAATTTTGGAGTAAAAAGACACCCCCTTTAAAAAATCCTGGGTACGCCGCTGGGCTGCTTATATCACTTTTATTCTTTTCCATCCCAGAATCTGAATTTAAAATATGATACCTAAACACATTTTTGGTCGATCATAAATTCGAACAAGTTTGAGATCACTCAAAAGTCTAATATTTTTTGCTTTAACAGTGTACATCATAACCAAGTCTATTGAATTATAATCCGTTATATCTATGTTTCAATTTATATAATTGTTATGTTCCCTTTCTTAATTTACATATGTACTGTTTAAAAAATATAAAAAATATATGTGGAAAATCAATAAACTTTGAACTTTGAAGGTTCTAATATCTCAAGAATGTAACTGCAATCTCAAACACGTTTACGTGTACATGTACATGAATTTATGGGGTAACCTCGCTAGTCATAAGGACCGCTAATCGTAAGGACCACACGTATGTTCATTAACTACACAACGAGTAGGCGCTTCGTGGGCTGGGACATTTTTAAACAGGGGACGCATGCATATTTGCTTTCCGGACTTTTGTTTTAGACCAGATGTTTGAGGATATAAAATCATTCGAATGAATTTCAGGTAGAAGTAATTTATATGTAGCCTATACATGTAGTTACCTACATTCACTCAAACTCTAGGAAAATCCCATTAATAACAGTCTAAGCTCCATTTACAGGTTAATTTTCCAGTTTCCACTTGAAAAATATTCAAATTATTCATGAAGTTTCATTATGTCATTTTTTACTTTTAAACCATTTCTTATACAATATACATGTACCTTTCTTCCTGAAGTATTGTCTATCACATGGACCATGTTCGGCAAGAGGTATAAGATTTATACGGCTACAAGAGACAATAAACTGTTTTCACAACCAGCACTTCTTGCCAATCTCGACACTAGAAGCAACACCCCCGATTTTTCACTCGCCAATACCCTTACATAATAGGGGGGGTTGGGGTTGCTAGGCCGTAGTGCAGACTCAGCATCGCACAACTTCACAACAGACCTTCAATAAAGTCTTGCTTTTTATGTTTTGTAGAGTTAAACCTCATAAAATTTTATCATTATCTCCCCAGTAACTATTTTACACATTCTAATCAACTTATCCTGAAAATTGTTGGTTTTAAAGATCACTCAATGCAAAAATTCTTACAAGTATTTGCGATCATTTCAGCTCTCTTGGCTAACTCAATTTTGCGCTGAGTGCGAAATATCCCTAGCGTAGTGCCGAGTTACCCTGGATCCTTTCAAAATGGCCCCGCTCTTGAAGTGAGCGGCACAAACATACGTGACCACTTATTCCTACGGACCGCTATCCATAATGTGTGACTAAATGAACAGCGGTTTTGTATGAATAGCGGTCCTTCTACATAGGGAGCAAACCATAGACAAATTACCTTGCTATTCACAAGGACTTCCGTTCATAAGAACCACTATTCATAACTATTCATACATGTAAGGACTGCTATTCATAATGCATGTTAAATGAACAGCGGTTTTCTATGAATAGCGGTCCTTATGATTAGCGAGTGGACTCCGAATTTATAGCCAACTGTTAGTCTGCATGCCTACATTTTACATTATTCTGATTCTGCACCCCCCCCCCCCCCCCCCTCCACACAAAAAAATGAATTAAAATTATGAACAAAGTACATGTACATGCCCTATGAAAGTGTAATTTCCATTTGGTAACTTACACGCATGGCTTCACAATAGTCACTACTTCACAAAAACCTACATGTACATGAATGCACCCTACATTTTTATGTACATGTACATGTATGTGTACATGTATACACTGTATGCATGTTTGTCCATGACAAAGATTTTATGTATATATACATGTATTCAAAATTCCCTCACTGTTTATACATGCATTCACATCTCATCAATGCAACTGAACTTTAAATATATGAGTTCTTGGATAAATGTGTATACTGAGTAACACATAACAAAATAAGGCATATTGTAAGAAATTAAAAATGCAACCAGAAATCTGGACATGTCTGCTTGTAAACGACTACATGTACTTCATGACAAAGTACATTGTACTTCATGACAAAGTACATTGTACTTCATGACAAAGTACATTGCACATAATAAAGATTAAGATGCTTCTAAACTGAAAACTACATTATTGTGTCCCTCCTTGAGTTGAGGATTCATATTTAATCATTCCACTATCTAAATCACATGAACATCTTAAGATTTAATTACAAAGGACAGAATGACATTTTAAAAGTAGTTCCCATGGGCTAAAATGGCTTTGAATCACATGACTGTACAAGAGAGATAACGCATAGCTACTTTTGTTAGTTTCAAACCTCCTTAATATGTATGTCTTTGAATAGACATATTATTTTTTTTTTGTCAGTTTCAAATCTCCTTCACATACATATCTTTGAATAGACAAACTATACATGTAACTTTTTTTTGTTAAGTACTATAAACTAAGAAAGAAAGGGTTGAAAGTGACAAGTCTCTTGTTAAATTTCAGGGATTTACATTCAAATCAGATAATGCAGAGAGAATGAAATCACAGAGTACATATATGGTCATTTTTACGGTAAAGGGTGTAACTCTGAAATTTGAACATTTTTATCTCTAGTGATCTCATAAAGCTACAGAATTTTTGTGTTTCACAATCCTTGCGCCCTCATTCAGTTCAGTTATGACAGTCACTCTAGTGCATTAATTTTGGGAAACGGGTCAAAAACTTTCTCGACAAATCAGCACGCGGATTATTTAGCGCATGCTGGTGAGACATCACCGGGAGCCCACCCCGCTAGCTGCCGCTCATAGAGTCCCAGCACATCATTTCACTTTTCGATCATGGTTTTCTCTTGTGAAGTTGCAGAATGTTATTCTCATACTCAAAGAAAAACAATCTTGCAAAGTATCCATGGATGGCAGATGTAACGTGGGTGAACTTTCCACAGAAGGACAAGCAATCCATGACGAGGTGGAAGAAGTTAATTCAGCGCTGTGGCAAAAGCAGTGATGATAATGTTATTGACACCCGGGGAGGGGGGGGGGGGCACTCAGTATATAGTGTGCAGTGCGGTTCTAAGTAATCACAGACTCCTAACACTTCATATTTTCCACGGGCTCTCACTGCTAGGTCTACTAGCTCATCCTTCGTCTTCCCTGTGCTTGGGATACCTTGGTCATTTAAATACTTTTTTAATTTATAGTCAACTCTCATTACACAAAACTCACTCCAGGCATCTGCCATCTTAAACATTTTTGTTGACCCGCGGGTGGAAAAATAGGCCTCTCACGGTACGAACGTTGATGCGCAAGTATTGTGAAATGCGAGAATTGAAATATTTTTTGGCATATGAGTCACCCACTTGGGTGCTATCTTGGGTAACATACATCTTCAGGGATTACTTCATTCAATTTTGGCGGGCACATATGTACCATAAATATGACCTTTTGATCTACACAAAATACATAGACATTTTGTAAAGCCCTGTATTTTTTTCAAGAACAGTGAGGACTGTTTTTGTTGTTTTGAATGTGAAGTTACATGTAGATGTTCAATGCAAAGTATCAAAGAAGTTTTAATTGTGACTGCCCCTCTATTTTTGAGAACAGGGTGTTGCTATTTGTCGTTTCAGAGACTTCATTTTCTGTTAACAATAGTAAACAAATTTTAAGGAAAGAGCTCTGGTGTGTAAAGCACTTTCTATTATTTCATTTGTTCTTGATATAACAGTTAATATCTATACTTCCAACTAATCACAACAATTTTCTGTTCACATTTCGTGTAAGAATTTTTTAAAAGCTTGACTGAGTAGAGCAAATTTTCCGTTAACTGATTTGACGCCTCCGAAATAAACTATTCAGCCAGCTTGTACAAATGAATACAGGAACTCATCCAATCAATACATCAAAATGTACATGTAGCATATGGACCCCTACATGTAAGTCACTTGTCAATATTTTTCTTTTTCGAGCTTATAAATGTCCTAAAAACCTAATGATTTTGCTATGGCTCTAATGGGAGCCAGCCTGTATTGTCAGTGTGCAAAAGACATCCATTACAGGTGTTTACAGAAGATGAATACTTACATGTATTTTATTACTTATTTATTAATATTATTATTGCTATTATTGTAGCTGATATTTTCAGTCATCAGCAACGTGTAAAAGTTTTAGATTCAACATTAATACCGAAGCTTGATCAATATTCAAATTAAATTACAAGCTGTGCTTGAAAATTATAAACATTGGAGGTCAGATGTGGTATCAGACCACAAGAGCCATGTTTGGACTCTATTTTGTAAAAATGCTTTGAATTAGTTGTAACATCTGCGACAGATAGAGATTCTTTGTAGTTCAGGATCATACACAGCCAACAATTTTTTTTTAAATTATGTAATCACATTACATAAGAAGAAACCTTTTTAGACGATATATAATTTTAAATGTTCATAATTGAATTGGTTGCATCAACCGTGAAACAGTTTTTCATGGGGAAGGGGGTCAGAAAGTTATAATATATGACTTACACTAGTCATGTTGGGCAATCCCTCAACTAACAGGATTTATACACTCAACTGTTGCCATTAGGGCCTTTGTCCAGAAAGCCAACATTGTTCTTAAAGTGATAGAGACATTACTGAAAAAGTAAACTACATGTAAGGTATGAGAAAGTTTTAGACAATGATCTGCATTTCATGATTTGGTTTTCACCCTCTTAAACAGAACTATTGAAAAATATGAGATGTTATAAAGAGTACTGGTATGTGATGTTGTAAACCAAATGAGAAATTTTACTTCCTACGTATGATAATGATCAATCACACGTCCTATTTCTATATTACCTCTATGTTTGAAACAAAACATATGACTTTGAGCTGTAAAGTAAATTAAAATGCTAAATATTGATGTTTGACTTCGGTCCACCTACATGTACATGACTGTAATGTAAAGGGTTATATTTTGAAAGCTTACATCACATTCTTCCCAACATGTTCATTTTGGTCTGTAGCATATTGTACATGTACAGTTGTACACTACCCGAGTAGATGCACTTGTACATTGTGTATACACTACAATACAGGCATCCACTTTTGACATAGATTCCACTTAAAAACTAAGTTTTTCGAGCTAAGTTTTGCTTAATAGTGGAATTAAATCAATTTCAAACAAAAAGTAGAAAGCAAGAAACTTGTACGTATGCGCGATTTTAGATAGGAACACAAGCAGTTTTTAAGTTAATGTCCGTCCGTGATGCTCAAAATGTCTGTCCGTGACGCCTAAATGTCCGTCAATGACAACAAGTTTTCGGACCTCTAGCAAAAGTTACAGCTTGCTTTAAAATTCTATGTATGAGACACGGAAGTCAATTTACTTGACTAACATTTGCAGTCAAAAAAATTCGTCAGTGACAGTTTGTTTAGATAGAAAAGACAAAAGATTACCGATAAGTCAAGAAACCCATTTCTATCTTGTCCGTCCGTGACATTGAGTATTTAATGGATTCTATTTTTAGTAGGTAACCATGGCAACCAAATTTTATCATCACTTAGCTCTTTCAGTGGTACCCTTCACTATGAAACATAAAACAGCTCAACACATCTCATAACTTATTTTTTACAGGCCTTCAAACTTTCAAAATTTGTCAAATGTCCGTCTGTGACTAACCGATCAGGCTCACTTGCCTGTTTTTATGTTTGATGTAACTGTCATTGTACTGTACATGTACCTTTGTCTTCATTCATTAGTTTTGCATTTCGTGTGATTATGGATCATCTATAAGTTTTCACAACTTTTTGATGACCTAACCACTTCATAGTTTCCTTTTAATAGTGTGTTTTTAAATGTTTTTGTCTTTACTTTTTGCAAGAATATCTTTAGTTATATTATTTGACTTTGCATGTTTGTGAAAGTGGTGAATAAACTAGAAATCTGCCTTGCCGCGCAATGCGAATGTATCTCCGGCACTGGAAGTGATTTTTGCATCATCCTTTTGTTCGAAGGAGGGACAAAGAACCTCCCCCCTCCCCTCCCTCAAACAAAAAGATGACGTAGAGATCGCCACCAGTGGCCCAGACTATTGTCAATACTAGGAGCAGCATCGTCAAAACAGTATGTGTGTAGATTGGAGTATAATGCATCTCTACAGAAAATTTGAAAGAAATCTGTCAAGAAATGTGACCTGCAGAGCGCTCACAAGATATCCACTAAAATATGACCTTTGACCCTATAAAAGATGAAATATTGGGGGCAGCATCACCAAAAACTGTAGAGGTCTAGAGTAAAGTATGATGGACCTCCATACAAAATCTGAAAGAAATCAGTTGAAAAATGGGACCGCCAGAGTGCATGCAAGACAGCAACCAAACTATGACATTTGACCCTATAAAAAGCAGAACACTAGGGGAAGCAGCATCACCAAACACTAAAGATGTGTAGAATTTACTGAGACTCCAGCGTCGGAAATACACGGGGGGCGACGGGCGATTTCGCCCTCGTCGGCCCCCATATCGCCCCAATAAATGCTGGAAAACCTTATTTGGGGGCGACCGTTTTCTTATGAGTCGCCCCCATCGATGATTCGATAAAAAAATCATTATTACGTTCAAAAAGCAGCTAAATTCAACCTTTTTATCTCGTTGCTGACTCAGACTTACTACATCACGAATGTGTAGCATCATGAGTGCTAACCAAATGACAACAATTATAGCCAGATATCAATACAGAAACTGAAGATAGCGCTTTTTTCACGTATACTACAGCAACTACACACATTCTACAGCAGGGTTGTATAAACTCATTGAGAGCTTCATTTTACTTAGTCTTTTTGTGAAAATTTCCTTTCCAAAACGCATTATCACTGTTACAATGAGAGGTCTAAAATTACCATCATCCGTGTAATGAGACTATCACTAGATCTAAGACCGGATACACCACACAGAGAAATTGTCCTGACAACATTAAGTCCGTAGTCACCTCAAAAGATCAATCTGTAAAGCCAAGGCCTGCCTCAAAAATGCAGAATTAGTGCCATTTTTTCAAGGCACACGGTGCTTAAGTCGGGTTGTGAGAAACAGAGTCACCGAAAAACGTGCTACAAATCAAGAAATCGGTGGATTTATGACAGGGTTTTTTACTTAACGAAAAAGAAAAATCGCCTGGAACTGTGTGCATTCACAACTTGTATATGTATGTGTACATGTACGTTCAGGCGGATTTAGGAGTATTAGCCTACATGTATGTGCACACCAAGCCCGCCTTTTCGCGTAAAATAAACATCTCCGCGGTAAATACGCCTAATAACAGCAAATTCGGGTGAAACTGAACAACTGTTGATATATTCCTTCAAATTTTGAAGAAAAAAATTTGTGATGGGGGGGGGGGGTGAAGTCAAAATTTTTAAAAAATCTATATTTTTAAACTAAATTGGGCAGTATGACGTAAAGTACAATGTGTGCATGAGATAGTACGATTAGTACCAATGTAACAGCAATCGCAATATCACAAAAAAACAAAATTGATATTAACCAATCTACACTTTCCATTAAAAGGGTAGCCCCAGTAATATAAGAAATAGCCCCATAAAATTAAAAAGTAGCCCCAAGGCAAAAAAAAAAAAAAGTAGCCCCTAAAAAAAAAAAAATTATTTTCTAGGCTGTAAGACACACCTCCATACAAAATTTGAAAGAAATCCACCAAGAAATGTGGCAGTTAGAGCGCACACAATAATATGACACGGCGGCGGCGTAACACTGCTGAATCCAAAGTATCCTCCTGCATCCTGCCGGGGGGTACAATTCAATTAAATTCAAATTCAATACTTTCTACATATAATGAACAAGTTTGTGGAAGCCTACATGTACTTAAAGGGAAATCCAACCTTAATAGCAAGTTGCTTTGAAAGAAAGAGGACAAATCAGAGAAGTAGATTAGTGAAAGTTTGAACGAATCGGACAAGCAATAAGAAAGTTATGAATTTTTGAAAGTCGTAATCACTATGCATATGGGAATTTCAAATTGGCCAAATTGGTAATGTCACTGTGATGTAGCTGTGGACAACTCCCCCATTCGCTCTAACACACAAAATAACTAAAATGTCACTTTTTTTCAAAATGCATTATTCAGTAAGATCTTTTCATTCATGAGGACCTATACAAGATGCTATCTCCAATATATTTTGAGCACAGCCCCGAGGGTAAAAACGCCTCAAAGAAAACTGCAAATTAATGATATTTTTGTGTACGACAAATGGGAGAGTTGTCCGCAAAAATGTCATAATTGACTCACCAAATTGCCAATTTGAGATTCGCATAGATGTAGTGATCTCATTTTTCAGACATCCATAACTTTCTTAGTCCTTGTCCGATTTCTTTCACCATCCTGTTTTTCATATTTTTCTGCTTTCACACTTCATCTTATTACCAATGTTGGATTGCCCTTTAACAGAAATTTCATTCTTTGCACTCAAAGACACAAGTGTAGAATAATGATACACTGTACATTGCTATATGAATTACCATGTATAGTTTCTACATGAACAAGTGTTTTAAGTGGTTTACTTATAGTTCGACACGTTATCGAAAGTAAGGTTTAATTTCACTTTGTATAGTGCCTTTGTAATGTACAATAATAGTGTGTCAACATGTTTGAAGTCTCCAAAACACTACTTTTTTACTGGAGCCAACTGAGCATATCTTCCTGAACATTTCAATTTTCATACGACAAAAGCGATTTCCTTGGAAATAACATGCTTGACAATATATTTCCTTGAGTATCAACATACATGTAGGTTTGAAACCCTCATGCATTCTATTACTGTAATTGTACTGGCTTTGTAATGTTGCCTACTAAACAAATAGCTCATACATAAAGTATAATTATAAAGTAAAGATACTTTGTAACATGTATTTTTGCTCGGTAAACAAATGTTTTACATGTAAGTGTTATGTTAGCAATTTAACATAAAATTAAAAGTGATGTTGGGATTTAACTTAATCTGTTACCTAAGTAATGGACAACATTGTATGTTAACATGATTGAAGTCACCGAGACAAGCATTGCTGTTAACCTAAAGCCTCTGAAACATATATTTCTAACATTTCAGCTGTGTTTTATCAGATCTATGGAATTTTTCTTTAATTTGTAGTACTACAGTGTGTATGCTAATTTAGCTGAACATCCATCTAATGACATCCAACATAGGAAATTGCTCTGTTTAAGTTAACCATTAATAAAAGTCCCAAATATAAGGTAATGATGTTCTGTTCCTTGAGATACATGTATAAGTTGGTTTACTATGTTTACCAAATTTGTATAAGTTTTAAGTTCACAATCTATCATGCCATTTAGAATCAATTTAGGGGGACTCATACAATGTTAACATGATTGAAGTCTCTGAGACACATAACATTGTTAACTGAAGCCTCTGAAACACACTATATAAGAAATTTTCAACTTCCTCATTTGAAATGCAATTTCTTTGGAATTTGTGTTGCTTATTAGCCATCACTGAATGGTGTTTGTATAATAATGCTTACTTTGCTCCCCCTCTTGGAAGATAGGTAAATTTTAAAATGTAAATGTCAAAATCATATTTTATCTTGAATTTGAAAAACACATTGAAGTTTTTTAAAGACCAAATCAGTTTTGACCAAAAAAAACTTTCTAAACCTTCAAGTACATTAAGATGGCAAATTAAAAATGGCAATTGTAGTGTTTGCCCAACAAATGCTGTTTTTGTGAGAATTTACATTTGTCACAGTTGTTCATTATTTTTCCTGGTTTTACATGTACATGTAGTTTAAGCTCCAGAACAAAAAAAAAATAATAATTTAGACATTTCTAGGGATAATTTAGTAGAAATGTTTATGGAAACATATTTTGAAATTTTGACCCTGTTAGATAAAAGTTACACCCTTTACTGTCAAAATGACCATATGTTCAAACTAAATTTTTAAAAAAGTTGAATGCACTATACAGTGTACATTTCTTTGAGAAATGTGTGAGCAATACAGAGGATTTTTTAGGAAAAAATATTGAAATCAAACATATTTTTATCTATGTCGATTTACTGATAGGAGTAATCCCTTCACAGAAAATTGGCAGAAGATGAAACAGGAAACTTCAGAAACAATGAAGTGAGAGTTTCAGAAAAATCAGAAAAAGAATGAGAAATTTATGAAATTTTGAAAGTTAGGGTCACTTACAATTACAGAGAATTTCAATATCAGATAATATGGTCATGATATATAATGTCATACAGGGAGAACTCCCCCATTTTCTCTGTACTAGGTATCAATCAAAATCCTTTGTTGTTGTTGTTGTTTTTTTTGGAACATTTTACATTTTCTTCTGCTTAAAGAAATAAAGAATCTGTACCATCACAAGAACTGAAAAAAGGGGGATTTTTTTTTTTCCTTTGCAGTAATTTAGGAACCAAATAGGACACCACACATTTACATGACTATTACAAATTCCCCATGAATAGATTTACACTGTACATGTATAGGAAACTCAACTTGCAAAAATTCATTGCCTGATACTTTTATTCATCTGGGTCCATATTCAAAAAAACCCTACTAGGCCTAGTTGGCAACTAGCCATGTACTGTAGCCTACATGTATATGCAATTAGTTGACAACTACATGTACATGTAGCTTAGTAAGGTTTTATGAATATGGACTATGGTTCTCAGATCTTTCTTCTTTCACATGAAACTTGAATTTGATCATTTTAAACTATTCAACTCTCCCTTTTTTCCAATCTACATCTAGCATAGATTTATCTCATTTACTAGTACATGCATCAATATCAAAACTATAATTACAAGATAGGGTATTTGTTTGGTGATCTGTTGATAACACGTACGTAATTGCATATAAATGCAATCATGATATATTAAACCACTAATGATGATGACATCCAATTGAAATAAAGAAGTAAACAAATGATCTGAGTACAGAGAACCCTGGGGATTATCAAAGAAACAAATCACAACCTAAAGATAACAAAAGGGGTGGATACAAAAACAAACCAACTAATGGAGTACATGTACATGTACTGTACATGTAGTACTGGATTATCAACTTAATACAGTCGATTAATCACAGTTAAGTCAATTGCCTTGAGTTCAGAAATAATATACCAACTACGTCAACTTTAAAGTTCTTTATTCATTCAAATCTACCTAAGCATCATGTCTCTAGAAAAAAGGTTGTAAGGCAGCGTACCTTGGATTGTGATTGCTAATTAATCCAAAGACACCAATGCCTGCAACCCAAATTAAAAAAAAAAAATTCTAATAAATTTTTGCTGCCCCCTCCCCCTAATGACCATGAAAGCATGTCTTTATTTGCAGTTGAAATCTTAATGATCAACAAAGTCAAACCAAAAATTGCTATATAAAGCCCAGTAATATGTCTTTGAAAAATAAAAACAAACATAAGAATACCAAACTTATCATAGAATTGAAGCAATGATCTAGAATGGTTAATATTTCCATTAACTTTTTCAAGGACAAGGCAAAAGTAAAAAAATGTGTGAAGGTTTTGTATTTCACACACACACACCCACAAATACACAATATACACTCAAAAGATGCATTGGTAAGCATGTATATAAAAAAATCTTGTTTCTAGTATTGATACTAAATTGATTTCCAAAATAGGAGCAATAGGGTAACAAAAATGTTAGTGTTGGATCCTGATTGGTGGATATACATCATTATTAAAAGGGACCAAAAAGTCACCAATCGTATTTTGGAGCTTGGCCCGGCTCGGGGAATATTCAGGAATCTCCGTACATCTTCGGTAAACGAGCACGCAATTGCAGTGTTACAGGTGAGGCGACCTTGCTCGGGGAATATTCGACCGAAGAAAGACAAACTGAACAACCCAACTGACAAACTACCCCACCCTCGATGGCAATTTTGTTCGCTGCTCCAAGATCGTTGTTATGCACGGCCTTGCAATAGTGGCAAGTGAATAAAAATTGAACGTACATGGATATCGAGCGGTGGCTCCCTTTAATCAAGTTAATTCACATGGAACATTTTAGCACCCAAAACATCAGTACATTTAATGCTAAAAATACCATTTGACCACAAAAAAATAAATAAGAAATGTAGTGTAGTTACTTGGACAATTTTGCCCCTCCAGAAGTTTTGGATACAGTATTCTACAGCTCCACATTCGTCCGCATGTGTGGCACTTTGACACCAATAGGAGGCACCCTCACTGCATTGCGATCTGTAGATTGCTGCAGGGTTTATTGCACTAGCTGAAAAACAAAAACAAAAACATTTTTTTTTTTTTTAATATAAAATGTAAAATTACACATGGTAAAAAGGGACTTGTAGGAGAATACTTAATTTTCTAGCATAACTTATAGGACATGTACAGGTAGTAAGTGTATATCAAATCAATAAAGTAAAAGTTGGGGGAACAAAGTTATTGCTACATGTGTGGTACATGTACATGTAGATCTACATGTACATGTATCTATGAAAGATTTTAATCATAATGGAAGAGTCCAGCCACAAAAACAAGTCCATTTGAATACAAGCAGATTTTAAAAATACACAAACAGTCCCAATCAAAAACTTTTAAGAAAAATCATGACTGATTGCTGAAGACAGATTGGTAGGTTTAACTCTTTCATTAAACTTTGAAGTACAGGGAAAACTCGATATGACGAGGCCGTCGGGACAGGGTTGGGCGGTAAATACCGGTGGTAAATACCGGTAAATACCGTCCGGTAAATATGATGGGCGTCCGGTAAATATGTAAAAAACGGGAAATATGATTTTAATTCTTTATTTATTAATAATTTTACTTGTTTTTAGCCTCAACAACTGAAAATATTGTTCTGAAATAATTAGCAGCACAACACTCATAGCAGAAACACACAAATTTATTAAATCCACACTGCATACATGTACACACCCATACACACATACATGTACAACACACATACACAAACTCAAATTCATTTCTCCAGGGGTTAAACTTTTTACATTATCTCATTACAATATGATTTTTGTTTTCAATTGTGAATAAAGCTCAGAATATGAATTATATTATGCATACAGTGCATGCTCTTGAGTTGAATATACCTTAATACGTATGTGAATCAATAGCTTTAGAATTTCTCAACTGCATTATATGTCACGGAGGCCGTAGGCCGAGGTGAACATGTATATATAGTGCACGAGAGAAATTCTTTATCTATGGATGCACATTTTACGGTATAATTTGACGAAAATGATCATGTACTATGCATTATAGAAAATGGGAAACTGCTTGTGGGATCGGAACTCACGAAACTCTACATTTCAGCATTCATTGATAAAGTGCAACAAACTCTGTATTATCGATTAATTTGTATCGTTATTGATCTCTGCCTATGGGAGTTTGTACACAAAATATACACACACAAAATCACACACACCACACCCACACACACAAATAGAACACACCAGAGCGGGAAATATAACACGTTATATTGCACGGTCGTGACATATAACGAATTACGCACTGGCAAGACCCACATCTTACCAATCAGAAACCTTGTTTCATACAACCCATCTTATATTCTACTGTATGTAATTGGTTTTTGTAACAATAGTGTATCAAAGATTTTGTATACATGTGTACTAGTGATTGCTGGTTTTGAACTTTTGATAAAACGTTTACAGGAAAAAAAAAAATCTTTTTATAGCCAAAATAACAGACATAGACAAACACACGAACAAACACACACACACACACCCACACACACAAATAGTACACACCAGAGCAACCATACTCACCACCATTGTTATTATGTTCAAAATTGGACAATCCCTATGAACAAGTGAGTGGAAAAATATATTTCCCGGTATTTCCCGGTAAAAAGCGGTAAATACCAGTAAAAAGCGGTAAATACCGGTAAATACCGCTTATTTCCCGGCGTCCGGGAAATAAGCCTCCGAAGCGGGAAATATGCCAACCCTGCGTCGGGACCGAAGGATTTTCCTTGTTAAAGTCTCATTCATACTTCGGAGGCCAGTCTCCCTGCCCTGTAATATGAATAAAATGACGAACCCTGCACTGTGATACGAATAAAAATACACTCCCTGCGTTGTGTATGATACAAATAAAAAGACGCACCCTGCATCGCATTGCGATGCCCCGATATATCTGTACTATATGATCGTGTGTGTGCAGATTTTCCAGCTGAATGTTTTTTTCCATTTGAGACGCAGTGAAATTTGCTTGCTCGTTATAACAGGAATGATCAGCAATCTTTTTCTATGTTTTAGAGGCACGAGATTTAGCTCGTTATAGCCGATATCTCGTTATAGCCTACCTTGCTCTAAAGGTTTGTGCTGCCATAGAATTACATGCAAGTAAATTTGGGATGTGACAATATTCTCGTCAGAGCCGTTACAGCGTTATAGCCGACCTTGTTATGTCGAGTTTTCCCTGTACTATGTATACTCCAAAGAGTCCAATCCACACCCATATTTATTTATAAAAGTAACCTCGCATACATGTATGAGTGAGTGGTCCAGAACTCTATGGCCTCGTTGCATAAAACTTACCATTAACGGTAACTTTGCCATCAATGGTAACTCCCATGGAAACCTTGATTTTGATTGGCTGTTGAGTAATGTTACCATGGTAGTTACCACTGATAGCAGAGTTACCATTAACGGTAAGTTTAATGCAAAGGCCCTGATCATTTACATGTATTTGGCATACATTTACAGATGTACAATTTCATAATAAAATTTCTTTTCTTTTCCCAAGAAAGTGATTTCCTCATACTTTTCCTTATATTGATATAATAATAACAATAATAGTAATAATAACAATTTTAAAAAAATAAAAAAAAAAAAAAAAAAATAGTAATAATACTGCAACTACTAACAATAATAATAAGAAGAAGAATAATAGCAATAACAATAACAATAATAATACTAAAAAACAATAATGATAAAGGCAAACAAAGGTACAATCATGATAATATATGTATGTACATCACTACATGTAAAGTACAAGTCAAAATATTTTTGATAACTGGTACATTCATGAAGAGAAAGACTGAAACCCATGGTCAAGTGTAAAAGCTTCCTGGCTTGATCTGCCTCGACATTTACTAGCAAAATATATTTATTTATTAATTCTATTTTTCTGGATCTGGATCTGGATGAATACAACTCAACACTCCTAGTGAGGAGTTAAAACGAGTCAGGATCAAGTGTACGATTGAAATAATAATAAAATAATATTGGTGATAATGCTGTTGCTGTTGCAGTTGAGCTTTGAATTTATTAAGGTCTTGGGATATTTACCACAGAAGTTGGTAAGGAATTCCAGTCTGTCAGTTTTGGGGAGAAAGGAATATTTGAATGAGACTTTATTTGAACTAATTTCAATGTATGTATTGGTTGTGGGATCTCCTGGTTGGATAAGTGACATGGATAAGTGACAGAGTGCAACAGATATCAGACTGGGATGGAGAGGTAACCTTCATGTGCTTTAAAAGAGGAAGTTACCTGACCTGACTTTCTCCTTACAGCCAGAGTGCTCCAGCCAAGATCTTTCATCATGGATGCTACTCTGTCTGAAATATAGTCATTTTTAACAAACCTACATGTAGCTCTGCTCTTCTTTGAATTGCCTCTATCTGTGAGATGAGGTCACCAGTGCAAGGATCCAATTTTCATTTTTATTTTTATCTTTTGTGCATGTAGTTCTAGTTCTAGATTCTGTAAGCACTTTTCCCTCAGGGCAAAAAGTATTCTCAAAATACAATTCTAAATAGCATATTGTTATAGGTTCTCATAAAATAAAAAGATCCTACGTGTATCAGTACAGTACTTAGTAATTAATACATTTTGAAAAAATGAGTTCATTCATTTTGTGTGTTGGAGCAAATGAGGGAGTTGTCTGCCAAGTGCTACATCACAGTGGCATTACCGATTCGGTCAATTTGAAATTCCCATACATGTACATGTAGGTATAGTTATTACAACTTTCCAAAATTCATATTCAATAGTTTGTCCAATTTCGATCAAAAATCCCAGCGGCCTGAGCCTGCATCCCGGCCCGCAGTTCCGGACATGAAATCCAGCATAATTTTACCTCCATAGTATCAGAAAGTGACATCTCAAGACATTGGACACTTTGGAGCTTACGACACATGAAAACTCCTGATCTAAAACAGAAAATTTCTTAAACAGCTCAATTTTTAGAACTATTTTCCTTATGAACATGCTTAATTATGCCATTTTTTTAGTGATATGCAGTCATACCCCTAACCATCCTATGTTTAATACCTTTTATAGCATGCGAGTCCTAGCTAGGGAACATAGCGACCGTTGCCGAGACTTTTAAAATTTTAGCCTAGAAATGAGCACCAAACAGAAATAATTTTTATTTATTTCTGCAAAGCTACTATGTACCAAGTTTCTTGATTATAAACTAGTTGCCCATTATTGCCATGATGAGAATAAGATATTTTGAAAATTAAGGTGTACCTAACCAAATTTCTTTTGGGTTCGTAGATGCGCAAATTTTCTTCACTACCAAAAAATTGTTATGTTTATGCATGCCATTAAACCTCATGCAAGCTTAGCTTTGCAGAGCACCTGCTTATAACTAATTCATGATGTTCAATGACACATATGAATGCACAGAGTGCACTTGAATACCATGTGAGACTTGTACATGCTTGATACCAGGGAGCTGTAAACAGAAGGAAATTATGCAAACGTATGCATGAGTTCTGAAGCTTAACAATGGATGCGTAACATTCCACTTGGCTTTGAAGTTCCATGCAAGGCGCCGCTCTTCCACCGCGGGGAAATTCGGAGGCCAAGCACCAGTTTCGCATTTATCAAATTACCGGCCAAATTTCAGTGTAAATTGTAAAATTTATGTGGGGATTGTGTTGGGAATGGTGCATCGAACAATTTTTCAAATTTAGTACTCTGCTCTTCCTAAAATTTGTGTGCCAGAGTCGGTGAAAGGAAAATTAAATCCTGACAAAAACTCAATATTTTAGGATATTTTGGTCATTTCCGGTCGTTTTAATGTCCCGTCATTTAATTCATGATTTACGATATTCGATATAAATTACTTCGCTAGTGCGTGCATTCGCGTGCATTTCGTATTTTTGCAGTTGAAAAAGGTTGAAATTACATAAGTTTCTGTTTGCTTGTTCAACTCATTACACATTCGACAACTGATGAGAAATCATTGAAAGGGACAGTGAACAGTTGCTGAGATACCATTTTCTGATGTAGGAGTTTGAAACCCTGATAATTCATGCGCTCTTTTATCTAACAACCTGGTTAACAGTTGCGGACGGGAGTAGCAGATAACTTTTCGGCGGCGTCTTAGAGTCTGTGGACATATTCAGTCATTTTACGTTGTGCGTCACAGCTCCTATCCATAATGAATAATTGGATAAATGAACAACCCGCGCTGTTCATCTATCCAATCCAATATCTCCAATAACCTCGCATAAGTGTGAGTGTATCTAATCTAAGCTAGACTAGTGCCGACTTCGGGGCAGTTAGGTCATCTTTTCTCATGTAAATAACGTTTCTCATGCAAATAACAATTGACTGACAACATGCGCAAGGTACATGTAAGAAAAACCTCATACGTCCAGCCGAAACCTTGTAGATTTACACTTTCTTGGTATTTCGATTGTCAATCTTTCAGGTCGAATATGTCCAGAACCACCTTAGCAAACACCGAGGGTGGTTTGCAAGGTTCACCGTGCATGGGAATGGGTGATTATGAGGCATAGTATTTCTATGTTTACCCTCTCCTCCGTTAGCATGAATGGCATGGCCTGTACAACTCTGTGGCCAGTACCAGATTGATAAGCCACAGTTCGTACAACAGGAATCCACTTCGACTTGAAAATGGATGTTATTGCCATTCGTTTGTTGTAATTTCTTTTTAGTAATTTAACTTCAGGACATGTAGAACCAAGATATATGAAAGAAATTTGCGATACCAATGAACAGAATGGCTTTTTAGCCGCTGAACTACAAAGTGCGTAGCTTTAGGTCCCCCCTTCATCTGGTCATACATATAGTCATGGATTGTATTTCCGAACAGGTTGTATTACCGAACGTGTACATGTACAGTTAAGCGCCTAAAATGGGTTTTCATACGTGTGGGACTACGCGTATGAAAACCACACTACTGAAACAAAGGTTGTTTCTTTTCCCATAGGTTTCACACGTTCGGAAATACAGTACCTTTTTCAAGGGACCAAAACGCCGCGTCGTTCACTCATAGCGACTTTACTATACTTCGTGTGTAGACTCTAGGCAGTCATACACCTCGACACTTTCAAAACACCACTGCACAAAAGTCACCAACATTTACTCATAATCGGCATTTAATTTACAAAAAACGACACCAACATATTCATGAAATACAATAAATTCAACTCACCGATGTTGGAAAAGATAATTCCAAAAATGAAATCCGTAATTTACTGTCACTTCTGGCGAAACGGGGTATCGCAAGTCATCGTGTATATTTCCTGATCGCCGTGAGCGCTGACATCTCCCGCTAAAAAATTCGGTCGTTAAAAGTTCGGTTCCTATCGCGCACACGTAAGTCCCGATTTTCCGTGTGTGCGATCGTAGAGATCGATGTGCACGCAATACCGAGTTTCGTTGTGGACAAAATTTTATTGGCCGATTTAGTCTAAAACCATCGGCAGCAGGAAAACAACATGCGATCGCGAAAAATATTGGCGGGGATTTCTTAGGTTTTGGACATGATTTTGACTTTGGATTTTGCTGGAAATATCAGAAGTTCTTCCTAACGAGTAACGGCCATTTAAGGTAGGAGTGAGATTTTAAAGAGCTGAATTTGAAAGGAAGTATTTTAAATATTTATCTAATTTTCCCCCCCATACCTTAAGTACATGCGATAGAAAATGACTAGTAATATTTTTGCGTTCGTCCCGCGTAGTGTCGTCAATATGACCACTATACTAGTATTACGTGGTCAGGTGGTGTGGCGTCGTTGGGAAGGGGTTCACTCGGCCTCGGAAGGGAATATCGTATTAAATTAAATCTACGGTACGTTGTCTTTTTAAAATTCGATCAACTTCTTTTTCTGTAGGACTCTGAGCATTCATTATGTAAGTTTGACAGATATTCGTTTGATATCTTATTTGCATTTGCTATCGTTGATTTTCTGAAAAAGTGTTCGGACACTGGATCCACCACCACACGGCACCCCAGCCCGGCCCGCCCGTCCCCCGCACTTCGCCCGTGCACGAGATGCGATCTCCGCTCGAGCGTTCTCAATGTTTTCCTCAGAATATATGATAGTCTAGGCCCTAGGGTCGAACTGTTACTCACCGACAGCAAAGACTGCCGCAAATAAAACAAGAACTTTCATCTTCCTTGTGTCCAACTCCTTCAGTTGAATGACAAAGATGAAGACAGAATCCTCAATGGTTCTACTTTCTTATTTATCGTATATATACGTACGTACGAGCTAGCTATTCTTTCTAGCGCACGCGCGTATAGTGCATGTATAGCATAGCACGATCGACTAGCTATTGTGCAGCGCCGGCGGCCGCGCGCCCTATCCCTAGGCCTAGCTATGTCTGAGCTGAGCTAGCTAGCTATGATCACATGCAATATAGTAGGCGGTCGTGCAATATGCGATAGCTTTGCTCATTGGCCAAAATACACCATGAGAATGATGTAAAAAAATGACCCCTGGGGAATAAGTTGAGTATCTAAAAGTATATTTCAACTTTTTAGGCCAAATAAAAAAAGTATTTAAAAAAAGAATATATATATATTCATATATAATATGACAACTGTATTTTTTTCTGATTTCTTCAAAGGAACGCGTCCCGTAAATTAATATTTTTAGAAAAAGTAGACGACCAATCATGGAAAGCATAACAAAGTAGAATCACACTTCCGGAAGGAGACCACACAAAATAGCATGAAAATCGTCACATGATCAGTGATTATACGTACTTGGTAGAGATTAATGATACGTACGTAGCTAGCTATGGCCATCGAACTCAAACGATGGCTCTGGCTGGTACATGCCTAGCTAGCCTGGGGGAACCACTAGCATACCCAAGGGGGGCAGGGAGCAGATTGCCCCCCCCCCCCGACAACTTTTAACAGAAAAAAAATTCCCCCCTTTTGTAACTTTTTTTTTCTTTGCTTGTCAGAGAATTTTGGACCCCATAAAATCTGATACACCCCCCCCCCCCCCCAATAAGCGACTTTTGGAGGGCTGGCGAGACAAAAAAAAAAATTGTCGCCACGCCACCCCCATCCCACTGAGCGAGTTTTGGAGGGCTGGCGAGAAGAAAAAAATACGGGTCTCCCTCCAAGCAGAATTTGACAGTTGACAAAATTTGCCCCCTTGTAAAAAAATCCTGGGTACACCACTGGGGGGCACTTGACCCCAAAACTGGATATGTGCTGCCGGCAAGACAAAAAAGGGGGCTTCGGAACGAGCGTATCATAAAAATGATGGTTTTCGGATCTACTGCTACTAACATTTTGGGCAAAGGGGTTCTTTGAAACTGGATTAAAATATGATGCTAAATATGATGCTACGTAACTGGTTCCCACAAGCTCCCATTAGCTAAATACGCTGTGTGTCATGGCAAGCACGGCAAGTCTGTGGTGCGTGTATTTTTTTTTCCTCCATACAAGAATTGCAAAAGTCAGTTATTGAAATGATAAAAACAAAAGCGTAATTCGCAAGTTATATTTAACAGGTGGTGATAATTATAAGCTGTAATGAAATTAAATTATAAAAGAAATTAAACTGTTTTATAGTCAACTTTACGGAAGTGTAGAAACGAAGATGGCTAGAGTTTTTTTCCCAAAACCCTGCCGAAGTTAAATGCTGATGATTCTAAGGAAATGTGTGAAGGAATTATTTTGGAGAGGGAATTTTTGACTGTTTTAAATCAAATAAAACTGAATAAGTCACCGGGAAAGGATGGGTTAACTGTTGAATTTTACAATACTTTCTGGCCGGTTATATAGGAGATCTGATAGTTGCAGCTTTAAATGAAGCATTTCAAGTTGGCGAACTAGCGACTTCTCAAAAGCAAGCTGTAATTACTTTGATTAAAAAAGAGGGAAATGATCCACTACTGACTAAGAATTATAGCCCAATATCGCTTTTAAATGTTGACTACAAAATTCTTGCAAAAATACTCTCAACACGAGTGAAAGAAGTTTTGGATGAAAAAAAAATTACCAGACGAAGTAAGTTATATGCAAAATAGAAATATAGGTGAAGCCATACGATTAATAGACGATATGATACCTCCAACAACAATTTACCTGGCTTTTTAGGTGCCATTGATTTAGAAAAAGCCTTTGATTCTGTTTCACATGTATTTTTACAAAACGTGTTATATTCCTTTCTTCTTCTTCTTTTTTTTTTTTTTTTTTTTTTTTTTTTTTTTTTGTCCGTCCTTTCGTAAATGGATTGATATCATGTATACTAACACTCTTAGCTGTGTTTTAAAATGGAGATATTCTACTGGGTATTTCAAGATCGATAAGGGGGGTAAAACAAGGAGATCCATTATCTTCCTGCTTGTTTATTCTTTGCATTAAAACCCTTGCTCACGCGATTCGAAATGATGATTTGGTCTTAGGTTTGCAATTTGGAGGCACAGGGGTGAAACAAGTACTTTATGCGGATGTTATTACTCTTTTTGTTAAAAATCTCGAGTCAATGAAGCTATTGGAAGTAATATTTGAAGATTTTGCAAGAGTATCTGGACTTTGAAAATGAACAAAGAAAGGTTCTAGTCAGGAAAGCACAGGTTTCCCCCTTCGGGAAAGTAGTACCATTTATAAAAATACTAAGAGTATTTTTCAGTTTAGATGTACAAATAAAAGAGAGTATGAACTATAAGGAAATTCTAAGTAAAATGAAAAAATCTCTTTCATGGTGGAAACAGAGAGACTTAACCTTAATGGGTAAAATTCAATTGTTAAAAATGTTTATATACTCTAAGTTAATGTTAATTGCGTTATACTCCAATTCCTCACTTGCTATTTCATGAACTTGAAAAAATGACTTTTGCATTTTTATGGAGATGAAACGACAAGATAAACGGACGACGATGTTTCTAGATTATAACAATGGGGGACTTAAAATGATGAATTTTGAATTGTTGATTTAAGTTCAAAGAATAATGTGGGTAAAGAGACTATTAGGTGGGGACCAGCAAATGAAATGGAAACAATATTTTGATTATTGTACTTGGCATATAGGAGGGAAATTCATTTTCTTCTGTAATTATGAAATTAGACAGCTCAAGCTATGTTTACCGCCATTTCCAGTGAATTAAATACGAACTCGGAGGAGTTGATTATTAACTTTGATGACAATGAGGAAGGGCAACATTACACATCTTCCAAATACTTTACTGTGAACCAATTCAAATCCAATTTATTAAACGACATAACTGATAATATTTTCCTTTTACATCTAAACATTGGAGTTTGAACAAAAATTTTGATCAACTTGATCTACTTCTTGAACGTTTTAATCCAGAAAATTGCCCAGTAATTGGACTTACTGAAACCTGGTTACACCAGTCTAGCAACTCTCTTCTGAATATTGATAATTATGATTTACTTACCAATAATAGGCAAGTAAAAACAGGAGGCGGCGTAGGAATGTATATACCGAACAGACTAGAGTACTCTTTTCTAAATAATTTGACATACATGACCAATACATTTGAATCCTCAGAAATTATGAATTTCTTTTAATAATTCATTATAATCATTTATTTATATGTTCAGTGTACTTGTATACACTTATTAAGAAAAAATGAATTTGTACATGTTTTTCATATTTTCTGTTATAATATCTGTAAAGCCAAGTTTCTGTTGGAAATGAAACAAACATGAATTTGAATTTGAATCACTTTTTATAGAGATAGAAATGAAGAAGAGTAGAAATGTAATAATAGGTGTCATATACCGCCCTCCCCACTCTCCGCATGCAGATTTTTTGATAGATATCCAAATATATTACGAAGTCCAATCATTCAAAATAAACACTGTCTTATAATGGGTGACTTCAATATCAACTTGTTGCATTCCAATGCACAAGGTTTTTCTCTCTAGAATTAATTCTATCTGCTTCTTTTTTACCTATATCACCAAACCAACTAGAGTTACAGAACAATCAGCCACCTTGATTGATATTATCTTTACTAAAATGCAACTGCCCATAGAATCAGGGATTGTTCTTTCGGACATATCTGACCATTATCCTATCTTTTGTAAAACTAAGCTCTCAAACACACCTGCTGACAAATGTACCCGCAAAGTTAAAGTCGCAGATTAAATGCCAGAAACTTAGAACACCTTAATGAAAATTTAAGTACTCTTGATTGGCAACAAATATATATTTCGGAAGATGTGAATGAAGCTTACGATAATTTTTTTAAATCATTCTCAAGGGTCAATTTGATATTTGTATACCATTAAGAAAACAAGTTAATAACTATAAAAAGAACCCACGATCTCTATGGGTAATAAATCTATCTTAGGATCAATAAACCGGAAAAATAATCTATAATTATTATAAATACAAAACCAATCCAACTAATAAGACCCGTGAAAAATACACTCGATATAAAAAATGTTCTTACTAATGTACTACGACAGGCGAAGAAACATTATACAACGCAATTTGAACTTAACAAAAATAACATCAGAAATACATGACAAATAATAAACAAAACCTTAAACAAAAACGATAAGACACAAAAAATAAATAAAATTAAATCGCACACTAACACTATAGTCGAAGACCCTCAAGCTATGGCCGAAACCTTCAACTCATTTCTCCCAAATTGGACAAAACCTAGCAGAAAACATCCCGACAACCGAAAGAAAATTCAACAACTTTTTAAATAACCAAAACCCAACTTCATTGTTCTTTGTCCCAACAAACCGCGAGGAAATTATTGGGATAGTAAATAAATTGGAAGGGAAGAAAAGTTCAGGGCATGACGACATTGATAATTACCTTCTCAAGTCAATTATCTTATCGATTGCAAATCCTTTGGTTCATATTTTTAACTTATCATTAACTACGGGTATAGTACCGAATAGCGTTAGAATAGCTATAAAGTCATCCCAATATTCAAAAAAGGTGATGCTTTATAGAAACCAATAACTATATAGGCCAATATCATTATTACCATCCCTTTCCAAAGTTCTAGAAAGAATTGTCTTTATCAGAGTATACAGCCTTATTTATTTGTGATTCGGAGTTTGGCTTTCGAGCAAACCATAATACAACACAGGCAATATTAACATGCATAGATACTATAGCCCATGCCATTGATCAGCGCTTGCATACCATCGCAATATTCCTGGACTTTTCCAAGGCTTTCGATACTATAAACCATAATATTCTCCTACATAAGTTATCGCACTATACGGTGTTCGATCGAGGGAAAGCCTTGGAATGGTTCAGGAATTATTTATCAAATAGAAAACAATTCGTAGAAATAAATAATCATAGGTCATCGTTACGACCCATCAGATGTGGTGTTCCACAGGGAAGTCTACTTCAATTCAATTCAATTCAATTCAATTCAATTTTATTTCGCAAGATAAAATCAATATACATAGTAACAATAAATTAAAATACATATACAAAATTATGCGGGGCTTTCCATAAAGGTTAAAAAACCTGTAGTATTTGGATCGCCCATTAGACAATAGAAAAAGAGAACCAATTATTTTTTAGGCACAAAAACAATATAATGCACCTAAACACACACAAACACCTACATTATAACAACAACAGAAAAAAAAAGACAAACAAACAAACAAACAAAAAGGAGAAAGAAGAAAAAAAATGTAAGGGAATTCGAATATAACATCGTAATTAACAGCGATAATTAATAATTACTGACTAATAATGTTTTATATTCTTTCCTGAAGGAAGATACAAATTGTGATTAGGTTATGTCATGAAGAATAATATTCCAGTGTTTAGGACCTATGTAACTCATTGACTTAGCTTCATGACTTGATTTAATGGACCATAAATGAAATTTGTGTGAAGATCTAGTATTATAATTATGAACTTGACTATTATACTGGAAGATGTCTAAAAAGGGGGTAGGTAATAACCTATTTTTATATTTATACATCAACGTTGCAATTTCTTGCTTATTTATATCAGATATAATTAATAATGATAATTTCTTGAAAATAGGAGCAGATGGCGCTAAATAGTGAGAATTAGTAGCTATTCTTATACATTTCTTTTGAACTTTAAATAATGTGTCTAATTCAGTTTGAGTTGCATTTGTAGCCCATACAATATTACAATATTTCAAATAAGGAAAGATAATGGAATGATATAATGTTATTAAATTTTCCGATAACAAACTATATTTCAGTTTATTTATTAAACCAGTATTTCTGCTGATCTTGTGTAAAACATTTATAATATGGTCTTTAAATTCCAAGAAATTATCCAATGTGACACCAAAAAAGTTAACAGAGTTACTGAATGGAATAAGTTTATTATCAATATAAATGGAAATGTTATCAGTATTAAGTAAGGTTCCAGCTATGTCTGATATTATATGAGATTTTGTTTTTCGAAAATAAATACATTTGGTTTTATTGACATTCAGGGCTAACTTATTTGCTTTTAACCAGTCAGATATATTCTCAAGTTCATTATTTAAAACATTTTTAGACGAAAAAAATACACTAGTGTCGTCAGCAAATTGATAAAAGGTTAACAAACTAGATGATTTAGAAAGGTCATTTATGTATAAAAGAAAGAGCAAAGGACCCAGTATTGATCCTTGAGGTACCCCAAAAGAGACATTTAAGGAAGAAGATAATGTACAGTGAACAAAAGTATGTTTGAAAGATAATCCCTAAACCAATCAGATGCGATCCCTCTTGTTCCATATCGATTCAGTTTAAATAGAAGAATTGAGTGATCCATATAATCAAATGCCTTAGACAAGTCTAAGAAAACCCCTATTATAATGTTCGTTAGCTTGAAATGATTCTAATATTTTTTTGTTGGACTTTTAAAATAACATGTTCACATGAATAGTTGGGCCTAAATCCATATTGAGTGTCACTTAAAATATTGTTATAATTTAAAAACTTGTATAATCGGTTATACACAAGTCGCTCTAGTAATTTGGAAAAACAGGGTAGCAGGGAGATGTGTCTATAGTTTACAAATTTTCCGGGATCATCTTTCTTAAAAACAGGGATTACCTTAGATTCTTTAAGTTTTAAGGGTACTTTATACCAGATATAAATGAAATATTGAATACATGAGCTAACGGCAAGACAATGGCATGAATGATACGCTTAATGACTTTGCAGCTTACATTATCGATTCCAGAACTTGCATTATTTCTAAGGTATTTACTTACATAAATTGATTAATTCACTCGCGAGAACGGGTGATAAAAAGAAGGAATTAACAACACTTGTTTGGCAATAAAAATGAGAAGAATGAACAGATTGCGGTACTAAGTCACTAATAGATTTTCCAATGTTTGTAAAATAATCATTAAATTGATTTGCTACTTCCATGGGTTCAGTACATAATTTCCCATTACATTCAAAAGTTTTAGGAATTTGACTTTTCTTTTTGCCCAGTAATTAGTTAATTGTTTTCCAGGTTTTTCGTATACTACTTCGATTCGATTGTAGCACGTTTTTATAATATTCTTGACGAGCTTTACGAAGAGCATTAATAACTCTATTTCGAAATTTTTAAAATTTTCTCTCATCACGTCTTCTATGTCGACTTAAACAAAAATTTTTAAACAATTTATTCTTTTTTCTAATCAATCTCAACAGTCTATTAGTGACCCACGGTTTCTTATTTTTTCTTCTCTTTTTATCGATATCAGAGGAAAATGTCTATCATATAATTTTAGAAAAATATTCATAAACAATGCTTAAGCTATATCAGCATCCATACACAAAAGTACGTCACTCCAATCAATATTACAGTTCAATAAAAAGTCTATTGATTGTTAAGTCATTGATTTTCCTGGAAGTATATGTTTGATCTGAATCAATTTTATAGTATCCTCTTTTATAACAAAAAATTATTGGCATGTGATCAGTAATTAAAGAATATAACACACCAGATATAATATCGTTACAGTCATTCGTCAATATATTGTCTATAATGGAAGCTGAGGATTTAGTTACATGAGTTGGTAAATTAATTTGAATGTAAAAACCGTGTGACGCAATAATATTCATGAGATTAATAATCCTATTTGAATTCATTTTTAATAGATCGATATTATACTTGGTCCCTTACTATTTATCATATACATAAATGACTTTTATGAATCCTCAGATGTGCTATCATTTCTATTTGCAGACGATTCAAACCTATTTTATTCTCATTCTAACCCTATACCTTCTTTCAACAATAAACAAAGAACTTAAATGCATATAGTAGAATGGGTAAAAGCAAACAAGTTATCACTTAACATAAAGACAAATTTTATGCTGTTTAGTAAAACCTTGCAAGACTTACCTGGAAATATTTTGTTGGACGACGCGCCGCTGGATTGGGTATCATCAACAAAATTTCTAGGGCTTACGATTGACGATAAACTAAACTGGAACGTGCACATACAAAATATATCCAAAATTATTTCCCGGAATATTGGAATAATGAATAAACTCAAATATTTCTTTCCAAGGACTACACTTTTCATACTATATTTTTCACTGATATTACCTTATTTTATCATGGAATAATGGCTTGGGGTAACACCAGTAAATATCTTACTGATAAAATTTCTATCTTAAAAAAGAAAATCATAAGGATAATGCATAATGCTCCTGATCTTTCACATAGCGATCCTTTACTTTACTAATCAAAAATTCTAAAGTTTTCAGATTTATTCTTTTTCAAACAGGACAATTCATATACAAATTGAATAAAAACTAGAGTTGAACAAGTACAACTATACAGGTGGGCTGTGGAAGAGTTGAAAATATTCTAGAAATCATGTACGATCAATTAAAATGCTAAAACAGTCCAAGATAAGTCATTTTCATGCTGTATACGGAACTTAAGGCCACTGACGCGCGCGCTCGTGCGCACGCGCGGAAATTTTGAAATGTTAAAAATGGCCTTAAACATGCCCAAAATTGATTATAGACCATTTACAGCATTTTTAGTTTTTGCGCGCGCGCACCTTCACCGACGCGCGCTTACGCGCACGCACCCTATGTTCAATTAATTTCACTTCTAATTAACTTGCATCATGCCAAATATTGCTATGTTATGACTTTGTATTGCAGAGATATAGCATATGTCAGAATTTTACAAAATGGCGCCTAGATGACGTCACGATGCATGGACTATGTTGAAAAAATTTCTGTGCTGAGACAATAACCCTATATACCATCGCACCAAATTTGAATACAATTGAATAAGCCGTTTTGGAGATATTGTGCCTATACGGAACTTCAGGCCATTGACGCGCGCGTATGCGCGCACGCGCGGAAAATTTTGAAATGTTTAAAATGGCCTGAAATATGCCCAAAATTAAATATAGACCATTTTGAGCATTTTCAGATTTTGCGCGCGCGCACCTTCACCGACGCGCGCGTACGCGCACGCACCCTATGTTCAATTAATTTCATTTTTAATTAACTTGCATCATGCCAAATATTGCTATGTTATGACGTTGTATTGCAGAGATATAGCATATGTCAGAATTTTACAAAATGGCGCCTAGATGACGTCACGATGCATTGACTATGTTGAAAAAATTTCTGTGCTGAGACAATAACCATATATACCATCGTACCAAATTTGAATACATTTGAATAAGCCGTTTTGGAGATATAGCGGACACAAAAAAGTGGGTAGAAATAAAAATAAATAAATAA